>OY751317.1:16284522-16755477 GCA_963564615.1 Rhorus exstirpatorius | reverse complement strand
AAAGTTACCTCTATCGGAGAGATGGTTTTTGTAGTTTGAAAATTTTTATTTGGTTTCATACTCTCAAATTTGCAACAGTTGGACCGATCGCAGATATTTTTCGAAAATTTAAAAATTTTATGAAATCCGAGAACCCCTTGAGCGATTCTTGTCGAATGCAAAATCAAACATTCTTGGCCCATTGTTTATTCATACAAGAAGTTTCGACTAAATAATCTCAAATTTATGAACGTTAGAGCGATCAAAGATATTTTTCGAAAATTTCGAAATTTTATGAAATCCGAACCCCGCGCCATTCTTGCCAAATTTAATACCAAATACCCTCATCCTCTAGCCTCGTTTTGTAAAAAAAAAATTTTTAGTCAAGATCTCCAAATTTACGAAATTTAGAGCGCTGACAGGAGTGTTTCGTAAATTTCAAAATTCATTAAAATTTGAACTCCTCGAGCAATCTTCGCCAAATTCAATGCAAAAAATCCTTGATCCCTAGCTTACTTTTTTTTTTTTTAATTTAGGCCGATATCCAAAAATTTTTGAAAGTTAGAGTGACCATGGCCCTTTTTCAAAAATTTAAAAAGACATAAAATTGGTAACTTTCGAGAAATTTTGACGTAAATCCCACAGCAAAATATGGGGCTGCACTGCTTTGATTGTCTACGGAAAAGGCAGTGGTGTAGCTCAAACCGTTCCCAAGTTATAGAGGTTTGAATTTTGCAAGGCCAACACACGCACACACACACACACGTCCAAATATTTTTTATAAATTTTATTGTTAGACACTTTGACATATTTCAAGAACCTCTCATGGCATGAAAATAGAGAAATTTTTTTCATGAGAACGAAGCTTAATCCATGAGGAAGCAAAATTGATTAAGGGAGGACATACGTATCTAAGGCCTTTTTTTAACCTTTAAAAGACGGGACTGGTCGAAATTTCGACCATCAAATTTGTCGGGCACTTGACGTGACAGATTCTTCGATACTATGTACAAGTATCGTGTAAAAAAAAAGTCTAATTTCAACGTAAAAATCCCCGTCCTGAAAAGGTTAAAGGTCTTTTACAACAGCAGTGGTGCGGTTGGGGTGAAAATGATACTTTCAGTGGAAAGCTCAGATTATTGCCTACAGAATGCCACATTGATGTTTTTTTTCAAATAAACTTAGTATAACTGATGTAATAGGGAAGTTAGTGTAAGTCACTGCGAAAAACTTGCGCGCAGGATTTATCAAGACAGACTCATCCGATAGAGCTGAAATTTTAACCACACGTTGAAATAATGCGATGAATCAGAATGACGAACCAGTTTTGAATTTCACCGAGAATTGACCAATTGGCAGAGGATTAAATATTTGTTTCTTGATATTTTGATTTTTATTGGTGCATAATATCTTAAAAAACAATCGATGGATCAAGTTTCTGGTGAATCATCACATAGTGGATGACTCCAGCAATTTTTGTGCAAAATTTCATCCAGATCGGTCCATGCAACGGCTCTAAATATTCTCTGCGCGCAAGCTTTTCGCAGTGACTTACGAACTTCCCTATTACAGCTGTACCAAAGGCGGCCCATTAGTGACAAAACTATAGTCAAAAATCGTGACGTGAAAAAAAATCATAAAACCTATCATAATATTTTCTAAATACTCTGTCGCAATAAAATTTATGAATTTCGATGACGTTTCCCGTTATATTTTATCCATAATTTATTATAAATAATATTATAAATAAAGTCTCAACTGACAAAAGTATTTAACGCTGTCAGAGCGATCGAGTAAAAAACGATAGCTGATATTCGTATGTTTCCTCGCGTGCAGAATGACAGACATAATATATTGTATCCGAGATTTGCACACACGATGACTTTCGCGATTAAATTTATCTGGAAAATCCCTGGCAAGACACAATTTTTTAAATACCATTGGAAAGTTCACGATTTCATCTTTCAATGCTCAAAATTTGAATAAGAACTCTCGTCTTTATCAAAAGGTATCATGTCACTTCCGGTGAAAATGAAATCAACCGTCATAAGACCCATGTTAAAATAGGTAATTTCAAAGTACACGTTCGCAATAATTTGCCTGGCAACATACCCTTAAATTTTGAGAGAATGCTCATTGAATTTTAGATAACACTCTCCCGAAGTTTCATTCGTATCATCGGTTTTTTAATTCACTGATGAGCCACCAAAACATCAATGAGACATTTTGTAGGCAATAATCCAAGCTTTCGACGGAAATTATCACTTCCATCCCAACTCCACCACTATTGTTGTAACAGACCTCTGAAATAAAGGCCTTAGACACGTATGTACCCCCTTAAATTTACTCCGTTAATTTCTAAATAATTTTTTAAAAATTCATTGTATGAAATTTGAAAACCCATTCTGAATATATGTTAGTAAAAAATCGAGTATACGATTACCAAAGCCCGGATGGGTGACCGTTTGGTTCGGCGCACGGCAAAACGGTCACCCATCCGAGTAATGTATATGGGCCAATACCATTCAACGATCGCTGTCGATCGTTCGAATGAAGTTTGCATATAAATCTTCGTTCTCAACAGACAACGCCATCTTGCAAATCCTGGAAACGCGGGTTGGTGATAAACAAGCGTTGGATTTTGTGAAGAAGCAGAAGCAGCGTTTTGCCGTAACGTAAATAGGTGAGTGGGAGAGATCACGAAAATTAATCAACCGAATATCATCAAATGGAAAAAAAAAAAAAAAAAAAAAAAAAAAACGAGATTAATCGAAGACCGGAGAGAAGGGTGCTGATTAAATTATGGTCAATGAGAACGAGGGTAAAGGCAAGGTGAAAAATATTTTTGTCTGTCTCGGACTGATCCAGGTGTGAACGAACAAGAGAAAGAAAAAAAAATAAAAATAAATCCATTTTTCGCTGATCGTTTTATTTCACATTCAAATCCAAACGATTTCGTGTCGAAATTTCGTTCGGTAATTTACAAGTTCTGAAGTAATAATAAATAAAAAAATATTAATTTACACAAAAGTATTTTTGTTTAAGCCAATACTCAGATTAATGAAAAAATATTTATTCACGCTACAACGCTTTACAGAAGTTAACATGTTCTCATTCAATTGCACAAATATAAAGATGTCACCTTCGTATAATTTAATTTTTTTTTTTTTGCTTAATTAAAATTAAAACGGAGAAATTTTTTTAAACAATTTATTCGTTCAGATTGAAATTTGCTCAAATGTCAAATTTTGGATTTGAAATTATTGAAAAAAAAAAAAAAATCTTCATTGATCCGGGCTGTTGTGGCTTCAGTCGTAAAAAAAAAAAATATTCCAACATCGCGCTATATTTGTTTAATTGAAAAAAATATATATACGTGTAAACGAATCAGGGAGAGAATTATAAAAAAAAACAAACAAAAAATGAAAAGAAAACGTGAGCGATTTTCGGAGCTTTTCCGAAAAAAAAGCTACTCCTACTCGGTGTACAATCGTATATGTTGAATATTCATCAGTGTTGAAAACTAAAAAAAAAAAAAAATTTGAAATAAAATATAAAAAAATATGTGAAAAAAGATTTGGGCAAGGTTAGCTGGAGGAAGAGAGAAAAAAAAATACAAAGAGAATACGAAAATAACTATTTTTGTGTCAATGCGTCGATTTAAAAGACGAGAGGGATGATTTGAATGATCTAAAATAAGTTTTGTGTACTATTCGAGAATGAAAATGACGTTTGACGAATTTTAAGACACACAGAGAGAGAGAGAGAGAGAGAGAGAGAGAGAGAGAGAGAGAGAGAGAGAGATGAAGAAAGAGAGAGACAAGGAAAGATACGAAAGTATAAAAAATGTTGATTTAACGAAACGTTAGAAAATTAAAAAGAAGAAAATCAAAGTGAAAGAAAAAAAAAAGAGAAAAAAATCGTTGTGATGTATCTATAACAATCAATGTTTAAAAAAGCTTCTGCACGATTTGGCTCTCGAAACGAATTTATCAAACAGTTATAAAAATATTTATCATACTTGTGCAAAATAATTCTCAATCACCGATAAATAAATGATTATTATTAAATAATAATAATAACTGCATGACGATAATTATGATAATGATTATCAGCTGTTAATTATTTTTCGATGTATCAGCTTTTTACGTAATTCTATGCAAAATTTATTTCATTAAATTGCGAAAATTATTGATTTTATAATTAAAGGAGAACTTCTTTGCTTTTTTGAAATAAAATTTTTTGTCAATTTTTCATCACCTTTTTTTCGAGTTTCGAGAGTTCGTGCCAACTCCCAGAGAGTCGAGATAATATTTTTCTTACTCGTCTCTATGACTGAGATGTATATCGATATGCCCACACGTATACACAAAAAAAAATACATATACAATATATATATATATATATATATATATATATACACAAATGTGTTAACTATATATAGAAAAAAAATGTTTGAGAGCTGTCTCTTGTCCTTCAACTAACACACGGTATGTCCGCCTTTCTCGAGTCGACACCGCGCGGCTTCGATCATTACAATCATTAATTAAAATCCTCCGCTGTCCACTACCATATTTGAACGTTTTTTGAGATAGCTCGAACGAATTTCCAACGAAAACCTCAAATTTCGATAATTATTCTCCAATTTTATTATTTAATTTTCATTCTCTCTCGACGGTTGAGAAATTTTTTTTTGAAAATTACGAAAAAAAGATAGCAAACAAATTTTGAAAGAAAAAAAAATATATATATATATTTTTGAAAAAAAAAAAAACTTTCCAAGCACGCTCGGGCTATCTCGAAATCCGAAAACTGAGTGACCAAAAATAATCATCGAGTTATCAATAAAAGAAAAATATATATCGAAGTAGAGATCTTCGAAGAGGCGAAAAAATGAATATTAAAGAAAAAAAACGAGGCTTTGTTACAATCAGGCGAGGTAAGAGCGAACGAAATAGGGAGAAAAAAATACGAAAAAAAAAAAAAACAGAGCGCACACACGTCAATTTTTTCTAATGCACGGAAAATTTAAGCTAAAAAAATAAAAGCAAAAGTAAAAAATACAAACGGAAAAACCACAGGAATTTTCGAATTACGCGACTGATAATAATTCACGAGAATGAATTATCGCTAGATCGTCATTATTATTATTCTTATTATTATTGTGATAATATTTGAAGAGTAAAAAATTTGATAAATATAAAGACAAAGAAAGGAACGAGAGATCGGGGGGGGGGGGGGGGGGGGGAAGAGAGGTTTTGGAAATAAAAATCGTGAAATAAAATGTTTTGAAAAAAAAAAAAAATGAAAAACAAAAACCGTTAATTCGAGCAAAAGAAGGAAAAGTCAAAATTCGTGTACATCCGATCCTCGGTCTGTGTGACGTGTTCATCGAATTTCAAACGAACACTCTATGTACAACTATGATATATATATATATATATATATATATATACAGCTAAACCACGTTTATACGTTTTTCAAGGGGTATGGAAATAACTACGTAAAAGTGAGAAAAACGTAGAAGTGAAATACTTGAATGCGTATGTGGGGTGCGAAGTCCCCCAGAAAGAACTATAAGTACGGATCGTGGAGGAATTCGGGTAGAAGGCCTAGGTAGCTCAGTGGTCAGAGCACTCGACCGGCAATCGAGAGGGCCTGAGTTCGAATCCCAGTCTAGTCACCCGAAGCCTAAATTTTTCTGCGATCCTGCACGTATTTAGGAATTACCGGGACTAAGAAAATGTAACGTATAAGCGAGAAAAACGTACAAGTGCGAAACGTATAAATGAGGTTTTACTGTATTATAAAACTACGTTACGTTTGCTATAAGAGCTCTATATCGTATATCTATATACACTAGGACCTCGATTTAATGGCCCTCGATTTAATAGACAGTCCCCACCGTGTCGCATTTATCGATCGGTTTTTCGCGTGGTGGGAGATGGTGGGGGACGCTTAAAGTCTCCCCGATCAGGCTCGTAGCACGGAGTGCCGATGCGCAGATACAGCATGGGCGGGCATACGCTACCTCGATTTAACAAGGTGCGATGCGGAGTCGGTCCCGCCACTGGCCGTTAAATCGAGGTCCTAGTGTATATATACGTACACTCGGACCTCGGGCACTGACTAACCCCGGGCACTTGACGTCAGCTGTTACTCGGACACTGCGGAATCTTCATTCGCGAAACAGTGCCACTAAAATTTAGATCGCCCCCTATGAACAAAATTTTTTATAATTTCAACGACTGGAGGGTACCGATGTACGCATGACACGGGCCTGGTGATTTATTCTCATTGGTCAGTAGGAAGGTTGGGTCTTTCGGCCAGTGCCCGAGACTCTTGCGCTCGAGCTCAGTCAGTGCCCGAGGTCTCCGACTGTATTCTATATCGGCGAGAGATACAAAAAATTGTGTTGGCGAAAAGAAAAAAAATTAAGAACAAAAAAAATCAACGAGCTAACATCCAGAGCACCATCGAACCGAACGTGTACCTTTTTCAATTACCCAAAGTATGTGAGATCTATCTTGTATCATCCGAATGAATAAATATAATTATAAATGTAAATGAGTAATTATTTATTTACTATTTTCCCATTTTTTTTCCCCTTCTATGAAATCAAAGCTTTCTATATGAGGAAAAAAATAGAAATACGATAAATTACATACTCTCTACTTAAATCTCAATTATCAGTCGAGTAACAAGCCACAAGTTTTTCGTGAAATTTTTTTTTTTTTTATTAAGCTCCTGACTGCAAAATAAATGTAAAAAGGATAAAATAAATCGTAATACAGTGAAAAAAAAAACTTGCAGAATATTTGTCATAACAATTTATAATCTATTTTCATGATTGTCGCAAGGATCATTATGACAATGAACATATTATATCAGTTTTATCGATCTATTATGTTTCATTATTTTCAACTTTATATTACAGTCGGAGATTTAATAATCAGTTATTTTTTGTTTTAATTTAATTGGTCTTACTGCCAACTCCCCTCTCAACACCAAGGCATATAAAAAGAAAACTTGATCCTCAAATTCCAAATGATAGAAAACATAACTTCGATTGTACTAAGAAAAAGAAAATAAAAAATAAACGTAAATATAATATATAGACTGCAGGGTTAGGCGCGAGCTTTATAAAGTTACCCATGTAACTTTCACTTCAACTATTCTCTCTTTTACGAATAATTTGTTTTTCACGAATAATGTTGCGATAGCTGCATATTTTATTTTTTATAAAAATCTTAAATATAGAGAAAATAAATAATTTTTGCAAACATTGATTATTTTTCATTAGAATTCAAGCATTATTCGCCAGTTGATTTCAAAACGCGTGTATACACATCGATGGTAAAATTTCATAGGGACGTATAAAGCTATGCTTATACATAACCGATACGCCTCTTTGTCATTAGTACGCGGTGAAAGTATTTGAATAGAGCGCTTCTAGGTTATAGCGGAGGTGCCGTGTCTTCACCTCTCACTCGACCAGCAGATGCAACTAATGTTTATTTTTTCAACGATTTCTAAAAAACCATGCCGTAAAAGTTGTTTCTATCGATCAAAAAATAAGCTTTGAGATGTGCCCTGTTCAATTGATAGTTTTTTATTCACTTGGTAAATCGTTATTTGCAGTGAAGAATCGCAAATCAAGCTGCTGAATAAAGCAGCCATAAGGGCCTGTGTATAAGAGACAAATTTTCACAATTATTAGCTCGAAAACGGTGCAGGTGAAAATAAAAAATAAAAATCAGAGAGTTACATTGAAAGCCAAAGAATATATTACAAAAATTTCAACATAACGGTATATCTTGACCAACTAGCATGAACCTCCTTAAACGATGCGGAATCGTTTGCTAAGTCACGCATAATAAACAATTGAAAAGTTTTCTGATCACTCGTTTGGCGATAAAATTTTAAAAAACCTAGGTGCCCGTGCTGGACGGTTTTGGGTTTTCAGTGCCCACATCACTTCCGGTGATCATAACCTATACGGTGTCTGTAGATGTTCATTTATCACCTCATCCAAGCATTCTGATTGGCGGATTGAACTTTGCGTACCAATCAGAACAATTCGACGCTTATCAGATGCGACCCTGGTGGCGAGATTCGAACTAAACAATGTGGCCGTCTCAAATTTAATAATTGCACAAGGTTATAAAATTATGGGATAAGACAAAACATGGATATAACCTCAAATAATTATAGAACAATTTTCATGATGTGATCACATTTATTTCTTATGGTAATATGATTTTCCATAACAACGATAACAATTTGTATCTATTCATGATAATTTTTTTACTCCCGACTGATCGCAAGACGAAAAGACACGTGGATGGATTTTTCTTTCGTTTTTCCTAAGAGTGCCAAGCGCTCGAAAGTCCTGAGTTTGTCGAATAACTCGGAGAATAGGTCCGTGCCTCCTAAGGAGTGAGAGGAGCAGAGGTTGAAGTCGCTCGGCGATAATTGTGAGAACTTTCGTGATTTCTTCCAGCACGGAATTTATGATTTTTGTCGATTGTCGGTGAGAGGTTTGTAGAGAGATGCTGGTGCGTTATTATGTGGAAAAGTGAATCCATTTTTCGAGCAGATTCCCAATTGATTTTTCTCGCCAAGAGCCATAGTAGCTGCTGGCGAGGTTCTTCGTTGGAGTTAATTGAGAGAAGTTGCTTTTAGTAGATAGGCAGGGCCACCGGTTCTCTACCACTTCAAGGCCATTGCGCATACGCAAGCGCGCGCGAAATTCAAACTTGCCCCCATGTGCAAGCATCACCTCGAAGCTTCTGGAACATTTGATGACGTCATCTTCTACAACACTCGATGATATCATCACTGTGGAATGTTGGGAGGGAGAATTTTCAAGGACTTATGCTACGCAGTTTTGAGGGATGACATCGTCGAGGCTTCCCGAAGCTTCGAGGTGATGTTTGCACATGCGCAAGTTTGAATTTTGCGCGCTTGCGCATGCGCAATGGCCTTGAAGTGGTCCAGGACCGGCCCTGCCTGTCTACTTTGCTTTGACGTTACAGAAGCAGGTTCCACATTCTTGAGTGGTGTGGAAGAGTGCCAATGGGGGTATCTCTTATTCCATTGAACGAGAAATGTGGGTGAGAAGGTAGACGAGATTGTCCGGCATATTGTTCGATTCTGTGTGGCATACATGTTTTCCATACGCACTCACTTTATCGTCGATGTAATCATTGCTCGTACCTTATGGCGGTATGCCATAAGGCAAATGGGCAGCTTTGCAACGCTAGTAAAATCCCCAAGCTGATGCTAAGTAAAAGTTAGTAAATTACTTAAAATGCTGATACTACTCACTGCCTATAAAATGGCACCTTAACGCAATATTGCAATGGTGTACCACGTGACATATGAGTGCGAGAGAGAGAGAGAGAGAGAGAGAGAGAGAGAGAGAGAGAGAGAGAGAGAGAGAGAGATGGCTGTTTTGGGATTTTCATATTTTCTCCGGGTAGGCTAACATTTCAGAAAAAAATACTGGTAAGCATCAGCTTTCGATCTATTAAAAGAGGGACAAAATTACGCTTTTATTTTGTCCGAAATATCAAGCATCTTCGAGAAAACAAGGAAACACGGGAATTTTTAACGATCAAGTCGTGTGTCATTTCACTCTTGCCTGCTTGCTCTTTTTGGGCATTTTGGAGTTAAAAATACTAATTTGTAAACAACATTAGATGGGTAATTTGAAATAATTTGGTTCTCCAATCGGTAGAATTTTTTCTATTGACGCTCTTTTTTTTGTGTGTTCATGATACAATCGATTCCTCGGCAGTCTTGCCACCATTTTGTTGTCCTTCGTTCTTGCCAGCTTGGACAGATACCGGCTGTTCCTCCGTTCGTATGATCGGTTCACCGTCTAATTTTTCAAGATTTGGAAGTCTTCGTGCCACATCGATTCTCCAGGGTTCAGTCTGGCGAACAAAAATTCGTTCATTGTTGTTGTTGTTTTTTTTTTTTTTTTTACAATAATCGAAAATTCATTTTTGAATCAATAAAAATGGGTTATTTCATAGATGCTCGATACGGGTCAAGGCACCGGGGTCACCAATTTGTCTGAAACTTTTTTGTAGAATTGTCCCTATGGAGTGAAGAAAACTTAAATCTTTTTGGGTAATTGAATTTCGAAGCAACTTTTATTTGATCTTTTATCGTATAATTATTGTTATTTTTCATTTTTCATTTTAATAAGTGATAAAAATAAAGTTAAAGCTTAATTCTTGTACATAACAAAAGAGGTCGTTAATTTTTTTAATCGAATTCCAAACATTAATGAAATTTATTCGGGCCATAATTAAGCGCTCTTCAAATTTACTAAAGTCCGAATGCCAAAAATTTCAATACGAATTTCAGTATGCTTCACGGCGTCGAAAATTTTTCAAAAAAAAAAAATTAATTTGGGAATTCTCATGCCTTGACTTTCATCGGGAATTGGTGAAACTATTGCTATGTACGTTTCATCTTACCTCGGTACCCTCGCACAGTGGATTGCCGACGAACAGTAAATCACGGAGATTCGGTAATTCCTGGAGTCTCGATAATTCATTCCATTCTCTAACAAGATTGTTCGACATGTATAATACGCGAAGATTTCTCATTGAATTTATTCCTTTCATTTTTTCGATGCAATTGTACGAGACCCACAATTCATCGAGAGTATCGCCGAGTGCCTCTAGGCCTGTGAAGCCTTTTATGAAATTTCGTCCCAGTGACAGTACACGCAAGTTTTTCAAGCTGCTCACACCTTGAAAATTCAAGCTAAGGATGATTATAAAAAATCATAACGAGCATGTGAATTGGGAACTTGCACATATTGCTTCTTCATTATATACAAAGTTATACCTCTATGCGAAGATGGTTTTCGTAGTTTCGTAAATTTATATAGAGCTCGCTTTAGTAATTTTGGCTTCCTCATATATTTAAAGAAAGCTTTGCAATGAAGAAGCAATGGTGCAAAAGTTTCCAATTAGCACGCTTGTTTTTTAAATTCAATTTGTTCTTGTAAAATTTAATATCCTGTCTCCTGCCATATTTACGTAATTTTTTTTTTTTTTTTGCTCAATAATCTCAAATTTGCGACAGTCAGAGCGATTGCAGATATTTTTCGAAAAATTCCGAAAATTTTCGAAATTTGAACCTCTGAAGCGATTCTTTTCAAATTCAAAATCAAACATTCTTGTCTCATAGTGTATTTATGTAAGAAATTTTGGCTCAATAACCTTGAATGTATGAAAGTTGGAGCAATCACCAGACATTTTTTTTTAATTTCACATTTTGAACTCTTAAGGAGGTTCTTAACATCAATTTGGTGCGGCAAGGGGCACGTAACAACGCGGCACGGGCGACGTGCGGGGCAGGTTGCGTTCGGCATTTGTTTCACCAAGCCATTACTCACGCTCAATTCTGTATACAAGTATATTTCCCAATTGGAACGGTGAAAAACTTTCTTTATGGGCAAATTATATCTATGATGGTCTAATCTGTCGTTTAAGCGGTTCTTCGGGGAAATGTTACCGTTTTTTCACTCCTCAAATAATCTCCATTCATAACTTCGAATACTTCTCCCATAAGAGCCCATGTATAAGCGGCATATTTAATGTTTTTTTTTCTCCTCAACTACGCGGTCAAAAAATCTGAAATAATTACGGTGTATTCCTAGTACCAGCACGAACCTCTCCTCTTATTTTAGAATCATTTTTACCGTTTTTCTCTGGGTTAAGAACCTCCTTAAGCGATTCTTACGAAATTTCATTCCAAATACGCTTGTCCCCTAGCCTATTTATATAAAAAATTCTAGACGAATATCCTTAAATTTACCATAATTGAAGTGATCACAGACGTTTTTGAAAAAATTCAAATAATCTAAAATCAGACAATCGTTATCAATTTTTTGTTTTGAAATTTCAATAGATTAAGGCGAATGTCCCAGTTAGTGAACATTCAATGGAGGATCTACATTGTTTTTACATTTTTCAATCATATCTGAAGTACGACGTCGAAAAACTTTGGTTTCATATCAACAATTTCGTTAATGCCGAATGGAATAATGAATGTAATACTGAATCTTGGTGGCCCAGATAATGACACGACAGAGTCCCAGTTAATGAACAGTCTGGAATCAACCCAAAAAAAATAGTTATTATACTTTTATTTCACATTTACTCAGTTCCATTTACATTTATTTGATGAATAAATGAAAAAAAATTCCATACATTGCTCAGAATTTCTAAGGGGATTGGAGAAAACTGATAACTGTTTGGGTTATGGAACACCAATCAACAACTCGGACACGTCGTAAATTCCTTGTCCCAGTTAATGACGGGATAGATGGAAGTGTCGATTATTAAAGCTAAATTCATAATATATCGAAAATAGTAACCACTCTGAGAACCTTTTCTAGTCTGAAAGTTGAAAACTAAACCTTTATTTGCGGGTATTGAATCAAGGATCCGATAAAATATATAATTATAAACTATCGTTAACTGTGTACCGGATCGTCCAAAAACTGGGACGCGTTCACTATCTGGGCCTTAGAGGGGCTCCATGTTTTATTATCGTGCAAAATTTCAGCGTGGTATAGCTCAAGCAGTTCAAGAGATATGTTGTAATTTAAATTTTTCAAAGGCCTATCCGCACACGCACACATATGCACACACATGTATATAGACGTTTTTTATAAATGTGTTTTCTCGATGTCACGTTCTCAACACATTGGCATAAAAAATTTGAATTTTTTTTTCACGTAAACAAAGCTTTCTCTATGAGAGAGCAATAATTATACAACTACTCCGTTTATTTATTATGATAATAATAATAATAATGACAATGATACGAGTATTTATTGAAGTGCCTACATCATTCGTTGATCTTTTTGTCAACTAACGAGTGAATCTTCACATTCGAAATAGGGCAAGCTTTGAAAGACGTTGAGCTTTCAAAAACATCGAATTAAACAATTAAAAGTCTTCAAGTTTTTGTTATATCATTCGTTTGAATGATTTATTATCTCCAGAGATCAGTAATGTAAATGCTATGCAGTCAAAGAGCTTCGTACTTTGAGATTCGTTGATTCAAAAGCTCGGACTGCACAAATTCTGTGATCTTAAGAATGTTTCGGGGCTCAAAGTTTTTTCAATAAAAATTCTTCGAGCTTCTTGCAGTTCAATTATCCAAATAATTAGAGCTTCAACGTTACGAAAGGACAAGCTCGCATTCGAGTACTGAGCTTTTCCCTCGCGGATATAGTCAAATGCCCCATTTTTTGATAACACAATAAGCTCTGAGCTCGAAAAAAATAAGCTATCGCTCGTTACCTGCAATTTTTTCAATCATATTAGTGGATAGCGAGAGCTTTTCGCACTTGGAAAGAACTGCCAGCGCGTTGTCCATTTTTTCGATCGGTGGCCATTGAAAGCTCAGCGTAACATCAGTCGCGCTTGAAGCTTCCTGTCCGGTCTCCTCTTCCCAACGACGCAAAGCGTCTTTGCAGGTCGTCGGCTTACCGACTGACATCATTAAAAAGCTCAACCCCCACTCGAGCTTGTACACTCGATAACAAATAATTATTTAAAAAAAAAAAATAAGATTTTTTTCGTTCTATCAATTTGCTGTTTGCGCATTAATATCCATATAAAAATATTGAAAAGTTGAAATTACAAAAAAATTGCTTGACACAAAAAGTTCATTTTTTTTTTATTCACTCGAAGCTCTAGCTGGCTCTGCAAATGGCACTTGAGCGATTTCCCACCGTTGTATAAAAATAATGTTACGCATTGTTTTTACGGATTTTTTAAATTTAATTTTATTTCAATTTTAATGAGAATTAGCGGTGAAAAAATGTTCATCCTGCGCGAAGGTTAACGGTCTCGACTCGCTTGTTTTATCGTTGCCAATCGGATTGTCACTGGTTGCCAGGTTCCTTGAATTCACCCGGTACTATCCGTTACAAGTACGATCGATTTTAGCAAGCTCGAGGATTGATTATGAACAATTTACTGCGTATTATTAAAATCTCAATGACGATAATTAAATAATATAGTAATAATTGTACTCAATATTAATTTGTTGATTAAAGAGAATTTTTTAAAAAATTTTAACACAAATTATTTCGAAATTGAATAAACAAATGTATCAGTTGCAAGGAAAATAAGTTTTTTCGACCAAAAAAAAAAAAAAACAAATCCCATCCAATGACCAGGCAAAGATAAAATTAAGCAAAATTGATTATAGTGTTAAATTTGAAACATTCGTCTTTTATTTACCTCGTTTTCTGATTGAATAAACAAATATCGCATGTATCGAACGAAAAGGAGTTTATTCACAAAAAGACTCAGACCGATCTAGACACGAGGAAAGCAGTCGATAAAATTAAAGTACCATATTGAATTTTTTTTTTATAAAATATTCATAAATTTAACAGCGATGAGGGAAGATACGATGAATAATCATTTCAAAATAAAAACAAAAGACAAAAAAAAATTGTATCTACTGAGCGAATCTATTCGACGTCTCGTTGTACATATCGAGTGCATTGTTTCCTTGCAAAACTGCATTGCAGCCTAGATGATCCGGAAGCAAAAGCCTCACGGCTGTTCTCACCTCTTTCGCTGTCATTGTTCGCTTCGAATTTAATTTTGTCAATCTGTTAACGGCATACGAAAAAAAATAAAGAAAATTAAGAAAATAAGTCATGATATCTTTGCAAAATTTTAGACGTGCCAAAAAAAAAAAAATCAATTTCCATTAATTATCACGATGATCTTTAAATTTATTTTAAATTTGAAAAATTCTCGAAAAGTATTTTGCCAGTAAAATTACCTTGCTGCTTCGACCGCACAACGATCAAAGATGTCTTTGGCAAAATGATCCATAATGGCCATTGCTTCACTCGAAATTCCTCTCAGCGGATCTATCTGCGTCGAAGATTGCATTAAATTTCAACGTTACTTCGTTCAAAAATCAATACATAAATCCGATCGATGATTGATTTACTGATAAATGCAATGACGATTTTTCACCGAGAGAAAATACGATACGAAGTGGAGTTTTTTTTTTTCAATTACTTCTTTGAGAATCCGATAGACGTATGGCGCGTAAGTCGACTGCTTTATCTTTTTTTTACGTCGTGTTCCTGTTGCCGGAGCTTTCGTGACCTTTTTCATTCTTGCCTCTCGTGTCTGTCACGTTAAACTTTCGTTAATTTTGTCATATTACGAATGTCTGGTTGGCAAGAAAAAAAAAAAAAAAAAAACAATTAATTGGCCCTGTCAAAATTATCAAAACGAGGAAAAGAAATAAACAGACGAGCATTTGGAATGAACATATCTCCGTATTGAGATAAATCTCGAGACGTTATAAAAGTTTCGATTTATTATTTGAATAATCATAATTCATAATAAACAATGTAATTTATTATATTAATATATTAATATAATATATTATTATAATAAATTATTTTTATAATAAATATATTATTATAATATATTATTATAATTATCCAATAGAATGATCATTATTTTTTATTATTATCATTATTATTATTGTACTTTTTTTTTCTGTCGTTATCCAGCCTCCGGTTAAATGTTGTTACATTTAAGGGTGTTCGGGCACGGGGAGAAAAGTGGAAATTTTCCATGCAAGCCCGGAGGGAAATAACGGATATTAGGCTCATCAGCGAGTATCACGTTCGAGGTTTCGTAGTTTTCAAGATGCCTCATTTCACGAAATATTTCACTGTTAAAAAAAATAAAAAAATAAAAAAAAAACATTTCGCACTATTCTCCTGAGCGAAGACCCCTGCAGTCACCATCGTCGCACTGGATCATAGTTGTTCTCATAAAATCTCAAAAATCAATGACAATTTCGACATCGCTATAATTTTTCTCTCAACTTCTCATTTGCATCCATACGACGGAAATATTTCAGAATTTTCGATTAAGCAACCTCGGAGATGAAGAAAAGAGGAGACGTATCGATTTTTTTATAGCTATTGCTAAAAATGAAAATAAAAAAATTAAATAAATATTTTTGCAATCTTCAAAGAAAGCTCTTTCAACCGATGCCCCATTTGTCAAGATGGTTTTTTTTTGAGATGACAAATTTTGCCCATTAAAATTTATGGTTGTATTTTTTTCGAAAAATTACTCTGGCTCATCCGCGAAACGCTTTGTTCCAGTTAAGCGCCAAATTTAAAGTGCATGAGTTAAGGATGTATCGGATGTACCTTCCCAACCAAAAGTGACTTTCGTCGACAATATTGCGTACTTCATGATAAGACAAAAAACGGAAAAAATTCAACCACAATAAAGACGATAAGAAGATTAATTTTTAATAATAATAATGCCCAAAAGTTATCAATAAATTGTTTAAACAAAACATTGTTTGACAAATTTTTCGGGAATGTTTGATTTTGTCATGTGAAATGAATTCGTTGATTTTTCTGACTGCACATGAATTTTTTTTTTAATTTTCTCATCATTTTGAAATTTCGGTTTTCAGAAATTTGTAAAGGTTGTATTTACGAAACTATTCGTTCAATGCCCTGGAAACTTCTTAATTGTAATATAAAACGTTTTTACGAAAACATATCCAAAATTAACAATACTTCCTTCATTTTTCAAAATTAAAAAATTTTCGAAAACCAAAATTTCAAAATGATAAGAAAATTTTTAAAAAATTCACGTGTAGTCGGAAAAATCAACGAATTCATTTCACGTGTTAAAAAAAACTTTCCCTACAAATTTGTTAAACAATGTTTTGTTTAAGAAATTTATTGATAACTTTTTGGCATTATTATTATTCAAAATTAATCTTCTTATCGTCTTTATTGTGGTTGAATTTTTCCCGATTTTTATCTTATCATAAAGTATGCAATATTGTCGACGAAAGTCACTTTTGGTTGGGAAGGTACGTCCAATACATCCTTAAGGTAGTCCTGGCGTGATCGGCGGGGGGAGGGGGGGGGGGGAATTAGCGGAAACTAACGCGTTCTTCTAGCCTCAAAACAATATTTTTTTTAAGAGTCTATACTTTTTTACTGTATGGTTGAAAATTTGCAGTAAAATATAATATGTTATTCTTCGTGTACTAAACTACTTTTGTGCCAAATTTCAAGAATTTCTCATTACTCCTTCATACATTTTGGTGACTGAATATCCGGAAAGTGCTCATTTCGTAGTGTGTAAGCGTATGCTTATATACTCTTATTACTTTTTATTTATTTATTTTATTTATATTTATTATATTATATAGTAGTAGTAAGTTTTACTTGCATAGCCTTTTCGGCTTTTTACAACACTTTCATTCACTATATCACTCTTACACTGGGCCCACTATTTTAGTTTTTCTGTTCATTTACGGAACTATTTTTCTCTCTCGATTTTTGCAACCTCATTGCTATTGGCCCAGTGTATTTGTGAGAACCTACAATTTAAGGTGGGTTTCTCGAACCACCGAGCTCGCAGAAAAAGCATCTGGAAAAATCCATCGGTGCCGGCCGCGGGATCGAACCCTGGCCGCCTGCGTGGCAATCCAGAGTCGAACCAACTGGGCCACTGCTCGCTCTGATTAGATTATATATATTATATATATTATATTATTATTTATATTTATTATATACTCTTATATACTCTATATACTCGTATGCAAAATTCGCAATTTTTGATAAACGATATCTTGAAAACGGTATGGTCAAACAGTCTCAAATTTCGCAGAAGTATTCTTCAATACTTTTTATAGTTTTTCACAAAAATTCATTAAATTGGCATTACTTTCGATCTGTGTTACAATTATCTTAAACCGTTTGGGAGTTAGAGATCTGTGCAGATGGACCAGACAGACGGTCTTGCCATGAATTCATATTCAAATAAAATAAAAATCCTTGTGAATGAGTGATTTTTATTTAATTTAATTTTTTTTCCCGAGGACTGTGAGGAGAGGGACAAAAATAATTCGCTTTTTCATAAATTTTATTATCCAAATTGTTGGCAGTATTGTCATGTCACATGTTACAGCGAGCAGACACGATTCTCATACACAGTACATTTAGCAATAATAAACGAAAATATAATGTTGTACATCATGTTGGATGAGAAGGAAAAAAAAACGTAAAGATGTACGAGAGTTATCGGAGAATTTTTCGAAAATTTTCAATTCGGCGATATTTATTGCTTTTCTCTCTTATCTTCACCAATAGTTATATGATTGTTTTTTTTTTCACATACGATATATATATATGATATTTTGTTTTCCTTGCATTATTTAAGAATAATAGAAATGGATTATAATAATAATTTTCGAGGATTATCAATTATCGATAATCAATAATTAATTAATAATGTAGTTTTATAATATCTATAGTAGCAACGATCAGGATAACATCGATTGCCTATATTAATCTTATATTTTACAAAAATACTCAAAGGCACTTCGTAAGAATCTTTTAGACAACTCGTTCGCCATTCTGCGTTCATTTTTACCCGTACAGCAGAACCCCTAACGAGTTCTCTCCCCGAAAACGTTGTGGCAGTCCAGTCATCCGGGGATTCGACAGGGGTGCTTGGTGCAAAAAAAGAGGAACACGTGAAAATTTCAGGGATGGCAGGGGGGTGTCTCCTAAGTGTAAATCTAGATTGGCGACCTCTTATCGTTATCAGGGTCACCACCATCTTGGATAACGCGTTTCGCTCTATATCTCGCGAACGGTCTACTTCACGACAAAATATATAGAAATTATTTTCGTAGATTATTAAATTTCCCATTTTTTTTTGTTTGTAACTTTTTTTTTTAACATCAATATTTTCCGAGTTATAACAATTACAAATTTTTTTTTTAATATCTCCGTAACCGCTCATTATTTCTTGAAAATACTTCTTATGAAACAGTTTTGTAAATGTTATAACTCGGAAATCATTAATGTTATAAAAAAAAGTTATTAACAAAAAAGATGAAAAATTTAATAATCTACAAATAAGGTTTCAACACATTTTGTCGTAAAGTTAACGGTTCGCGAGATATAGAGCGAAACGCGTTATCCAAGATGGCGGCGACCCTGATAACGATAAGAGGTTGCCAATCTAGATTTACACTCAGGAGACACCCCCCCCCTGCCATCCCTGAAATTTTCACATGTTCCTCTTTTTTTGCTACCCTCAACTATCCGATGACTGGGCTGTGGGGCCCCTCGGTGAGTCACAAGTGTCCCCACCATCGACACGTCCAGTCGATGGTAACGCCACTTGTGCTGCGTGTGCGGACGCGCATGCTGCTGCGCATGCTGCACTAGCCACGCAGTGGGGTGGATAGAGTAGAAACGAAAGTTCTCAGAGGTCCGAGCTTATTACTGGTGAGGGGTCCTGCTGGTATATTCATTTTTTTCATGTACTCTAGGCAAAGACATCAATCATCAAAATCGAAACATAAATTTACTACAATACTTTCTAATCTTTCAAATATGTTCCCGAAAATCCGTCATTAAAATTCTGTAATTGTTATATTTTTTTCAATTATTATTGTTACGATTATTTGATCGTGAGAAATAATAAAAACATTTTGATCGAATGACGAACCTCAAGCTTGCAAAATATGTCCAGGGAATTTTTTTATTTTCATCATTCATAATTTTAAACGCACACGTTACTTGTGCCGAGTTTTAATGGATACAATTATTTTTCGATTTATTCAAAAATTGTGCGGTAAAAGTTTTGGTCGTTGGAGCAAGAATTTCTCACATAATTCTTCCGATAAATCGAATTTTTGTAAATAATTTTTTAAATATTTATAGCAATGCAATATCAAGTCCATACAATATTATGTAAACATTGGGGTATATTTATAATATATATACGTGTATAATTTAATGTAAAGTACAGTATATATATATATATATATTTTTTTTATTTATCATTTTAACATTATTATTCATTATTATTTGATATATGCATAGGATAATGTAACAATATCGATAAATTGTTTTTGTATTTCTTATCATTCCTAAATTTATTGTTATTGTTGATTTTTTTTTTTTGTAACGTGTATTTTGTATCATAGGAAACAGTAAATATGAATGGAAAAATTGGGAAAAAATAAATGACAAATTTTGCTCCATTCACGAATACATCGTGGGAACAAAAATTTGACATACCTCTGACAAAAATTCACAATATTTTTCATGTCCTTATATTATAACAGCCGAGGGAAGTGCGATTTTTTCGGATCAAATATCAGTTGGATAAGATTTTTTTTTCTCTCTATTGTCAATCTTATCGACAAAATGTTCATTTTTATTCTTTGAATAATTTTAATCAACTATATCCTACCATTATTATAGTTCGGTCCGATCGTTTCACTTGCTCCTTATATTAATATTATTTCCCCCCCCCCCCCCCCCCCCCAATTATTTGATCAATATTACAATTATAACCATTAATTGATTTATATGCATATAATTTTTTTTTTTTTTTTTTACGAAAAGAGCTTCAATCACTTTTACAACTTTTCAAATAATTTATGATAATGATCGTGATAATTGCTTCAATGTAAATGAAAAAGAACATTGATCTTGAGGGTTTGGCACATTTGAAAAAAAAAAAAATCAATTCATCACATTGCATTTCTGAATGAATTAATCATAATTAATTACTTACTTATCCAGAATCACGTCGTTGAGTGTTAATAATAAAATATGTAATATTCGTGAATACCAAAGTATGAAATTTTCAATATTATCAACACGACGGACTTTGTCGTTTATTTTTGCAAATTAAAAAAAAAAAAAAAAAATTGGAAATTTTATAATGACGCATTTGTTCGAAATAATTTTCATGCATCGCCTCGTCAAACGTATATTTATATATGCATTTTATTTATATTTTTCTTAAAGAACGTGAAGATTTTCGCAATTCTTGAATTTGCTGTCCTCCTTACCGAATAGCCAAGTCAGCATCTGTCTTGCTTTCATGCTCGCACGAACGACACCGCGAGATTTGTACCAGTGACCACTACCCTCGCTTCCACCTCCGCCACCGCCACCACCACCACCACCACCACCACCACCGCTGCTACGATTTTCCAGATGACCCTGAACGACCTTGAGACGAATTTGATTGAGGATCCCAACCAGTAGGTCGTCGACATTATGATTTATACCGACCGATATCTCAATGAATTTTGCACGATATGTGCAAGCCATGCACTTGCCATCTGGGAACATGAAAATTGAATTTTAATATTCTTGATTGCTTATGTATAGTTTTTCCACGTGATAGGACAACGGATACTCAATCAACTGCCATTAGCCAACTTTTTCAGCCAGGTTTTCCGCAGTTTCCCTGTGCCCCTGTGCAAATTCGACGCGATAGTGTTTTGAGAACACGTGAAAGGTTAATAAGGAACACCGATGGCATCGGTATGACGGCAGGAAATATCGTAACTTGAAAAAAAATTTGGGGCAAGTGCATAATAAAACTCGCGAGTTATCCGATTCTTTTCTCGTATTGGGCTTCTATTTTAGCAGTTAATACCTCAAAAATTCATAAAAATCGTCTGAAAATTTAAAAGTGGACAAGGCAAGTCACGCGGTTAGGCCTGAATGTAGCGCCAGCGGAATATTTTTGAACTATCTGCACAGCAAATTATCCACGACACTACATACATGTACATTTTTGGGACAATGCTATTTTTCTACTTTTTCACGTACAGGATATCCAATAAATGCTCGTTCGATCAGGTTTTTACCCGTCCGGAGGCCAGATTTTTCGGAACTGAGCTATACAATAATTGTCACGTCAATTTCTGTTTTAGACCTCGCAGATTTTAGCCAAAAATCTACATTTATGAATTAAATTTTCAGATATTCTGGCCATTAGACTTTAGATATAGAGGGCCCTAGAATTTCCTGTTCAAATTTAAAATCATTCGGTTTTATAGTTTAGGAATGGCATTGTACCAAAAATTAATATATGCGCTCTGTTCTTATCGTCAGAGTCGGTAGAACAGAGCTTCCACGTGCTCTCAAGAAAGATTAACTGCGAACGACTCTCTGGGGGGATCTGAAGGAATAAAAATTGTCGAGCTTCAGGCGCCATCTTGGAAAACACGTTTTATCAAATACCTCGTGAACCGTGAATCGTGCGACAAAAGTAGTTGAAACCTTTTTTGTAGACAATGAAATTCTCTACAACTTTTATTGAAAACTTTTTCCTGTATCGTGCATTGTTTTTTATTTATAGCGTGGCAAACTTTTCCAAACATCACCATTTTTACCGTTACATCAACTGTAAAATATATCTTTAGCAATAACCATGTTTGGATAAGTTTGCCGCACTATAAATAAAAAACCATGCACTCTACAGGAAAAATTTTCAAATAAAAGTTGTAGAAAATTTTATTGTGTACAAAAAAGGTCTAAATTATTTTTGTCGCACGATACACGGTTCACGAGATATTTGATAAAACGTATTTTCCAAGATGGCGGGTGAAGTTCGAACCCCCGCATCTCGCAAACTTGAATTTACACTCAGGGGATGCGATATCCCTGAACCTTTTCCAGAAGAAAAATAAATCTTGTAGAAGATTGCAGAAAAAGTGGCTAGAATGACTGGACTAATAAGGGCTAGGGTGGTTGGTTGTGTGAAAGGCAAAGGACGTCATACGATTAATAAGAAAATAAATTTTAAAAATGTTTAAAAATAGTTTCGATGAATCGATATGAACAGCAGTTTATCCTTTTATTTACCTTGTGAAGATACGGATCTCGAGCGCACGAGGTCGACCTTATTACCGACGAGGATCGCTGGCCTGCCGCGCAACAGGTCCTGATCGTGAAGCCTCGAAAGATATTCCTCGGCCCTCTGGAACGACGCTTTGTCAATCACCGAATACATTATTACGAACGCATCCGGGTGTGGTATCTTTTCCAATTCCGCCTGTTGTAAAAAAAAAAAAAAAAAAAACAATGTCATAACGTGGATGCCCCGCAGTAATTGACATCGGACCAGTAATC
Organism: Rhorus exstirpatorius; assembly: GCA_963564615.1. Lineage (NCBI taxonomy): Eukaryota > Metazoa > Arthropoda > Insecta > Hymenoptera > Ichneumonidae > Rhorus > Rhorus exstirpatorius. The sequence continues at coordinate 16,732,472 of OY751317.1, read as the reverse complement.
GACACCCCAAATGATGCCTTCACGTGAGCGAGAGAGACGCAAATATATATGGGTCATTCCACCAATTATATGCACAAATTGCATCGGTGGGTCGGAATTCAAAAAAACCAATTACGCCATTCGAAAGTCCCTATCAAAAATACCATCTACAAATTTTTTCAATTTTTTTCGTTCAGTAGTTTTGGAGCAACGAGGGCTCGAAATTTTCGAAAATATCGATTTTTGCAATTAAAATATCCATTCCCAGTCGAGAGATAGAAAAAAAATCGTTATAAACTTTTTTTTGTAAAAAAGTTTGATCTTTTCGAAAAAAAATGTAGTGACTTTCTCTAAAGTCATAAAGACTATCAAAGTTAATTTAAAGTTTTAAAACCGGGTTTTCTCTCCTTGTCGACATATTTACATGGATTAAACTATTTTTTTTTTCGAAAAGCTGAGGTTTTTTTTACATAAAAAAAAAATATTTTTTTGAGATGGGATGGGGGATTTCCAATTATTACAAGGCCTCATTTCATGTCTTAGACACCGATGAATATATTAATTTCTTAACACAGAAAACACGGATTCGAAATAATTCTAATTATAAATTGAATATATACGGAAGAAAGTCTCGCTGTTTTTTAAACGAAAAATGAGATTTGTTCACGCAGAAATACGTTTGGATCATAATTTTATTCGATTTTTTAACAGCTCCTGTAACATGAGCTGTTAAATGAGTGTTTTTGTAAATGTAATAAAAAATTTTAATTGCTTCAATTTACTTCAAATTTGAATAATTTTAAATTTATTATTTTAATTTACTTTAAATTTGTTATTTGAATTTGAATTACTTTGAATTACTTTAAAAATGGAAAATTTAATCAGACAATTTTGTCAATAAATGATAAAACTTTTTTAAAAATCATTATAAATTTCTTGTATTCACCTTCAAATTCGTGATATTCAGGAATCTCAGCTCGCTCTCCTCTCCATTTAACATAACGAAAACCGACTGTTCACTTGGCACATCTGAAAAAAAAATAATTACAACCAATTCATTCAATTTTTCGTAAAAAAAAAAAATGAAATAATGAAAACAATACTTTTTGCTTAAATACGTGTAAATATACGTTCTTCGTCGTCTCTCTTCGAGCTACGCGAGGAATGATATTTCAAGACGGATTTATTTGAGCTGTACTTTAATTTGTTATGCCTGTCTCGCGATTTGCGAATGAACATCTCATCGTCCTGATGTTTCGAAATTTAAATGTTTCGCGAAGCCAAGGAGCCTTATGGTGATCCCAAGAGTACGCGCAGAAGTGCGCGAGCTTAGAAAAAATAAACGAATGTATACGAAAATAAACGTTCGAAGATCGACGTTTTACCATCCCCGCGGCTATGTATAGTTCAAGAGATTTGGATCGAGTGAGAAATTTTACGAATTTCAAGTACCATTTTCATAGTAGCGCAGTTTGTAGTCATCATTCTTTAAATTTCCCTCTATTATTATTATTATTATTATTATTATTATTATTGTTGTCGATTTTCATTCCAAAGTTGTAAAAATATTAAATTTATGTCTCAACAATTTGTCGTCGAATTTTCAATTTTAATAAAAGTTTCCACGCATTATGGCTAATTCAAACTAAAGCAATTTTTTTTTTAATTAAACATCTTTGTTTGCAATTAAGAATCATGTAGGACTATCGGGCTTAAACGAACTATTAGATTTGAATTTTTTTGTTTAATATTTTACGCGAAAACTAAAAATACTAAAATTGCAGTTTTGACCACATATCAAAGTACGTAAAGTAGGGTTCTTTTTTGGAGCGTCTCGATATGGGGTTCAGTTTTTGTCTAATCTATGACCAACGAAGATCTTTGGAAAAATGACAAGCGACAAATTAAACAAGAAGAATAATGTCGAAAAAAATTCAACGATCGTACTTGATCGAGTATATTCGACGTTATATCGCGAAAACGTTGATTTCCACAGCGCAAACTTTGAGTATCCGGCAAAACAGCTAAAAAAGCGCCAGAAATCAAGGCTCGGTGAAATTTTTTTGTAATTCAACGACCCGGACGATTCTCAAGGGATTGGACCCAGGCAGAAGACCAAAAGAAACAAATTTTTGAGAATATTTTTCGAAAAATCACAAGCATGTATTTATAAAAAGTTTTTGTAGTTAAGGATGTATCGGACGTACCTTCCCAACCAAAAGTGACTTTCGTCGACAATATTGCATACTTTATGATAAGATAAAAATCGGAAAAAATTCAATCACAATAAAGACGATAAGAAGATTAATTTTGAATAATAATAATGCCAAAAAGTTATCAATAAATTGTTTAAACAAAACATTGTATAACAAATTTTTAGGAAAAGTTTTTTTTTTGACACGTGAAATGAATTCGTTGATTTTTCCGACTACCCCGTGAATTTTTTAAAAATTTTCTTATAATTTTGAAATCACGGTTTTCGAAAATTTCTTAATTTTGAAAAATGAAGGAACAATCGTGAATTTTGGATATGTTTTCGTAAAAACGTTTTATAATACAATTCAGAAGTTTCCAGGGTATTGAACGAATAGTTTCGTAAATACAAACTTTACAAATTTCCGAAAACTGAAATTTCAAAATAATAAAATTTTTAAAAATTCATGTGTAGTCAAAAAAATCAACGAATTCATTTCACATGACAAAAAAAAACATTCCCTAAAAATTTGTTAAGCAATGTTTTGTTTAAACAATTTATTGATAACTTTTTGGCATTATTGTTATTAAAAAGTATTCTTCTTATCGTCTTTATTGTGTTTGAATTTTTTCCGATTTTTATCATATCATGAAGTGTGCAATATTGTCGACGAAAGTCACGTTTGGTTGGGAATTATAATTATCTTACGAATAAATATTCTTGCGCGAAAAAATTACTGAATGTTCTTTAAATATTTCTCTTTTAAATGTATCGGACGTAACTTAACAGACGATATCCGAAAATCTTGTTTTTAAGTTGGCGAGCAAGGCATATCACAAATGTTACCGCATCAATCTTTTCGAAACTTTTTGTGCTTTTTGTGCGGGCATTAAAATTTGGTGATCAACTTGAATTTAACTTGCACATTGCTTCCTCATTGCAAAGCTTTCTCCAAGAGGAAGCTTTGTAATGAGAAAGCAATGTATGCAAGTTTTCAATTAGCGCGCTTTTTTTAATAAATTTTTTAATTGACAATTGTTCGAACAATCAGTTCAGCGAAGATGCAAATTTTTATTTCGATAATTCTCGAAAATTTTTATAAAAAAAAACAATATAGATTTTTCTGAAAGATACACATACTGAGGTATCCAAAAAGATATAATTTTTTTCTTTGTTTTCCCATAGAATAAAAAGACGTTTTGTTAAAATAACCAATGCAAAAGTGGTTCAGCATAACGTCCCAAGCTACAAGCTTGAGTAATTTTTTTCGCAATTTTTCAAGACCGTCTGTGGTCTCTGGAAATTTCAGTAAAGAAGCTTTTATTTCATGCAATTTCAGCATCTCAATCGCTAATTATATAAGCGGTCGATAAAGCTTACGAAAAAAATTGAACATTCGTATCGATGATTTTTACGTTAATGGGAAAATTTTGAAAAATAATTAACAAATAAATTGAAATAGAAAAAATCGTTATGAGCAATCTCTCGGAATTTAGGTATACGGAGCTTCTCCTTTCACAGATTTTAATTTTAGCATAAGAATCATCTTTTTCTTCGAAGGGAGAATAATTTTTTTTTTTCCAAGGCACCCTAATACGTATTCTTGGTGGTTTTGGCTGATCTGGCATCATGCGACAGCAAGCAACATGACGGTAGCAGACGATTAACAGACGCATGGTTTTCTCGCTATGATGTACGTTAATAGCGCACCCCGGTGCAAATTTAACCGTAGCTATTTTCGTCCTCCTCCCCCCTCCCCCCGCCAATCACCCCATGTCCCTCTCGAACCCCTCTTTTAGCGATGTGCACTTTTCACTCATTTCCTCAGTGTTATAATATATACGGGGCATTCCATGCCAGCCTGGGCAGGCTGTGACTCTCACCCTCTTCTTGTTGAGTGTTTCTTTGAGTCTACTGAACAAGGGAAAAACATTTTTTTTTTAAATCAAAGACATTTTGTTTCAGAATTTTTTTCGAAATTCGATAAAAAATAGAAGGAATCCGAGATCCGCGATCAGTCGTACGTGAAAATGTTTGTTTTTTTTCGAAGAATTTTTGAGAATTTTTCCAGAAAAATCAATCGCATGTCATACCCGAAGGAAATCCGATTTTTGATGTGTAGGTGACGAGATCAGCCCGTGAAAGAAAAATTATCATCCTCAATACATTTTTTTCCAAAAACTACATTTCATTTCGGATCAATTTTACATGTTTGATTATTTCAATCCGACCAGCGGAACCGAAGAACATTTTCCGGTCACTTCAAACGTAGGATTTTCAAAAATTCCTGGAGTCAAAACCACTTGAGAATAAAATCCACGAAAAATGACAAGTGTTTCTTTGAGTCTACTGAACGAGGAAAAAAAAAATTGAGAAAAATCAAAGAGGGTGAGGGTCGCAGCCTGTCGAGGTTGGCATGGAATGCCCCATACATATCTTCTTCTGTCGCTTTTCTTCTCTCTCATTTCTTTATTAGCTGCCCTCCTCTTCGAATCAATAATCCAGTATAAGTGTGAATTTCAATTTTTAATTGACATTAATATTATATTAATTTACTAACTTAATTGACTTCAGATCAATATCAAGATTTATTCAATTATAACATTCATTTAATTGATATTTTAATTGCACATTCGTCGTATATCAATTATAAAATTTTTGAAACGTGTCTCTCACCGAGTCGGAAAGTTTTAATGACCTCGTTAATGAATTTGAATCGCTTAACGATGATTTTGATGTGAATAAAAATAAAAAAATTATCAGCGAACGTTGAAACTATAATTAAAACGTATTTTCCCACCGAAGATAACGTCCTAAATATATATATATTTTCGAATAAACAATTAATTAAAAGCTCGTTTAGTTGCAATTTGAAGAAAAATCACGTACAATTTAATTACGACCAAGCATCGTCCTCATGTTCAATCGTCTTTCATCTTCATTTCCTTTCCGTCTGGGTATCTCCAGGGACACAAGGAGTAAGTTGCACATTCCATGGTATAGCAACCATGGAGATGGCAATAAGATCAAATTAGAGTGAGCTTCACGTACACACAGGAATGAACCATTAAAAGGGGGGGGGGGGGGGGAAGAAAAATGAATGAAATTCCCATCCCCATCCTGTACGTTCGACAATTAAGGAGTCACGAATATTTGAAAAAGAAGGAAAAACGCGATGAGGGTGAAAATTAACAAAAATCTTTGAATTATTAATATTTCACATCCCAATAACTGTCCATGGTGTATATCAGGCGATAGGTCATATTACCGTTTCATCCAAAGGTATCTCAATTTTTCGGACAAAAAAGAATTAGAGCTGCCAAAAAAATTTACAATCTGAAATACGTGTAATTTGTTTATAACAAATTATACGAAATACATGTATATCCAATATCCATGCAGGATATATTTATCATATACGCATATATATGTATGTATGAATATTCGTATATACATTCAAAAGAGATGAAAGATAGACCGGGGCGTTTGCCTCTTCCATTATGTTCACTCTAACGCTTCCCGTGTGATCTATAAACGGCAAACTCTCGATTCTCGGGACTCTAATTTTGGAACTAGCGTGTTCTCACTAACGTACCGAGTCACAACGTGAAACCGAGATGAGAAATAAAGAAGAACGAGGAGTTTCTTCATCTCGAACACGCGTTCGTCAAGCAAAGACTCGAGCTATAACTCGATCAATGATAAATTAATCAATTAGACGTTACATGAATTCGATCCTGATTCAATGATTTATCGTCAAATTATCATTTCAGCGGATTTTTTTTTTACAATTAGTTTTTCCAATCGGATAGCGTTCTTCACCTTTTAGAAGAAACTGAAAATGACATTATTTCAATAATTTGTATTGACAAAATGCATATATGCTTAAAATAAAATATCACCGTGTTCTATTTTATTTTTTTTTCAGCGAACGAAGATAATATTAAAGCCGAAAAGCACCCTTAAGGTTTACTCTAGAACCGAAAAATTTTGAGCTACGATTATTAAAAAAAGAGCATATAGGAAGTATTAAAAAAAACAACCCCCTCCCCCCAACCCCCAATACGTTTTTGACGCTTTATAAATTGTTAAAAAATTCTTCCGCGAAGGTCAAAGCAGGAAAGAGGATGAGGCTTCATCCGAAATTGTCCAAACGTTTTCGTATTCGGTAGAAAAAAAAATTTAATATTGTACAATGGAGGAGGAAGAGAAAACGAAAGAGAGAGAGAGAGAGAGAGAGAGAGAGAGAGAGAGAGAGAGAGAGTGGATTTCTGTCATTTCGTGAATTAATGACGAATAGGAATAACGAAGGGATGTAACAAAATTTGATGAAAGTAAGGGTTGTAATAGAGTGGATCGTGAAATGGAGGATATCGTGGCAGAAAGAAAAAATGGGTAGGGGTTAAGCGGGCGTTTCAAAGGTCTTCAGGGAGCAAAAGTTTATCCACGTAGAACTTTCATTCGTGCACTATATGTCTACGAGATACTCTAATTTTCCCGAAGACTTCTTTATCGTCATGTCGTACAAAGAAGCTCTTGACTGCAGCTCGAAGCTGTTCACTTTCTCGGTTTGTTAGAAACTCCGAAGTGCAGGAAAGTTTTGCAGGAACAGAACGGATACAGAGCAGGAAGTTTAATCCCCTGGGACTATTGTCTCCTGTCCTGTTGTAATCACTTCGGTACTATATTCATCGTTATTATGCGGAAAATTCACAAGTTTTAGCTATACATTGCGTTAAGTAAGATTAAGACAATGATGATGTCGAAGCATCGAGAGTGATGAAATCGAGAGAGAGAGAGAGAGAGAGGATAAATGATCTCTGTGACGTCGACGGACCGCTGTCTAATCAAATATACATTCTTTAAGATGCTATCTATAGTTACGTCAAACAGATTTCCGGTATACAACGTTTCTAAATTTATTTCAACTATTATGTTTTGCTTGCAAAGCTGGGCAAAGTACCTGAAAGTACTTCAAGTACAAAGTACAAAGTACTGTAAGTAATTGAAGTACCCGTGTATTTCAAGTACCAAGCACCGTAAATACTCGAAGTACTATGTGGATAAAGGTCGGTCCTTTAAAAAAAAAAAAAAAATCAAATAACGATCAAACTGCAAGTCCATATAATTTACCGAAATTGCTGGACGACATGACAACGAAAGATACAGACGATTTTTGAGGGTATCGAGATATTTTTTAACATCGTGGAAATCGTTAAATTGATGAACATTACCAACCATGGTAATGTAAACGCTTAAACTATAGTTAATTACACGATATGCCTTTACTCAGTGAGATTAATTTATGTAACCAAATTGCTAGCGTATACGCATCGTAATACTAATTATCTCGAGAGTAGTTCACCGAGGATCTCTCTCTCTCTCTCTCTCTCTCTCTCTCTCTCGTTCTCGTTTCGCGTTAGAAGCATCTCAATCTACTTGGCTTGTGTTATATCACCATCCCTTGCGGTGCCTTCGACAGGATATGCACCTAGCCGATGCCTATACATCCTCCTCGTGTGTCTCATCGCTTCCGTTTTGGGAAGCCGCGTTTCACTTTGATAGCTCGACACACATCCTCTCTCGTTGCCTTGAGCGAGATTTTGCCACGAATCTCCCTGTTTACCTATATATGGGGTATTCCACGCCAAACCAGCCAGGGGTTGACCCTCACCGTTAAAAAACGTGAAAACAGTTTTTTTTTCTTTTAATTTCTACCATGCTAATTAGCTATGGGGGTTGCAACAGCTCAAAATTGAAAAAAATACTCCGAAATTTTTAAATCGGAAAATCATTTTAAAAATTCATATTTTATGCCAGATTTATGGGAAACAAATTTCATGATGATATCTTTCATTTTCTATGGTTTTTGACGGTTTAAAAAATTTTTTAAGTCCTATAATAGCCATTAATTCTCCATTAATTTCGGCGTTAGTGGAAAATTATGAGACAAAACAGGATATATTCAAGCTAGAAATCAATTCTAATTGTTTATACAAAATTATGAACAATTTTTACGTTGTAAATTTTTTTTTTTTTTTCAATATCGACAGATCAATTCGATAGATGATGTCCGAGGGGAAACCAAGTTCTAAGTGTTGTTGAGACCAAAATAAAGTGGATAAAACGATCTCTCGCCTTGTCGGAGTTTACACAGAAAATGCCACTTTTTTTTAGCTAAAATGCCGTTTGACTCAACTGAACCGCAGTAGGTTTCTTGCCAAAATAATGGCAATCACGACGCCATCTTGAAATTTATCCAAAACGTCTGTTCTTGTCCGTTGATCTAATCTAAATCGACCATTTCTCGGCTCGTGTGTTATCGTCCGCCTCTATCCCTCATCCTTTGTTGTTCAATCGCCGCATTATTAACTTCGTAACGCATTTGATCAACCATCTCAGCGCATCCTTTGTAGTTGCTCGGCCACGTAACGTTAGGTTCACAATCGTGAGGTTAGCATTTCCGGACCTCTCCATACAAGTTGTTGAGTATACAACAATACACAGGGTGCATTATTGTACACACATGACACACACCCACATCGCCGGCAGCTTATTCCTCTTTGTCTGCACGCAATTTGATTGAACACGTGAGATAAAGGGGATTAAATTAGGCCACTGAATAACAATGTAAATGCGAAACTCTTGATATTTTATGCATACATTCAAAGCAAAGAAAAATGTATTGATGCCATATATGGCTAACCCCGAATTGCTGCGTAGCAATCGGGGGCCCGATCGAGCGAGTCACTTATCAAGAGTCACGGTTGCGACTCGAGACAAGTTCATTTTCCACTGTACCGATATGTCGAGAGGGAGCAGTCTCCAAGAGACTCTATACGCCTCACAACTTGCTTGATAATTAATGAATTACTCTCACAAGTGCTTTGCTTCACAGGTGCAAGTGCTTTTGTCATTCACTCTTACATTATGCACGCTTTATCTAATCCAATAAATTTAATAAGAGCAGGTCAAGCGATCGTGTCTCTTTTTAAAAAAAAAAATGGTGACAGCGTGGTATTCCACGTGGCGTCGCGTCATTCCCTCGGCGACTAACCCCACTCTGCATACGCTTAGGCCCGTTTGAGTATGCGGTTTCGGGTGCTGGGGCTTCAAAATGGTTCATTCCATTGCAGTTGAATGGTGAATTTCATTCTACTTTTTGATGGAGAGAATTGGGTGTGACGCTGCAAATCGTAACGATCCAACCTATCTTTTCGATTTTTTTTGTCGCTTTTATTGGTCATTGAAGTAAACTGCCATTTTCAGATGACGTGAAACGGTAATGAGTGCAACGACAACATACCGCGGGGAAAAACGATTTTCCTCGGAAGTTGCGATTCTCGGACGAATGCCATTTGCAAATGCAAATTTTGAAATTTCAGGGAACGGCAAAGCATATCCACCATGAACGCGGAATTAAATTGGGCGTCTGTTGTTTAAGAGGTTATACTTTATCAAGAGACTGAAAGAAGCGAATTTTTGAGATTTTTTTTTAAGGAAGTTTCTTAACATCAATTGGGTGCGGCAAGGGGAACATGTTGGCGCAGCGTGGGCGACGTGCGGGCGGCAGATATTGCGTTCGGCATTTGTTTCACCAAATACGTTTTCATTTTATTAATTTGCCATTACTCACGCTCAATTCTGTTTACAAGTATATTTCACAATCGGCACGGTGAAAAACTTTCTTTATGGGCAAATTATATCTATGAATGTCTAATCTGTCGTTTAAGCGGTTCTTCGGGGAAATGTTACCGTTTTTTCACTCCTAAAATAATCTCCAATCATAGCTTCGAATACTTCTCCCATAAAGAGCCCACGGATAAGCGGCATATTTGATGTTTTTTTTCTCCTCAACTGCGTGGTCAAAAAATCTGAAATAATTACGGTGTATTCCTAGTACCAGCACAAACCTCCACTCAAATTTTAGAATCATTCTTACCGTTTTTCTCTGGGTTGAGAACCTCCTTAAATCGTGAGCACATTAGTTGTGAAGCAGTTTTGTAATTAAAAAAGTAACATTCGAAGAAAATTCAGTAATTTTTTCGTATAAAAATATTGATTTGCAAGAACCTTACAGTCGATTTCCGGGAAACATGTATCCAAAGTCGATATCGGTATCTCAAAAACTATTGGATCAACCTTTTTGAAATCTTTCGTGCTTTTTTAGATACAAAAATTCGATGTTTGATCAAAAGATTTTTCCTCATTCTAACCTCGAAATCGCAACTTCGTTGCGATTTCTCGGCTCTCATGAGGAAAAATAATGTTCGATACGTGTACGAAAAGGCATTTTGACGAAACTCGTTACAGCACTCGCCTTCGGCTCGTGCCGTAATCCTCTCGTTTCGTCAAAAAAGCCTTTGCGTACTCGTATCAAAATCTACTATTTTCCCCGATGAACGAAATTTTTTATTTTTCCTCTAAAATCAAGACTAACTTCAAACAGTCGCCATTTTGTTTTAACTTGATATTTCGGAAATCGCCATTGATCAATCACAGGATAAACTAATGTATACTAACGAAATCTTTTTGATTTTTTGATTTTGGATAATCTGATTCCGCACGGCAGTGCGCTCACCACAAAAGTACTTTTCCAAAACGTGCTTCTAAAACATATGGGCTGAAGATTACTCAAATGAATATTTTTACGCGGAAAAATTACCGAATGTTCGTCAATGTTGCTCTTTTCGAATAAAAAAAACTTCTTTACAAATATATATATATATATGCTTATGATTTTTAAATCATCTCAGAAATCCGCTTTTTTCTCGCGGCCTCCTGACACTTTAGGTATAACTGATTAAAGGAAGTTCCAAAGGCTTTTCCCATGCAAAGTGGAAGACGATTGGCCGATTTGTACAACGGTACTTTCAAGGAGAAAAACTCGGAGGGTGTATCTGCACCTGTTGTACCGAGGATGGATCTAAGGATATTCCTCTTTTTGTTTGCGGAACGAGTCGTCCAAGGGGGATCCCTATGCTTATACACCGGCAGGGCTCAACGTCAAATCCTCACTCATCTCGGCCAGCCAATTTATGTTCTCGAAATCAGAATTAGAACTGTGAGGTTTTCTTTCAACGCTGTTCGATAGTAAATGGCATTGGCAACAGCGTATAAAAATGATAGCAATACACTCCTGTAAATTTTTGAATTATTAACGTTTATGTTGCAAAAAAAAAATTAAAAATTCCCGCCTTTCTAGCTTCAACTCGAAACGCTGTCCGAACTATTCAAGATAGAGAAAATTGCACAAGAACAATTTTGTAGAGAATTCAATTTTCTATAAAAAAAAAAAAAAGTCTCCGACAGCACCCGTGAAAAGTCAATAGCGGATGAGTGGGAGGCGTCCGAAGTGGCGTGACGAGGAAGTATGATTTTTGTGAAGTCGCAGAATAGCAGACCCATTAGTTGTTAAATTACACATATGTCACCACGTTTGCGTTGAATTAAAAATACGTAAAAATTTATACTTCAACTAGATATAATGAGAATGCCATAACTACAAAAAAAAACTTTATTTTATAACTAAATCCATAAAAAGCCACCTATTTGAAATGGTTTTACTTTTAATTATTTTTACAACTTTGGACGCCTCCCACGCCTTTATTATTAATTTTAGATATATATCGTCGCGGACTTTTTTTTAGAAAACTTAGTTACCTAAAAAATGATTGATGAGCATTTTACTCCATTTTCGTATAGTTTGAGCAGCGTGTCGAGTTGAAGCACAAAAACGGCCAAATTTTCATTGTTTCTATTTTTCCCTTGCCAAAATTTAGAGAGGGATAATAATGCAAATTTTATAAGTTATTATTTATGCCATTTACTATGAAAAGACGCTAACAAAAACTCCAGAATTTTATTCTGAAAAAGAAGCCTAATTCGACAAAAGTTGAGTTCGGCAACATTGTCCGTCGGGTCCGAAATCAACAGCGTACGTCTTTTTCAGAATTTTTAAATGTGTTACATTTAATTACTCAACAAAAATGCTCCTAATTGAGGTGAGCTTTCGCACACGGTTTTATTACATATAGAACTAGGTCATACAATTTTTTAAAGGTGCTGGCATTTCAAGTTCGTGAATTACAGAACGACTATAGAACCTGTTTTTCATGTGTGGCCATAAGAATGCATGTTAAATAATGTTTTTTTAAAACATTTAATATCCCGATAACGAGGCTCCTAATCTCATTGAATCTTTGTACACACGTTTTGGGGATAAATACTAATTAGGCTGCAAAAATTCCGAGTCGATGACACTATATCGATACAACAGAGGAACATCCTGAAAAAAAATAACAAATAAAGCTGCAAGCTTAAGCTTGAAAATTTCAACCTTCAAAAATCGCAGAACAATGCGATTTGGTTTCCTCTTCCAAGCCAAAATCGAGAACGTTAGTTCGCCGTTGAGGATCGTGGAAAGTTTCGACGAAGCAATTTGAAAGTTCCAGCTTGCAACTTATTTTTTTTATTTATTTTTTTTTTTTATAAAATAAAGATTAAACTTTGTGAAACGCGCAGTTGCTTCTTGAGGAACGAAGAACGAGTCCACAAAACGAAACGACAAAGTTATCCCATTCGTATTCATGATGGTCTGGACGAAGTACCTTACAGCTTATTCATTCGTCGAGACGAGATATTATATACAACCGACTCGACGACGCCAAAGCGTTCATGTTAAGCTCATTCAAGAGCTTGCGCATGCCATGTCTTGCATTTAATTACATTATTCAACAAAATTTTTTTGTGTGTAACGCTTGTCATGATTCAATGAAATGTAAGATACGAAGAAAAAGCCTCGACTGAGAAAAGTGTTACCTCAAGAAGGTTACAAAGTCATTTCATGGGCATAGATGAAATGTGAAAGAAAAAAAAAAACTGAAATGGGGAACGGCACCGTTCTAGTCGGATGATCGCTCTCTCTCATTGACAAGTCTCTTTTGTAAATTGTTGAAATCGTTAAATATACATTTAAGTGCACGTTTTCCGAAAGTGCCTTACCACGATTAAATTGGTCCAGTCAACACGTGCGTCATTCATATTTTTTGTTTTTATTCTTTCTATACTCACGTTATTTTTTCACACCTTCGCAAAGACGAACTTCTTCAATTCGGGGGATCTTCAAGTATTTCAATTTCGATTTTATTGTATCAACCGAGAGATATTTTCTCAGGTGGTTCAGGTAAGTTAAGTGCTTCATTTTCTTTTATCTTACGTATTTCATATTCATTCGCGTTCTATTTTCCAAAATGAAATTGTAATTACTCGGATTGTAAATAACAAGTATTAAGGGTTAAGTATTTGCAACGACTTTCCTTGTGAAATTTCTCATATTTTGGTACAATATATTATTGCACAATTATTAAAAAAAAAAAAAATTAAACAATCGAGTTTTCGTAGAATCGTCAGCATCAAACAACATTTTTCTTTGTTAATAATCTTAGTTTCCCATGATTATTATATAATAATAATAATAATTATTATTATTATTATTATTATTGTCGTAATCATGATGATGACGATCATTATTATTGTTATTATTGTTGTTGTTGCAGTAGCTGTTAATAATAAATTATATAAAAAGAGTCAAAATTCTCCTATAAATCATAATCGTTATTACACAATTTTTTTTTTTGAGTTTTTACATTTTTTGCATCAAGGTCCAACTGACGTGTGCGATCGGAAAACATCAGTCTCGTTGAACAAAGAACAGACCACCGACGACGTTTTGTTATCGTGAAAATGACTCTTCTGTGTACGAAAAGAAATTTCGCAAGCTCAAGCTTATAATAAAACCGAAAATAGTGACTTTTAACGATTCTTCGGTGAAAGTCGTGAAAACGAGACTAAAACAATGATCGAGCGCGCGTCTAAAACTGTGCTGGCACCAAATGGAACGAAAAAAGTGAGATCAGGAAAGAATTTAAAAAAAAAAAATAATAACAAAGTAAAGTGAATTTCGAAAGAGAACGGAATTTTTCATAGGACGGAGTCTTGAAAATTCGAATGGATTTATTTCAGAAAAAAAAAAAAAAGACTACCTAAGTTTATAATCGAGCATTGTACGTGGACGTCATGACATTGAAAATTTTCGTTTCGATTGTCCAAAAAGTAGAGAGGTTTAAAATTTCAAAAATAGGCTTGCATTCAATCCATTATAACAATGCCGCGAATAAATATATATTTTTATTTCTTTTTTACGGGTCTTCATTGCAACATTATAAAATAAGAAAATATCGAGACATGAATTCTTAGGCCAATTGAGTATGTGGGAGTTGGCTCCTAGCGCCGCTAGCGGAGTATGCGATCCCTAATGATTGGTCCTTTCATGTTGTTCAAACTGTCAAGTCAAAAGTGTTGAGGGGCTAACACCACTGTAAAAATCTAAAAATGCACAATTTTTTTTTGGGATGGAAGAAAAGGTAATAAGATAATAATATTTGAGGAAGTTATTAGACATATATTTAATTATAATACAAAAAATTATTATCAAAACATATTCAAAAATGTCAACACTGGATCCATTCTCGCGAGACATGCGGCACGCAGTGTAACTGTCACAAATTTGAATTTGAAAAAAAAGCACTTAATCTATAGATATATTAATAGCTACAGAAATACGTAGGGGATTTTCGAGAAGTTAATTTAAACATTATTTATTAACAAACAAGTGCCCTCTCTTTTGTCGAAAATTCAAAATTTTCATTCAAATACTAGCCAATTACACAAAAATCAATATTTTTAAAATCCCCTACGTGTTTCTCTAGCTATAGACATGTAGATTAAGTAGTTTTTTTTCTAGATTTAAATTTGCATATGAAATTCGAATTCATTCAGTTTCACGAGAACGGCTCCAGTGTCGCCATTTTTAAATATTTTTTGATAATAAATTTTTGTATTATACTTAAATATATGCCTAATAACTTCCTTAAATATTATTATCCTATTACATTTTCTTCCATCTAAAAAAAATGTTGAAAACAGCGCTTACCTTTTGTTTTTACAGTGGTGTTACCCCTTAAGAGGAAAATGTATGTTTATGGTAATATTTTTATAATATTCTCTCAACGACGCAAGGGCTGAAGAATTACAGTCATATTATTACATTCATTTCATTGTCAGTAAACCATCATGATCACAAGATAAAATAGTAAAACATGGAAAGGATATTAAAACCAGGATTCATCGTCGTCCAGCCACACAATAGATTTCAATCCCCAAGGAATAAAAAAAGGAATTGCCCTTGCGAATTCTCATGTTGTTAGAGTAGAATAACGACACCCTCTGCTAATACAGAACGTTATAAAAACGTTGTCAAGACGTTTACAAAAACACGCGAAAACGTCTCTTTTGAATGGTCGAAAAAACGTCTTGAAAGCGTCTTTTAAACGTTATTTTGCCGCAAACGTCTTGACAACGTCTTTAAAACGTCTATTAAGCGTTTAAAAGAAAAAAAAAATTCATTTTAGAAGCGTAAAAATTCGAAAATCTAAAAATGTACAAAATTTCACATCGCTGTAAATTTGCTTGCCCACCATCGATTTATAACGCCATTCTGCATTTGAAAAACACCACAAGTGGACTCGAAGACGATGGTGGTTCGTTTCATCCCAAAATCTCAACTACTACAACTACTACAAGACTACGTCATGAATGAATGAATTAAAAGCGAAGTATCTACAAAATCCGCTTAATCTGAGTTGAAAAAAATGTGCCAAAAAAAGGAAGAAGAGTACAACATTGAATTAATCCCATATAATTCTTTAATGTCGACGTAAACGAATAATTAATTATTTTGCTTATCGATCGAAATAAAAGTGCAGAATTATCAGGACTGCTTCGACCCATGGATAAGTGCGAAAACGCCATGTGGCAATGAATACCGAGCGAATTGTCATGCGAAACAAATTCTATCAATATTTATCGAGCCAAACTGCTCGATGTCAATTTGCCTTTTATTTGATTTTGAGCCAAAAAAAATCGTGAATATTTGCAATGCAAGGTGAATTCATGACGAATGCACTCACGAAGAACAACGATAAAAAAAAACAATTACATCCAGAAAAAAAAACTAATTGAATGACATTTTTTTGAAAAAATAAATAAATTTTTATCAGATTTGTCGATATTTAAACATGTAACTTCTACTCCAAGCACACGAGAATGGCTAAATCGTGCTGGTGGGAAAAAAAAAAAATTCAATAGTAAAAACCAGCTGGATCAAAGATAAGGGAATTAATTCAAGAGTCGTAAATAAGATACCAAGTAGTAGTGGCCGGTACTACACGGACGATTTTTTCGTCATTTTTTTTTTTTGTATTTGGCCACACGCACGTTCGCCAGAACGTCTTCCACGATTCGTATATGCGTCACAGCTATAACCGAGATGCCAGAAACTAAAAAGATATAGCAGGGTGAAAGACGGTTTGCGGTCTTTAACCCAGATAGTACGAGTCGCCGTTTCCGTTACATTTATTTATCCTAAATCACGTGGAACACACACACACGCGCACACCTTTTTATATCTCCTTTTAATCAATTCCCTCCTGCCCTCTCCGCCCCATGAGTAATTCACACTTCGCGAATTTGTCTCGTTCGAAAAAAAGAATTTTAAATAAACAATATGGCGCTAAATGACAAAAATAATTTTTCGAAATAATAATCCGAATTGAATTATATTCAAATGAAAGAAAATGTATTTATATATATATAAATTTTAGAAAAAAAATTAAACGGAATATAAAAATAATAAACTGACTGAGAAGGAAAATTTATTTTTTGATTATGAATCAAAATTTGATGAGTTTGGGTTGGGAAGTTAAGGTCCGTAGTGAAAGTTGAATATAGTTAACTCGAAAAACTACAGTGACTTTGTAGCATCGTCCTGATTTGGTCGATAATTACCAATCCCCTGTTCATTAATTTATAATTAACAATTGGTAGAAAAATTATTAATGTTCGTTATATAAATCGATAAAGAATATAATTATATTTATTTGGAGGTATAAGGTTATTTTGATAACCGCGTTTATTCGCGAATTATGGCGAGAAACTATTTCGAAAAAGATTTTTTTTCGGATCACCAGACTGATTGGCCTTGAGCCACATTTTTATCCCGAACATCGAGGAAAGTGGCCCAGGCCACTGTCCTCCTCGTGTGTTCGTTTTTTTTTTTTCCTTTTTTTTCGGTACACTGATTCTTTGGCCCAATTTCTTCCACTTCGTTTCGTTACCTGAACGCGTCTGCATGAATAAACTGAGAGGTGATTCGTGAATATAATTTTTTGTTTCTATCCTATTTGTTAATACATGATTAATATTATAATTATTATTATTTTCATGCAATTTTTCCGATTTTCGACATTATGCTTTGACCGTTCTGTACATTTTTCATTTTTTTATTTACTAAAACCATAATATTTCATTGTCAAAAAAAATGTCTATGCTATATATATATTTTAATTACACCAAAGAGCAGATCTATTCATTTTTTTTATTCATCAATATTATTGTGATGTTTCTGGAAAAATTTGCAAAAAAAAATGTCAGAATGTTCATTCAAAAACCATGGCAGTAATGTTCAATGTCAAATAATTATGACGTAAAACAGCGTGCGAATTGCAAACTTGGACATTGCTTTCTTATCAAAGAGTTACCTCTATCAGGAGATGGTTTTCGTAGTTTCGTAAATGTAGAGATGGTTTTCGTAACATTGGCTTCCTCATAGCAATGCATAGCTTTGCAATGAGGAAGCAATGTGCAAGTTCCCAATTTGCACGATTTGCTCTAGCGAAATTTAATATCCTGCCTCGTGACGTACTTATGTAAATTTTTGTGGATTGTTAATCTCAAATTTGCGTCCACCAGAGCGATCACAGATATTCTTCGAAAATGTCATCATTTTATGAAATCTAAACCCCTCATGTGATTCTTGCCAAAATTAATACCAAACATCCTTATCCTCTGGTCTATTTTTGTAGAAAAAAATTTGGCTTGATACCTACTAATTTACGATGGTTAGAGCGCTGACATTCTTCGAATATTTTAAAATTGAAAAAAAAATTTCAACCCCTCAAGCGATTCTCGCAAAATTCAATACCGAACATCTCCTAGCCTATTTATACATTAAACTGTAGCTGAAATTAAATATAGCTATTTATACATGAAAATTTGCTGAAGTTAAGTGCGACCACGGATGGATTTTGAAAGCTTTAAAGTGACATGAAATTTTCAATTTTTTAAGAATTTCGACGAAAATTGCAGTAAAAGAAGGGGCCTTACTGCTTTACTTGTATACGAAAAGGCAGCAATAAAGCTCAAAAACCGTTCTCAAGTTACAGAGGTTTGCATTTTTCAAGATCACACGTTCATAAATTTTTTACTAATATTATTTTTAGAAATTTTGACACATTTTAAGAACTTTGGCATAAAAATTTCGAAATTTTGCTTCCTCATAGAGAAAGCTTTGTTTTCATGAAAAAAAAAAATCGCGATTTTCATACCAGCGTTTCTTACATGCATCAAAGTGTCTAAAAATAAGATTTGTAAAAAAATTTCGGAACGTATGTGCATGTGTGTGTATGTTTATGTTGCCCTTACAAAATCTAAACCTCTGTAACTTGAGAAGGGTTCGATCTACACCGCTGCCTTTTCGTAGACTAGTGAAGCGGTATACAGCCCCTCCTTTGACTGCAATTTTCGTCAAAATTCCTCGAAAATTACGAGTTTCATGTCATTTTTAACTTTTAAAAAAATATCCGTGGTCGCTTTAATTTGCGCAAATTTCGAGATATAAGGCTAATTTTTTTTTATACGAATAGGCTAGAAGACAAAAATGCTTTGAATGGAATTTGGTGACCATCGCTCCAGTGGTTGGAATTTTAAAAAAATTCTAAATTTCCGAAAAATGTCTGTTTGCGCTCTATCTTTCGTAAATTTTGAGATCTCAAGCCAAATTTTTTTATAAAAATTAGCTAGGGGTCAAGAATGTTTGGTATTAAATTTGGTAAGAATCCCTCGAGGGGTTCGGATTTCGTAAAATGTTGAAATTTTCGAAAAATATGTGTGAGAGCCCTGACTGTTCCAAATTCGATATTATCAACCCAAAAAAATTTACAGAAGTTACGCCAGGAGACAGCATGTTAAATTTCCCAAGAACGAATCGAATTTAGAAGACAAGCGTGCAAATTGTATACTTGCACATTCCTTCCTTATGTTGCAAAGTTTTCTCTATGAAGAAGCCAAAATTACGAGAGCCATCTCCACATTTACGAAACTACAAAAACCGTCTCATAGAGATAAATTTACAATGAGGAACCAACGCAAAAGTTTTTTTTTTTTTTTTAATGACCTTCAGCCTCGGGGAATGGTAGATCCTATAAATATTTTTCGCATCCAAGCTCACTTGCTCCTGATCTTTTTGCTCATGAACATCCACTTCTACTTATAGAGAGATCTTTGTGAGCGAGATAAAATAATGAGAGAACAATGTGGAAATCTTTCATCTGCACGCTTTTTGACATTTTTTTAGCGATAATTCAGTACCCCTTAATTTTTTCAGACTATCCCGTCTAATTGTCGTTATTGGTGCGACAATAAAGGCTTTTGTTGAAGAAAAAAAAAAAAAAAAAAAACACCCAAGTCCTGAAAAGGCCTCAAAGTAGACAATTACCATACAGCATTTTATTCCACCCAAATATATTGTTTTTTACATCTTTTTTTTGTATATATTTGACCTAGACAAATTTCCGTGATAGTGTGGATACCATAAAAATGCCAAATATCATTTTTCCATCGATTTTGATCGTCGGTTAATTTTATGAAATGTAATTTTCAATTAACATGTAAATTTTTGTTTCGTTAAATAAGATTTATTACTGATCGTATATATATTTCTAGCGTCTCAGTTTTCCATAAATCACATGCCCAATGGCAAAAGGGCGTATTCTCTATGCTTATATACACAGAGTGTACTTTCTATCTTGTATTGCCTTGACGCTGACGTCAGAGGTGTGCGAAACGTTCGAAGGTCATCTACTCCAACCCGAAAGCATTCGCAGCATCGTTGGAAACCGAAATGTTTGATATTATCAATGTGCTTAGAGCTTCAGGCATCTATTTTAGTCACAGTCGAAAGATCGAAGAAAAAAATAATAACCGCACGCTCATGATTTACCTAACACCTTCTTGATGCTTTGATTCATGAAATATTGGAAAAAGGAATTTTTTGCACGCGAGAACAGTGGCTAATATATTCGAGTCGCTTCGAGTAGACGCTAGCACGCATGCGCGCGCGCGCCGTCTAGTGGACGCGTCAGTGAAACAGCTTGTCGCGTAAACCAATGAACGAGAAAAGAAAGAAGCAGAACTGCTTTGCAAATAGCATCGATGATTGATAGGTCATACCATGAATTCTTGGCTTCATGGGTTATACATTTGTGGAGGGACAATCTCTTTTTTTCTCTTTCTCTCTCTCTCTCTCCCTCTCTCTTATTTCAGGTTGATATTTCAGTCGATACCGTCCGTTGATATAATTGTACTTGTGCCTCGGGACACTGTCGTGTAATTTTATCGATCCGACATTAACAACGAATATTTAACGTTCAAACGTTACGTCAACACTACGAGATGATATAATTCGAACAAACAAATAATCATAGCAAATGCAAAAGCTCGTACGTATAGCAGCACCAATTTAGCATCGACGATTCCAGTGTAAACAAAAACAGGAAATAAATCTCAAGGATGATTCAATGCCGAGAGAAGGAAAAATACATGCGGACGCGAGACGCGAGAGTCACAGTATCGATGAGTCGATGCCAAGATTCATCGACCTTGCACATCGATCTTGATGACATCGTACATTATTTGAATACTCATCGAACCAATTTTTATCTTCGAATGAAATAGATTTTTTTTTTTTTTTTTAATTATCAATGTACAATTTATAAAATTGGATAATAAAACTGGGTAATTCAATTAAAATTGAGTGAAACAAAAAATCTAAACACTCAGGATTTTTTCTCGTTTTTTTTTTTTCCTCATAGAGAAATTGTTTTGGTGAATTTTTTTTTCAGTTTTCAATGCCAATATGTTCCAAATGTGCCAAGATGTCAAGCAATATCATATTTAGAATAAAATATCCGGAAACGCGCGCGCGTGTGTGCGTGTACAACCACTATGCAAAATTGAATCGTCTGTAACTCAATAACCGATTGAGCTACAGCGCTGCAATTTTGCAGTCAAGTAAAGCATGTTAACACTTTGCTTTACTGTAATTTTTATACAAATTCATACTGTCATTCAGATTTTGTCATTTTCAATTTCTCGAAAAATTATGGTACTCTCGCTCTGACTTCCGAAAATTTTGCGATAGCATGCTAATTTTTTTTATGCAAATAAATTATCATTGAAGAACGGTCGGTATTGAATTTGGCGAAAATCGATGTAAGCGTTCGGATTGTATGAAATTTTCAATTTTCCGAAAAATGTCTGTAATCGCTTCAACTTCCCGAAATTTTGAGACGTGCTAATTTTTTTTTTTTTCATCATCCAAATCATCCTTTAATAATATTATAGTATTATTAAATTCTTCAATCAGACTTTGTGAAATTTCGGATTTTATGAAATTTTAAATTCAAGGAAGATTTTAATTTTGCAAGAATCGATGAAGGGGTTTCATGAAACATTGAATTTTTCGAAAAATTTGTGTAACAATTCTACATTCCTCACATTTTAAGATTTCCAGCTAAATATTTATACATAAACAGAATACAAGCGGATACGTTATATATAAATCATTGAAATTTAAAGTTGCAAATTGAAAGGTGCACATTGCGTCTTTGTAGTTTTTGAAATTTGATAAAGATTTTTTTATCTCGCTTACGAAGATTCCTTTATGAGGAAGCCAAAATTGAAAAACTCACTTGCTTATAGGGGGAGCTTGATGAGCGAGATAAAAAAAAAGTTTTACAAAATTTCGAAAATTAAGAGTAAGTAATGTGCAAGTTTCAATTTTTATTTTTCATTTTATGAAAAAAAAGCTTTACAAAATTTCGAAAATTAAAAGTAAGCAATGTGCAAGTTTTAATTTTAATTTTTCATTTTATGAAAAAAAAAGCTTTACAAAATTTCAAAAATTAAAACTAAGCAATGTGCAAGTTTCAATTTTTATTTTTCATTTGGGCTTTGGAAGCAAGATTGAATAATAATGAGGCAATTGGCAAGATTCTAGTTTGCAGGGTCTTTGGTTTTTTGAATTTATAAAAAAAGTTCATCGTACTTGAAATTCCTAACCGATTCTATTCAAACTCGATAACGAACATATAATTGTCCCCTGGCATATTTGTCTGGCAAGTGTGCTGAATTTCCCATAAAAATTGAAAATTAAAGAAAGAAAAAAATTCATGACATTTGAAGCTCTTCATTGATTCACATTAAAAAAATTGCTTAAATTTTTCTCAAGATGATCATTTGAATCGACGATCATTTGATCAATCAGAAAATGTGAAGTTCTTCATCGATTCTCATTACAAAAAATTTCTTAAATTTTTCTCACGATACTCACGCTCACCCGCACACACAATTGAAGACACATTTTTCCAAATATCATTTTACTACTTTTTGAAAAAATTTTAGTAATCTGGAATTTAAAAAAAAATGTATTTTTCTTTCACTACAACAAAGCTTGGTCTCTGAAAGAGGCATAACATTGTAAAAAAATTTCATCGAAATGAACAAAGGTATAAATAAAAATTAAAAAAAAAAAAAACTGACCTCTCTGTCTGTCGTAAGCGTTTATGCACTCGCTCGTCATGAACTGGCTGATGAGCGCGGTTTTTCCGACACCCCGAGTCCCGAGCATTCCGACAGTATACGAGACAACTTCCTTGGGCGGTGACGAAGGTTTGACCTCTGCCTCGGATTCGGCAGGGGCAAGTGAGTTCGACCTCGATCTTCTTCTTCTAAAGGAATCTCCTCTGTTCACGACACCTGAAAACGATTCGGAAAAAAAAATCCGTCTTAAACGACGAGAGCTTCAAAAAAGTTAATTAAGAAATAAACGAAATTTCATTGATCATGGGTCTTGATGAGAAATAATGCAAAGGAAATTGATTCAGAGTTAATAAATACAAATTGAAACAAAATCAAATAATAATAATTATTATTAAAATTTTAGTTACATTTTTTTAATTTATGAAAAAAAAAACTCAATCAATTATTATTAATTAATTAATTAATTAAATTTATTTACTCGTTTGCTCATCTATTTATTATTATTGACTAATCATTATAAATTTTTTTTTAATATCACGATTTCATTATTTTTTCAGAGGTTGTACGTCGATTTTCGATTGTCAGAGGTTAATATAACTATATTTGAGAAACTTAAACGTCGCGAAGATCAATGGAATTATTCGTTTTCATTCAAACTTTATTGATAGGTAACCCCTCGGGGTTTTCCAGAATTTCTCCATAGTCCATCAGTCATTCTAGCCAAAAAAAATAGGTTCATAATGCAATATTTTACAGAATCGATTTTGCTTTTGGAAAAGGTTCAGGGGTGTAAATTCAAGTTGGCGGGACGCGGGGAGTTGAGCTTCCGCCGCCATCTTGTGAAACACGTTTCATCAAATATTTTGTGAAAACCGTGCGCCATCGTACGATAAAAATAGTATCAACTTTTTTTGTAGATAATGAAATTCTCTACAACTTTTATCGGAAACTTTTTCGTGTATAGTGCATGGTATTTGATTTATAGCTCACAAAACTTTTCCAAACTTCATCATTTTTACTGTTACATCAAAACCGTTAACTATATATTTAGCAATAACCATGTTTGGAAAAGTTTGCCGCACTATAAATCAAAAACCATGCACTATGCGGGAAAAAGTTTTAAATAAAAGTTGTGGAGAGTTTTATTATCTACAAAAAGGGTCTCTACTATTTTTATCGTGCGATGCACGGTTCACGAAATATTTGAAAAAAACGTATTTCTCAAGATGGCGGTTCAAGCTCGATTCCTTGCGTCCTGCCTACTTGAATTTACACCCTTGAAACGTTTTCCAAAAGCAAAATCAATTCTGTAGAAGATTGCAGAAAAAATGACAAGAATGACTGAACTACCATGGTGTTTCTCCAATCAATCTACGCAAGCACCGATTTCTCATTCTTCAAAGTTTGTCATTGCCCCCCCCCCCCCCTCCCCCCAGCAAAACCTGAATCGTCTTTCCACTCCACCGTCCTAGCCTCCGTCACTTCTCTATTTACAGTTTCTATATAACCTCCCTTCATCCCACTCGCCTCTAACCCGCCGAGTGACACTCACGGAAACTCCCGTAACTCCACTTGGCACGAAACAACCCCTTATCCCTCGTCGCCTGGGACACACGATGAATAGCACAACCCCCTCCGAGCAGCTGCCAATTGCATATTCACGTTGTATAGCGTGGTACAGCGTGTTCGACAGATTAAATTTCATGCAAATATGCTACATATTATATGATTCAACTAAATCTTTCCAAGTTGATTTCGTCGAATTTCAACTATTCTAGGTTCCAATTTTCCAACACATCGTGTTTTTTAGCATTTTATTTTGAATTCAACGAAAAAAAAAAAAAAAACAAATATTTGCTAAGTACATGACAAAAATGATGGTTGGAATTGAAAAAAAGCGCGCAAATTAGAAGTTTGCACATTTGCTTCCTCATCATTTTATCTTATCAAATTTGCAATTTGCACGATTTTTTTCAGCATTCATTTTCAATAACAATAACAATAACGAACTCAAATATTTTTAATTACATTTTTGAAAGCTTTTTAAATTTATAAAATGTGAAATTTTTTATCGATTTTTTTGTAAAATTTAATGCTTCAAAATATTCTTTATATGTTGAAAAAACAAGCTCTCTATATTAAAATTTTCGGAAATTAGAGCGATCACAGACTTTTTTTTAATTAATATGTTTTTTGAAATTTGAACCACTTAAGCGATTCTTGCCAAGCTCAATACCGAACATCCTTGTCCCCTAGCCTGTTCGCAAAAAAAAATTTGAGCCGATAGATGACATCACTGACATTTTTGGAAAAATTCGACATGTAAAATGGGACACCCGTTATAGATCGTCGCAAAAGTTTTAACAAAAAAAATGGAATCTGATGCTCAAGTTCTGTGCAAATTTTGCTCATGATCGCTTCAGTAGTTATCGAGGTATAGACGTTTGAATTTTTCAGGATTTTTGCACACGCACGCACACACACACACACACACACACCTCACACAAATACGCCGAGAAGTTTTGTATACATACGATTACTTGACGTTTTGGGATATATTTTGAACACATTGGCATTAATTAAAATCTCGAAATTTTGCTTCCTCATAGAGGAAGCTTGTGCGGTGTGTGTGTGTGTGTGTGTGTGTGTGTGTGTGTGTGTGTGTGTGTGTGTGTGTGTGTGTGTGTTGGCCTTGCAAAACTCAAACCTTTACAATTTGAGAACGGTTTGAGCTACACCACTGCCTTTTCCTAAACAAGTAGAGCATTACAAGCTTCTCTGCTACTGCAATTTTTGTCACTCTGCTCAAAATTTACGAATTTTACATACAAATTACATGCAAATTTTTATATACAAATAAGCTAGCGGACAAGGGATGTTTTGTACATTGAATTTGGTGAGAATCGCTTAAGGGGTTAAATTTTTTTTTTTTGTAATCTGAAATTTTCGAAAAATGTCTACTAGCGCTCGAATTTTTATAAATTCAGAGATATCGAGCCAAACTTTTTTTTATAAAAATAGGGTAGGGGATAAGGATATTTGATATTGGATTTTGGCAAAAATCGCTCAAGAGTTGAGTTTGGGTTGGGTTGGCCTGGGCTGGGTCCAGATTTTATGAGTACTTAATTTTTCGAAAAGTGTCTGTTAGCGCTCTACCTTTGGTAAATTTGAGGCTATCGAGCCAAAACTTTTTACACTAATATATGGGACAGGACTGTTCGATGTTAAATTTTGCATGATCAGATTATCATGAAAGGATGGTTGGTATTGGATTTACCGTACATCGGTCGAGCGTTTCAGATTCTGTAATGTTTGATATTATTGAAATTACCGACAATCGCAAAAAAGTTTCAGATGTTATGAAATTTTGTAATTTCGAGGTTAAAAACTCGTTATTACCAACCGTATCCTTCAAACAATTTTAAAACTTTTATAGCCTCTGTGGTACTTTTGCCTTATTGAAATCGAATTCCGAAAAAAATAGTGCAAATCAGAAATTTGCAGATTGCATCCTCGTTATTTTATCTCGCTCACAAAACTTCCTCTATGGGGAGGCCAAAATTGAAAGACCCACTTGATCATAGGGGTAGCTTTTTGAACGAGATAAAGTAATGAGGAAGGAGGGTGAAATTTTTTAATTTTCACGCTTTTTTCATCATCACAAAGCTTCCTCTGTGAAGAAGTAAAAAAAAAACTTTTTACTTAGTATTTCGACCAATTAATCGTCAGCAATTTAACTTCAATTTAAAACAATTTAAAACAATTTTAAACGTCAATGGGATATATTAATAACTATTTTCCATTTCCCTGGAAACAGTACGGAAATGGATTTTTTTCTAATTCAAATAATTCAAGATGCGTTGAGGGGATGAATATTTTATTGGACACCCCGTATACAAGGGTGCCCACGTGTTGCTGCTGCGAGCGAGAAAATAAAAACGAGACAGCGACAATCAATATATACCCGCGAGCTTGAACAAACGTCAGTTAAAGCTTTCCATTCTCCAATTTCCTCCCACCCTCGCGCAGCATTCGCGTCGTAAACTTTCCGCGAGTGCTCATATACTCCCGACAGTGAGCCGATTTCCTGTTCCCTTTTCGACTCTGCGTTTGTTACAATCGTTCGCAGCCCACTTTCAATCCTGACGTCATTTCTCCGTTCCACATCGAACCACCGAGAATAAGAGAATTCATTTAAACTGTTTTCGTACAAGTTTCCCGTTAAAAAGCTCCGAGCTTTCCTTTCGTTGTCCACAAAAATTGATAGAATGTTTCAATTTTTTATTTCAGTAATAAATGATTGCAAATCCCATTTTTTCAAACAGGATTTAAAAAAAAAAGCGCTATGCATCTGTGAAAATTACTCCGCAAACTCTACACGTTAATAATTATTTTTAAAAAACTTGTAAATTAACTTTGTAACTGCATTTAAAATAGCGCACATAATCTGTATTGTTCAGGAGTATAAAATACACTTGTAGAGTGTACGCAAGTAGAGTGCACGCACTCTGCTTGCAGAGTGTACACTTGCAGAGTGTACACTTGTAGAGTGTACGCACTTGTAAAGTGTACGCAAGCTCTGCACGTTAATAATTATTAAAAAAAAGTTGTCAATTAACTTTGTAACTGCATTTAAAATAGCGCACATAATTTTTTTTGCTCAGGAGTATAAAATACACTTGTACAAGAACTCGGCACAATATCATTTCGAGATATATTGAATTCAGAATTTAAAAATATTCAAAAAGCTCGCCTGTAAATATATAATTTTTTTCCCCCCGAGGTCTTACGATTATTTTTACCGCAAGGGAAAATTCATCACAAACAAACGAAACTGTTGCACTGCGTAAAATTTTATTTTCAAATTAAACAGACGGATGCTACGACTTCGGCAATATTACCCATAGCCAGAGCTGTTCAAGAACGCACGGAAATTTTCCGATAAAAATTTTTGTGTAAAATTTCGAATCCTGGTTCGATCGCGATGTTATCAGATATATTGTGATTCGATGAGAAATTAATGAAAAAGCTCCAATGAACTGCCAATTTCATATTTTCACAATCCTTACAGCTCTGAGCTTTAATTAGTGCGCATATTATAGAGTAATAACGCGAGAGAGTAATCAAAAGTCTTGGCTAAAGCTCGAGTGAGTTTTCTTAGTTTACGATTGCGAGCACTTTATGACGAAAGTAGAGCTTGAGAAGGTCACGCGGTAATGAAATTGGACTATTAATAAATCGCGGTAAAATGACTCGATTGAGAGGAGAGTCTGCGAAATCGTTAGTTGGCTTGTGCATCGTCGTTGTTGTGGGTATAGTCGACGCAACTCCCACGATTGTTGGCCATTATGACTCGATGGTGATCGTGTAGATTGAAAAGTGTGCCGAAAGCTCGATCGAGCTTAACGAGGAAATTCGTTCAGGGAGAATAAGTAACAAAGCTCATTAACCAGTTCATTTTCCCAAACGAGTACAATAATAATAAATATAATACTTGTTCAGAGCTGTAAGTAAAGCTCGTCTGAGTGCTCATTCGTTTATAAGAATCTGATCATTGCGAAAAAGTGATAGATCTAATAAAAAATTTTTAATTCGCCAATAATTTTTTTTTGCATTTGAAGCTTTTAAGCACAAAGCTCGATCGAAAGCTCCCGTTAAAAGTCACTTCAAACGCGCGAGACAATTTATAAACAAACTCAGCGATAGTTTACGAACGAAATCAAACAATTTAAATTAATTATTATCGCGATGTTCCTGGGACATATAGTAAAAAAAAGCTCAACTGAGAGCTTGTTAGAGTGTGTCAATGAAATTTCCGAACAACAGTAATTAACTCCATGGCGAAATAAATCAATTAATATAAATTTAGATCCACGAGAGCTTTTATCAGTAAAAGCTCTTAGATATTTACATTGAATACGCGTATCAGTCAACCAAATTAATCCGTTGAAATGTTCTTACCGATTATAGCCTACATGGGAATTCCTTGTCATAAAATGTTTCGATACAACACTCAGTAAAAAGCTTGTACTCGAGAAAGTACCAAAAGCTCCGAGGTCACAACTTTGAACAATGAAATTTAATAAAAATTAATCAACCGATTCAGAATAATCATTTGAGAGACTCGATTAGCTTGAACTGTCAAACTGTTTGACGTTATCGATTTAAAAAAAAACTCGATCGCAAGCTCATTTATTCGTGAAAGCTTTCTATCGAGAAAATCTCAAACGAAAGCTCGTATATCTAATTATCAGATGAATCAGTCGATTGAAATAAATATTGGAATGCGATGCGACAATCTGTCATTGGAGCTTTATGATAACGATCTTTAAGTGTGAGCTTGCGAGCCGGTCTGAATAGCTGGGCTTTAGTGAAATTGGATTGAGGCGAGCGGAAAAAGAGACAAATGGAAGACCCCTCCGTTCATTGTCTCGATTAATCTATGAGAGATAATCGTGAGATTTCGAACCGTAGAAGCTTGCTCTGTGCAGCCAGCTTTCTACAGATTTATCAAGCACGCGATGTTCCCCACGGCTTGTGCGTTTCCGTCCGCCATTTTCTCAGGTCACGATCACAAAACACCCCATATATCAAGTTGAGATGATACATTATCCTCCTTGGTCTATCGCACGATGGATAATTCGTGAGAATAACCCGCGAAGGAGAAAAAATAATTCAGGAACAAAGTGAAGCGTGTGACCCAAAGCCATCGTGAAGGTCAAGTTTGCGAGGAAGAATTTTTTTAAATCGCTGGATTTCGTGATTCTTATTGAAATTTTTCAAAAATTAATTGTAATAGATTTGGGGTTAAGTAGATTGGTTTTTGTTTAATATAAAAAAAAAAACTCGACTTTAACATTTGAAATCGTGGCGAGGAAATAAAGCTCGTTTCGAAATGTCACGAGCAGATGGAATATTGAGAATAATTATAGATCGAAGATCCGGCGTCGTCAAATTGACAACATTGCTGTGGCAAAAGGAAACTTCGAGAAACTTTCAGGGTCACGATAGCTTTTTTTCCCCGAAAGGGCCGCTAATTTTATATTCTCGTAATATATCTAATCGAGCGAGCTTGGAAAATCGAGAGCTTTTCACCCTAAAGAACTTGACTTTTTGTTTATCTTCCATACTATCATCCCTCGCGCTTTTTCGCAAGTAACCTGCAAGCAGCCTCCATCGACAAATTTCTTTGCTCGAACTTGCCCGAGGTAAATGATTTTTCGTCGGTAACGTTTTCGCTCCAAGTCGTCGACAGTATCGGCACTTTTTTCTATTTTGATTTTTTTTTTAATTTTAGCGCACTGGTTGACCTTTTCCTTTCAGTGACCTCTCGCGCGCTGAGCTTTTTTAACTATATATTCTCTTCTTTCATAATGTGACATCTACTTTCGGCCTTGTTTCCTTAATCGATTGGTTTTTTCGAGCGTATCGACTGAGAAACTCGAGCGGGAGCACGTCATATGGTTGTGTGACGGTAAAGTCTGACACCAGAGCTTGCGATATTATTAATAATTAAAAGAGAACGCGAAGCTTCATCCACCGATGAGACTCATTATCTCGGGAAAAAAACAAGATGACGTATTACCACGTCATTGAACAGAGAGAGAGAAAGAAAGAGAGAGAGAGAGAGAGAGAGACAGAGACAGAGAGAGAGAGGGAGATGTTCTCTCTTTCAATTCATGCTACGTCATCGAGCTTGCATTTACGAGGTGTTTGAAAAAGCTCACTTCATTTCTACAACGATACCTGATAAATTTTCTGATCTTCAATTGTCTCAGAGATCAGAAAAAATGCAACGATAGTGATACGAGAACAATTAAAGCTCAAGTCTATCAGTTAGTTTCCAAACTAATCCAGTTTTAATTAAGGACCGACCATCACGCATAAACATGTTTTCTAAAATATGTTTTTTTTTTTTCTACGTGTTTTACGGCATTTTAAACACACACGCACGAAAATATCGAAAAAGAAGCTTCCATGAAAACAAAGCCTCGTTCATGATGTAGCAAGCATACCGCAAACTTTTCGTTTCATCGTAAAGATTCTCGAAATAAGCTCTGCCTGAGCTTTTGGTTCGAGCAAGCATCGAACATTACTCATCGTTTATTATTGTCGTAAATCACGTGTATGTCTTTAAAAAAAATGAAAAAAAAAGATGATAATAAATAATCGTAATGAAATAAATAACGAAATATTGAATAAATAATTGACAAATAAATTAATTAATAATAAACTGTGTGCGGAACGTCGATGTTTAAATTCTCACGATCCTCAACGACGAATAGCAAAAGAATTAAAAAAAAAAGAATTCCACTGTGAAAAAAATTTGAAGGTTGGATGATGTAAAAAAAAAAAAAAAAAAAAAAATAGCGGTCACGCAATAGTCACACTCGAGTGGAAATTCAAGCTCTAGAACCAGTGACAACTAACGTGTGCTCTCGTTCGACTTGTCACGGCTCCGTTGATTGACAGCTGTCCCCCGAAATATTATCCGTACGACGTGTCTCGATACGGTTCTACGAGATCGTTGATATCCTAAGTGTTTTTTTTTTTATTTTTTTAAATTAAATCCAGAAAATGATACAATACTCAGGTGATTTCTTAAATAAATCAAATAAGAAAGGAATCGAGAACAAAAATATGTTTTTAATTATTATTTTTTTTTAAGTTCGAATGAGATTATAGATAGACGATGATAGAACAAAAATACATACTATAAATATTCGGAATAAAAAAAAAATACGTGTATATTTTATTTTTAGAAAATGAAGACGAGAAATAATGAGGAAAACAAACTATATATATATATTAGGTCGGTTTTTATTTTAATTTTTTATTTCTTCTTATACGTACCTTTCTAAAAGTTAGTTTTTAGCCTCAAACGAAGCCTCGTGAAACCGGAACTCGGTAGAAAAATTCTAAAAGGTGACTCATCCGGTTTGAATTTTTTTCAACACTCTAATCGAAATATCTCGAAAACTATACAAATTAGGAAGCTGTTTTTGGTTTCATTTTGTGGATAATCAAATTTTCTTTAAGAAAAAGTCCTGACTACTATACACCCAAATGTTCATCTTGTACTCCATACGAAGGCTTAAAGTTAAGTTCATTGAATAAATGAATGAAGATGCTTATGACCTTGTAAATTTTGATTTCACCTGTGTACAAAATTTTTATACAAATTGTGTACATCTGGATGTATAGTAGTCCAGACTTTTTTTTAAAGAAAATTTGATTCTTTACAAAATGAAATCAAAAACAGCTTCCTGACTTGTATAGTTTTCGAGATATTTCGGTTAGAGTGTTTGAAACATTAAAACCCGATGAGTCACCTTTTAGAATTTTACTACCAAGTTCCGGTTTCACGAGACTTCGTTTGAGACTAAAAACTAACTTTTCGAAGGGTACGTAAGAAGAAAAAAAATAAAAGTTAAAAAAAACCGGCCTAATATATATATATATATTTTTTTTATTTAAAAAAAAGATGTTTCATAAAAATTTCTGAATCGAGAAAGAAAGAAATAAATTGATTACACGAACGTGGCGTAGAAACTGACGACGAGACCGCCAACAGCCTCGTTTCACATGTCAATTTTGTAGGTTTTTTTTCGTCTTTTGTTCCCCTGTTTTTCCGCTCTCTTTCTCTCTCACTCACTCTCCCTCTCTCTCTCTCTCTCTCTCCCTCTCTCTCTCTCTCTCTCTCTCTCTCTCTCTCTCTCTCTCTCTCTCTCTCTCTCTCTCTCTCGCTCTCTCTTCTATCTATGAAACTTAATCACGTGAGTCTAACAGCCTCACCGGTAAAAGTTCACTCGGACACGGCGAGAATTCGCAAAAAGCTCTGTTTCGTCCTATCTCTCGTTTGTCCGCTTTTTCCACCCTTTTTTTTCGTCCACTATAGTCGATGCTCGTGCTCACAGAGAAGCGTCTTTTTTTTCATTTTATTTAAAAAAAAACCATATTATCAACGCAGATATATTGCGATCTTTGTATCACCCAAGCTTACTATTTTGTTGTTATTCGAAGCGCATTTTTTTTAAGTAAAAAAATCTAACGTATAAAAGAAACAAAATTTTTTTTATCAATTTATTATTAATTTTTTCTGTTTTCATCGTATATTTTCTCAGGCATTTGAGTCCCTTCCGCTTTGTTAAAATTTTCAATTCGTTCCTTGAGACTTGCCAGAGAGTGTTGTCCACAGCAACTCTTTACTAATGCACTACTGTAACGCATTTGCACGAGGGCACAGGGAAATTGCGCAAAACCTGGCATCCAACTGATATGCTCGTCGAGTCACTGTTTATCGATAAGCCTCCGGAGAAATTTGTCCCACAATATATTTTTAACCTTCTATATGTACTGTACTATATATTTACTTAATCATTCGTTTATTCGTTTAGTTGATTTTAATCAAGAAGGTGCAAGTCAGGTTGAGGAGTTTACTCAGATAATACACCATCAACTTTCCCTAGGGCATATTTCAAGTCTTAATTCATTTGGACTCCTCATCAAACTTAATCCAAACGAATTTGAAAAATTACGCGAATAATTAAAGACCATACACTTTTCCTTCTTATAAAAAAAAACAATCTTGGCTTGGGGGAAAAAAATCGACTAATTTCGTAAATTAAAAAAATGTGAAGATCGATGCATAATTCGAGATTTTATGATGTTTGAATTTTTAAAAAGTCTTTTACTAAAAATCAAGGGGAAAAAATTTTTTCAATCACCTCACTCGTGATTATAATTTTTTGAAATAAAAGTTGCAACACGATTTGATATCGTTTTTTGGAAAAGCACTAAATAGTTCAACGCTAAATGATTTTTTTTTTTTCCATTTTTATAATTCCACAGATTTTTTTACGGACTAAAACAAATCTTAGCATTGCGATCTTTTGCGAATGAATCAGGCACATCGTCACGAATATTATGAAATAGTTAAAAAAAAAAACACAAAACGAATCATTGTCATTGGAATCCAGATTTTTTTTTAATTTTAAACAATATAACTCCAAGCTAGGATTTTCAGCGATCCCAAAAACCTTGTGACTGTATTACAATAGTGAGCCACCATTTTTTTTTTTTTTTTTTTTTTTCGAGTCTCACGATTTTTTCAGTCTTAATTTTCATTCGAATATACGAAACGTTCTTTTGAAATTTCGATCCATCATATATATTGGATTCGTCATCTCGAATTTTAAAAATCTAATTTCAAATTCGAATTCAGCGCGACCTCGAAAACTCTTACACGATAGTCTTCGTACAATAAAAGAAAAAAAATTCAAAATTTTTTTTTGGCATCGAACCCTTTTTCGCCTGACAGTGAAGCGATTAATTGCTGAGAAATTTTACGAAAGTGAAATATTGTATCAAGAATTAATGAATTTTCTCTCAGTTGAAATACCCCAGAGATTATGATGCGAGGCATCCTCGATCTCCATGACAACGGGGGTGGTGTCATAATTAACTCGATCGCCGATGATACCGAGTCTACCAAGTTATCATTATTAATCCGAGGGCTTCGTTCAACCATGATGAGAAAACTGGGAAAATGTATCGCGGCTTCGTCAGCAAAAAAAAATGTACAAAATAACCCTCTGACTCCAAAACGATATGCTCTTTTTTGATTGTTATGTTGATTAATTATCGAATCTTATTAGCAATCATTTTTTCAACCTTGTTGGTAAATTCGTTTTAATTTGCGTCAATTTTTCTCGCAGGCTGTTGTTCACTTCTGTTCATTGTTGTTCACAAAATATTGATAATTTGAATTATTTTTTGAAATATAAAAAAAATAATTAACCAACATGTTTGTTCGTAAATAATTGCCCAAAGATCATAATTATTCATTTTTGGTTTTTCGTTCGCAATATTTACTAGCGTAATAATTTGTTTTCTTGAAATATAAATGCTACGCTATTGAATTATTTATTGTTTAATTTCGCATCTGTGACACTTGGAAACAAATAAGCTGAAATTGTACAAACGTTGAGCGATCCTTCGCCTTTGGTATTACGATTTTTTATAATTTTATTAATTTTTTTATTTAAAAAAAAGCATTGTTTCGTACGTTCTGATCGTTATAGATTCAAAGCTAGGCTAAAACTTTTTACACAAATGTCCAAATTTTAATTTGCCTTTTTATCTTCGCTCCTTATAATTTTTTTACTCATTTGAGAAATTTTTTTTTTTAATTATTAAAAAAGACACTTGCTTATTGTTTGTCAATGGTGGGCATTAAATTTGCTGATGGCCAAATATTATGACGAACCAATGTTCACGTTTCAATTTCTTTATGCATATCCATTTGACTATTTTTATTATAAAGACTGCTCACAAAAAAATCAAAATAGTTTATAGATCTGTTATTTCTTTCTCGATACCTACATGTAAATTCGTAAACGGACACATCTATTTCAAAATATTTCATTGTCATTATATCAGTACTTTCAAGAATTAAATTTATCTGGTCATTGATAGTAATTCGTTCGAGCGATAATTTTTTAAATAATTATTTTTCACCGATTAATTATTATCGAATTATTGATTTGAATGATCAAAAATCTCAGGATGCCATGTGAACCGTTGTGCTGAAGGTCTTTTGATTTTTATAATTGTATATTACGATTTTTAAAATCCGTCATTGCATATTAATCAACATCACAAATGATATTAATCTTTTACTGTGTTGCCAATTTATTATTTCCCAATGAAATATTTCAAAATAATGTTGATTCATTGTATTATCAATACAATTGTGATAATATTATTATCGAGAATTGCAATCTCATCGTCGAGTTGGGATAAATCGATCGGTTGGGAATATAATTTGACCGCGATGGGTTCCCGCACGTAAATAATTATCGGTAAATCTAATTTGTGGTTTATCAACGTGACATAGAAATCACAAGTGCAAGCTCGTTACATCCACGTCCGTTATAATCACGCAGTTTCTATTAATACTCCGTATAAATAAAACCAATAGCATTTTAATACAATCATTTGGAAAATAGATTGATCTACATCGATTATTTTAAACATTTCAAAATATTTAATCAATTGCAACGCTTCAATTATTGCAACGATACATACAAGTTATAGAAACCCATAAATCAAGAAAGGGCATTCTTTCGTTGAAAATAAAAATGTTGACGTTCCAGTCTGAATAATCCCGTTCAGCGAGTATACCGTTAGAAATGGAAGAAAAAAAACATCCTCAATTGGACATCGAAAAAAGGAGAACAATCTATGAGGTTCTCCCTGTAAGAATAATGTAGAGGTGAAAGTTATATAAATAGCCACAAAAGAAAACCCCTCCTCTCTGTCCTCGCGTCTATACGTGCTATTTATAAACGAGGCTGTAGTATTTCGATCAGGGCTCATTTGTTTTATTTTTATTATTTTTTTTTTTTTTTTTTCGTATCTCAACCCACCAACGAGTGTTGTAATGAATCGTTCCAGCCTGATATTTCGGGGGAAAAGAAAACAAACGAAAAGTTTATTTTTTCGTTTATTGTGGTTTAACGACGGTGTGGCGTAAAGAAACGAAAAGTTCAAGCGGCTCATAAGGTCACGGGTGAGTAAGTTTTTGGGGTTAATATTGGCCCACGATGGTGAAACATTGACGAAAATTTTGAGAGATGGAAAATCTAAAGGAGCAAAAGTGGTCTCATTTTGAGGGCAAGTATTTTAGTTCACGCAGATGATGCAAACATTTTTCAGCCACCCCTGGCTATGTAACGGAGGGTGAAAAGAAGGGATGAAAATTTCGGGAGTTGGGAACGTTTATATAGGGGTTCGAAAAGCTCGATTTGAAAATGGGTCAGGATTAATTACGAGAGTGATGCGAGGATAAAAAAAAATCGGGAGCTGTAAAACAACATAGGATTGGAAAAGCTTTTGTTGTAACGAGTTTCAGGGTTTTGATTTAATTTTGTTGTTTTGTTTTTTTTTTTTTTTTTTTTTTCATTTTCAATGCCAATGTGTTCGAAATGTAACAAGATGTCGAGAATTCGAATTTAGAAAAAGTGTTTGTGTGTATGTAACCACTATGCAAAATTGAATCGTTCCCTTTGTCTAATGTAATTTTTATGAATATTGATGGGGTGACTCAGATTTTGTGTCATTTTCAATTTTCCGAAAAGGTTCTATGCTGGATATAAATTCCACAAATTTTGGGCTATCAGGCTAATTTTTTGTTTTACACCAATAGATTATTATTTTAGGACGGTTGGCATTGAATTTGGCGATAGTCGATGAGAGGTTTCGGATTTTATGAAATTATGAATTTTTCAAAAAATTTGTTTACTCGCCCTGACTTTTGAAAATTTTGAGATATCGTGATAAAGTTTTTTTTTTTTTTTCCTATCAGTATATTAGCTCCGAAAGGACGGTTGGCATTGAATTTGGCGGAAATCGATGAGAGGGGTTCATATTTGATAAAATTTATAATTTTTTTCGAAAATTGTCACTGTAATCGCTTCAACGGTTTTTGAGATTTTATAAACCTCGACTTCCTCAGTCGCGTTCACAGCCATTGTCTTGCACGCACCTGTAGGGTATCGGATTCGCGGGCAGGCACGGGGAAAGTGTGAAAAACCCGTGCCCATATACGGGCAGCCCTTTCGACGATACTCGTGATCCCACATGGGCTTCGTCATCAATGTTAAGCTTTATTTTGTATCACGATGGTAACCCGAATGAAAGGCTGGCAGGGGATGGAAAAGTTTATGCGGCCCTTATGATGAGCTCGGAGAGTTTCACGTGTTGTCTTTATACTTCGCGATATAATGGAACAGCAGTGAAAATCTTAAAGGGAGCAATCACTTTAGATGCTTCAAAAAAATCCATTTTTTTTTAAATTTCATAAATCGTTAGCGAAATATCTCAAGAATACATCCTAAAAATTTGAAAACGGTATTCGGATTCCTTATAACGGTATGTATATAAATGGCAACGACTCTCCGCTCGGCTCCCAAGCGCGCTCGGGTATATATATGGGAGCGAAACTTTAAACGCATTTTTCTCGAAACGATATTTCTTCAATTTGCGGCAATGATAACTCACAAAATAAATGATCGATCATCTTCAAAATTGAAACAGGTTTACATGATATAATTCATTGAAACATGAACCTAAAATTGGAAAGATTAGATTGTTTAAAACATCTTTATTATTGCAAAATATGCTACAGATCGATCTTTTTTTTTCAAACACGTTCGAACATTCAATTTTCATTTTTTTTTTCAAAGTGTAGGTTCATGTTCTCAAAAAACATTTCAATAATATAGAAAAATTTTTTTGAGTAATTCTGGATGCGAATTGCGAGCTGCATAATTCCCGCAAATCGACAATAAGGATGAGGACACGCCAAGGAACACAGCGGATTACACCTTAATTAATGCATGAGATTAGTTGAAAAAATTACCAGAGATGTATAACATGAATAAATTATTGTCAGAGTTTAGAATATTTCCGTTGTTTTTTTTTTTTTTCACTTAAAAAAAAATCCCGAAAATCACCTAATTTTCGGTCTCCTAAAGTAGTTGCTCCCCTTAAGGTCAAAAGTGTCCGGGTCATGAAATTTCGATGGGTCGAAAAACCATTTGGAGGGTGAAAAAATTTCCCGGTCGATTTTGGTAAGCGATGGTTGAAAAAGGGATGAAATTTTCGGGTGAGGAGTGAGAGAGCTCACGGGGCCGGATAAACTTCAGGTTTAAGGGGTAACACCACTGTAAAAACAAAACAAAAGCGCTGTTTTCACCATTTTTTTTAGATGGAAGAAAATGTAATAGGATAATAATATTTAAGGAAGTTATTAGGCATATATTTAAGTATACAGTAGAGCCTCGATCATCCGAACCCGTCGGGACCGAGCCTAGTTCGGATTATCGATAGTTCGGATAATAGAAATGCGTTGTCGTAGATAGCGGTCTTACATATTGCATATGGGAAAAATAAGAAAAACGGGCAGATATTTTGAGCAATTTAACGTTATGCTTGTGTATTTCAATTATATATTTAAAACAAAACAGTAATATATGCCTTCATAAAAATTTAGTGTTTAATTTCAGGCTTTTTTTTATCATAAATTGCTGAATCTTTGGCTGCCGTATGGAAGCTAGGCGTTTTTTCGCGGTTTATTCGTTCAAAAAAAAATTGATATTACGGACGTACAACAAATTATCTCGGAATCATGTTTATTTTATTTTTTCTTCAACCAATCTAAAATAGATATTTTTTCATACGTTTGTAACGCTCTCGGGTAATATTCGTAGTATTCACTTTTTAACGACAAAGTCGCTTGGATAAATTATTATTGAACAGAAGGAAAAAAAAACAAGAATCAGAAGTCTTGCATGGAACACGACGATGCCATTGTACTTATCTCTAATAGCAAATTTTTATAAATTATTCAGCCAAGTTTTATTCCGTGTGAATTTAAAATTTTATCAACGATACGTATCTTTTTAGCAATTCTTAATGACCCCTTGCGAAATTAATTTGTCTTCGAGCATAACGAAGCTCGTTTTTTTTTCGTTTGAGAGTACTTCTGTGGAGCGAACGTCGAAAACATCGGACAAGCAGCATTTCGAACGAAAAACAAATTTTAAAAAAGGCATTTTTATTGTAAGAAAAAAAAATATCGCGCCATGGTTCGGATAATAGAACGTTCGGATAAAGCAAGTATACGTTCGGATAACGGAGGGTTCGGATAGTGGGAGTTCGGATAATCGAGGTTCTACTGTAATACAAAAATTTATTATCAAAAAATATTTAAAAATAGCGACACTCGAGCCATTCTCGTGAAACTGAATGAATTCTGCGGCACGCACTGCTGCAGAATTTCATATGCAAATTTAAATCTAGAAAAAAAAAACTACTTAATCTACATGTCTATAGCTAGAGAAATACGTAGGGGATTTTGAAAATATTGATTTTTGTGTAATTGGCGAGTATTTGAATGAAAATTTTGAATTTTCGACAAAAGAGAGGGCACTTATTTGTTAATAAATAATGTTTAAATTAACTTCTCGAAAATCCCCTACGTATTTCTGTAGCTATAAATATATCTATAGATTAAGTGCTTTTTTTCAAATTCAAATTTGTGACAGTTGCACTGCGTGCCGCATGTCTCACGAGAATGGCTCCAGTGTTGCCATTTTTGAATATGTTTTGATAATAATTTTTTGTATTATACTTAGATATATGCCTAATAACTTCCTTAAATATTATTATCTTATTACCTTTTCTTCCATCCCAAAAAAAAATTGTGCATTTTTAGATTTTTACAGTGGTGTTACCCCTTAAGGTAGTCCTCGTGCTACAATAGTGCGAGAAAGTTTCCTATGTACCACATGATAAAATATACACGCAGCTAGTGGTCATATGCCGCGAACTTTTAATGCATATTCAGAAATTCAGATATATTCACACCATAGAATATGCAGCTTACGCGTCGAATTTTCATTCATATTGCATTCTTTTTGTGATCATCGTTCGTAAACAAAACGGTTAATAATTTTGTTCTTTTTTCCTAACAGAGTAATAATAATCTTCTCCCGTCTACAATTTTTTTTAAATCAAAATCTGGTTACGCGCTTAGTTGCAATATTTAAATAAACCGTGCCAGTATCAGGGTACAGCAATGCTTGCTATATGCTCTACACGTAATGGTTGCTAACTTTGACATTGAATATCTCGAGTTGGTAACGGTCAATCTGCTTCAAATTTTACGAGAAGTTGGGTACTAGCATTCTCTTCGTCCACTATAAATTTCAACAAATTCTCATTATAAATGCATTTGCACGAGGACTACCTTAAAAAGTTTTATGATAGATGTTTGTAAGATGAAAAACGATACAGGGATGACAACTTCAGGCTTTATGCAAGCTCTGATTGATAAATCTTAAGGGGGTCAATACATATAGAATTTTCAAAAAATCGATTTTTTTTTCTTCAGTAAAACGTTGGTATAACATCTCAAGAATATACTGTAAAAATTTTATACTGAAATTCGAAGTCGTTTTTTAGTAATATTAAAAAAAAAAAAAAAAAAAAAAGCGCGCTGGAGAAATTGATAATAAGCGAGTTGCTCGACGAACCACCGCAACAGTTTTGCATAAAAAGAATCTCAAAAACCTCGAAGAGAGGCTCAACTGGCTGAGAATGAGCATTTCGAGGGATAGGAAGGACTATTGTATGGCGCAGGAATCGCTGATTAGCCGGTAAGTCATTTGCACAAAGTTTTTACTTATCAAAACTTTAAGCGCATTCTTTTCACGATTGATGTGTAAGTTAACTCAAAAACTAATTGACCGATCTTAATTAAATTTTGTACACTATTTTTCAAAATGTTTCCCCGGTGATTGAACTGAAATAATCTTTAAAATGTTAATAACAAAGTGCTTTGTTAATTGGAAATAATGGAAATTTTCTGTGAATAAATCGAACTTAATTTTCAAAAGCGTGTCATTTCATCGTTTTTTAATATTTTCAAACCGGATTCAATACAATCCCAGAGTTTTTCTATTAACTTTTGAATTAAAAAAGGTCTTCATGATTTCAGATGATTAGAACGGACGACAGGCCACACACCGTGCGACAACATCACGACGTCTCCAATTCAACGAGCTGTAAATCCGCCATTTTGTAAAAAAAAAAAAAATGTTCTCAAATAGTAAAAACACGAAATAAAACTATGGCAACATGTCAAAAATGTAAAGCAACTTCTTCCTTACGAAAAAAATTCCCGAAAATCGCCTAATTTTCGGCCTTCTACATGTATTGCCTCCCCTAATGGGATAAAAAAAAGTTGAGTAGAATTTCCGTTGAAGCTCATTACATGGTTCGATCGATGATCATCGCCATTCTCCCAGTATCCTTTACGAGTGACCTTTTTTTTTTTTTTTTTTTTTTCTTATTTCATCCCAATGTCATCAATCAATCTGTGGCCAGACGTGCACATGTACCGAAAGATCACAAGCTCGTACAGTGCCAACATTTTTTCACTTCTATTCCATGGCTTTATCTCGCCTTTTTTATTATTACAACCTCTCTCACTCCCCCGGTTCGCCGGTTAATGTCCCGAGGCTTCGAGAGCCATGAAATGTAATTGAAAACAAAGAATGGAAGTGTGGCCTTAATACCGAGTGAAACGAGTGCAAAAAAAGATGTGAGCTTGCAGGTGGGGAAAAAAAAAATGTATGTTCCAGCTAGAAAGCTCGGCGCGATTTTTTAAAATTTTCATTATTCGTCGTTGATTATTGGCCCCAAAATAAGTATCGATTTTCGACGAAAAATGTGCATTGAAATCAACGACACGCAATTGTAATTAAGAAAGCTTCTTGCTGAAACTTGCAAATTGCTTCCAACAAATTTCACACAATCCTCGATGCTCTTTCTATGAGGACGTTTGTCAATTTTGGCTTCCTCATAAAGAAAGCTTTGAGCATTGTGGAACATTCGGTGGAAGCAATTTGCAAGCTTCAACTTGCCACTTTTTCTCTCCATTCTGTTACATGTAGTTTCATTTTTATGCGATTCAGGTTACAAAAACTTTACTCGATATTCAATGCTCAATAAGACAAACGCGGTTTTATGTATATCAGCCAGATATCTCACAATTTGAGGAAATTAGACAAATTAAAATTTGAAAATTTAAAATTTCATAAAATTTCCTTTCACCTTTCACCCTTTCACCGATTCACGCGAAATTTTATATCAACGCATTTCTTTGATGGTATACTTTTATTCATAAAAAAAAAGATAGCTTGATATATTAACCCGATCACTGTGGGAGATCGATTCGACCCAGGCCGAAATTTCAAACTTACCCTATTTTAAAACGAAGCAAGGGATCGTGGCCTCGACTCCACCTAAAAAATTGTACTTTAGGGTAAAACCCTCACGCGAAGTTTCGTGGTGAACGGTCAAATTTCGCTTTGGGAGGATTTAATCCTCCCTACACTTAACGGTTGTATTGTGTCAGACGATAGTTGAGGTAAGTTATCCATTTTATGTTTTTTTTTTATACTCATAAGAGTACACTTTCACTTTATATGAAATGAAAAAAAAAAACCACGTGCCTGTAGTATGTACGTGATTTAGATGAAAAAATTGCGGGACGCTCCGGGACTAATGTGGGTCGAGCACTCCGTTCTCGTGGAGCTGTAAATTATTTCGAAGGTGAGAGCAAGGACGACAATGATGGTTATGTAGAGGACCAGGACTACTCAACATTAGAATAAATAGTTTAAGGGGTAACACCACTGTAAAAATCTAAAAATGCACAATTTTTTTTTTTTTTTTATGGAAGAAAAGGTAATAAGATAATAATATTTGAGGGAGTTATTAGGTATATATTTAAGTATAATACAAAAAATTATTATCAAAATATATTCAAAAATGTCAACACTGGATCCATTCTCGCGAGACATGCGGCACGTAGTGTAACTGTCACAAATTTGAATTTGAAAAAAAAAAAACACTTAATCTATAGATATATTAATAGCTACAGAAATACGTAGGGGATTTTCAAAAAGTTAATTTAAACATTATTTATTAACAAATAAGTGACCTCTCTTTTGTCGAAAATTCAAAATTTTCATTCAAATACTCGCCAATTACACAAAAACCAATATTTTTAAAATCCCCTACGTATTTCTTTAGCTATAGACATGTAGATTAAGTAGTTTTTTTTTCTAGATTTAAATTTGCATATGAAATTCTGCAGCACTGCGTGCCGCAGAATTCATTCAGTTTCACGAGAATGGCTCCAGTATCGCCATTTGTAAATATTTTTTGATAATAAATTTTTGTATTATACCTACTTAAATATATGCCTAATAAATTCCCTAAATATTATTATCCTAATACCTTTTCTTCCATCTAAAAAAAAATGGTTAAAACAGCGCTTTCCTTTTGTTTTTACAGTGGTGTTACCCCTTAATGTTGAAAAATATGTACATTTCCTACCAAAACCTCCTACAATCACGACTCAAAAAATGCATATGTTCATGTAAAAAAACGAGGGTCTCAATTTTATAATATTATTTTGCAACATTTTTTTAATCGAAAGATACACTCCTAAGCTTCAATTTTAATTTTCACTCGTTCAATTTCATTGATTTTTCTCCGAGTTATGAATTTTTGAAGAAAAACACTTTTTTCACGAGTCGATTTGTTTACCGTTACTTATTTCATAAATCAATTCGGCGAACCTTATCTTTCAAAATTTTATCGTAAAGTAAAAGCCTTAAGCGTGGCATATAAATTTTTTTAGATTTTTAGGAAGGCGTTTTCGAGTCTTTTTGAGCATGAGGTCGATTTGCCACCACCACTTAAGTGGTGCAAAAGAAAGCCCTACAACGAGATCGGATTAAATTTTGGGTAAATTGGAGCTTTCAGAGATATTTTTTTAAAAATTCAAAATTTCATAAAATTTCAGCCCTGAAATCGCCAACCCGATAACTCAAAATTTAACGAAAGCTAGAGTGATCAGACATTTTTCGAAAATTTTAAAATCTCAAAAAATTTAAAAATTTCAAGGAAAATTGCAAAAAAAAAACACGACGGAGGTCTATTCTCAAAGTTTGTCCGAACTTTTAGTGAGATCGCTCAAGTCGTTCTCGAGATACATATAACGATTTAACGCTTTTTTTTTTATAAATCTGATTCTTCGGCGTTTTGGCATATTTAAAATACATTCTTAATTGATCAAAAAAAAG
This sequence comes from Rhorus exstirpatorius, assembly GCA_963564615.1. Taxonomy (NCBI): domain Eukaryota; kingdom Metazoa; phylum Arthropoda; class Insecta; order Hymenoptera; family Ichneumonidae; genus Rhorus; species Rhorus exstirpatorius. Next base: position 16,687,796 of record OY751317.1, on the reverse strand, counting down.
GTGCAATTGGTATTTATTCACAATAATTAACAAAAACAATGTATTGGTGATTGAAAAAAATGTTCAAGCTATTAAAAAAATCTCTACCCTTCTTGAAATTCACATAGTTTTGTTCTTTATTTTTTACTAATTTTCACGATTACCTATATAATGTTGTGGAAGTTGCAATTTGCTAAAAGTCGTAAAAAGTAATTTCAAGAAAAACCTGTTTAAAGTTAATATTTGTTAACAACAAGAAAAAAATGATTTTGTATATCGTTCAAATGTATCATAAATCATCCTTAAAGTTTTGGAAAAAAATTCCTGATCATCACATTTTTTTCAGCGTCCTAATAAGCCTTCCCCTTTAAAATTCAATGGATTATGGATTTTCTTTTTTAATTTTAGCACAATGTCATTCAGTTTATTACAAGCTATCGTATATCCAAATGGCAAGAGTATTGACACGAAATACAAATATGAAGGCCATGATATATGGAACAAACGCTTTCCAGAATGAAAAAATAAATTGACGATAAGGGTGACTCCGAAGAAGGGAGGTGAGCTTGTGAGATTTTCAAATGAGGATGGGGGAAACGAAGAGTGGTATTTAAATGGGAGTGTCGAGCTTTCGATTTTTCTTAACGAAAATATAAGAGGAAAAAAAAGCTCGAGGCATTTTACGTCTTTTTGCGGTTAGAGGGGTCTGGGATGAAAGAAAAGCCTCGGGATGGAAAGAAGCCTGGGATGGAAGAAAACCCTCGGGTGTGATGCACGTCGAGATAATGGATATGCATCTAGCCGCGAAGCTTTTTTTTTAAAGCTCCCTTTGTTTCATTCATCTGCGCAATCTCTTGTTCGGTCCGTGCAAGCGTTTTGTCAAATCTTCCAAAGCTTTTAACAAAAAAAGAGCCACGGTATTGTTTAAATGTTTGCCGAGGGAATTTAATTGTTTAATTAACTACCATTCGAATATTATTTCATTAAATTCTCTGTTTAAGCTTTTTCACTCCCCCCCCCCCCCCCCCCCCGCCACGTCGTCTTTAATTGCAAGCTCTTAAGCTTTTCTCAGGCTCCTTGCAAGCTTCCCGAGTTTCTGGGCTTCCGAGAAAAAAAAACATAATCAAGCTTTTGCTTTCTCATAAAGTTTCAACCACCTTTTTTCACTGCAATTTTCGTTAAATTGCCCAAAGGGCAATTTACATTTGACGAGGCTTAAAGATTTTCGAAAAATGTCTGTGATCGCTCTAACTTTCGTAAACTTTGAGGTATCGTGCCAAATGTTTTCACATGTATAGATTATCATCAACAGACGGATGGTATTGAATTTGACGAAAATCGCGCTGCTTGAACGATTCATGTGTTATGAAATTTTGAATTTTTCAAAAAAGTCTGAGAGCTCTAATTTTTCAAAATTTTAAGATATCATGCTCATTACTTTTTCTAAGAATAAAGTATCAGTGATGAAGGATTGGTATTAAATTTCGTGAGAATCGGTGAAAGGGTTCAGATTTCATGAAATTTTGAATTTTCAAAAAAATGTTTTTGACAGCTCTAATTTCCTAAAACTGTGAGATATCTGGTTAATTTTTTTTCCCGTGAATAGAGTATCATTACAGGAAGATTGATGTTGAATTTCGTGAAAATCCGTAAAGGGGTTCAGATTTTATGAACTTTTGAATTTTCCAAAAACGTGTCTTCCACAGCTCTATTATTCCAAATATGGAGAATACGAGTTTTTTTGAAATGCACAAAAATGCACAGGAGGGTAAAAGCTGCAAGTTGCAACTTGCAAATTGTTTCTTCCAAATTTTGCACAATGCTCAAAGCTTCCTCTATGAGAATGCCAAAATTGACAAGGATTTTCATAACGGAGTTTTTGAGCACTACGCGAAATTTGGAGGAAGCAATATGCAAGTTTTGACTCGCAGCTTTTTTGAATATTCTTCTAAATATATTTTTCGGTCTCTGAAGATCTTTTTAAAAATCAAGTTTTCCGATAAACTTGTTATCTACCCGCAAGTTCTGATATTTTTCTCAACGCTTGACTTCCATAAAGCGTAAATCTCACTCCTCGTGGAGAAAACTTTGTGATCGTGGAAAAAAAAATCAAATACCAAAATGTGTTGGAAATATTCAAAAAAAAAAATGGGAAAAAGACGTTTAGAAAATAACCATGGATTTTAATTCACTGTAAAGTTTAAGGATGTATTGGACGTACCTTCCCGACCAAAAGTCACTTTAGTCGACAATATTGCATACTTCATGATAAGATAAAAATCGGAAAAAATTCACCCACAATAAAGACGATAAGAAGATTAATTTTTAATACTAATAATGCCAAAAAGTTATCAATAAATTATTTAAACGAAACATTGTTTAAAAAATTTTTAGAGAATGTTTTTTTTTGACACGTGAAATGAATTCGGTGATTTTTCTGACTACACATGAATTTTTTTAAAATTTTCTTACCATTTTGAAATTTCGGCTTTCGAAAATTTTTTAATTTTTAAAAACGAAGGGAAAATCGTAAAATTTGGATATGTTTTTGTAAAAGCGTTGTATGTTACAATTAAGAAGTTTCCGGGGCATTTAACGAATAGTTTCGTAAATACAACCTTTACAAATTTCCGAAAACCGAAATTTCAAAATGGTAAGAAAATTTTTAAAAAATTCTTGTGTAGTCAGAAAAATCACCGAATTCATTTCACGTGTTAAAAAAAAACATTGTCTAAAAATTTTTTAAACAATGTTTTGATTAAATAATTTACTGATAACTTTTTGGCATTATTATTATTAAAAATTAATCTTCTTATCGTCTTATTGTGGGTGAATTTTTTCCGATTTTTATTTTTTCATGAAGTATGCAATATTGTCGACTAAAGTCACTTTTGGTTGGGAAGGTACGTCCAATACATTCTTAATGACTTCTCGGGCCTCTAAATTAAAAAAAAAAAAAAAAAAAAATATCTGTGATCGCTCTCAACTTCCGCAAGTTTCGTGTTATAAGCTTTAAATTTTCTTACACGAAGATATTATGATTTCGGTGTGGTTGATAATCAATTTCTCAAAAATCAATAAATTTATTACGATTTCATGAATTTTTGAGTATATCAAAAAAAAAAAAAAGGTTTGTGATCCAATTTCCGTAAGTGTTGAGATATCGAAATCAATTTCAGAGCTTTTTTTTCTTATTCCGCCAATTTGTGCTTTGAAGGAAAAAAATTTTCAAATCGACCTTTTTTTTATATCCCTTGAAGCGATGAATCCTCAAGCTCCCTATTATTGTACGCAGCGTAACATGTCGATAAAGCTCGGATTATTTATAAATGACCCAACTCGCAAGGGTGAAATAATAGCCGGAGGAGTGAAGTCCACCAAGGAATGAAAGGTTGTGTGGGTTGGAATTAGTTTAAAGCGTCCCTCGCGTCGTATTGTACGGCTTTAGGACAAAGGCCTAGACAGTTCCACGAAGTTTCGTAAACTGTAATTCCATTGATGCCATCGGAGTTTTGGCAAGTATATGAGAAGCGCACGGTATCTCGCGCAATCATATACCGATTGCAGCAAAGTACACTCTTGCCCAAATGATATAAACGATAATAGCATATCGATGCTTGTCAATCATCGTACTCTTATCTCATTCCACGGCGAATATTTGCCTCAGCTAGGGTCATTAGCCAATTATTGAAAAATTTTAACTATAATAATAACAATAATGTCAATCAATTAAAAATAAATTAATAAAAACATTTGACATTGCATGGGTTTTTTTGTTTGTTAAGTTCTTGCTCCTATTTGAATATACTTTTGTTCGGAGTATTAAAAAATTTAAAGCGTCATAACATTGTACTGAATGTTTTTTAATAAAAAAATAATTGCAATATTATTCGAGGTCGATGATAATCAACCCTTCGAAACTTCGGAGAAAGACCCCGGAGTCCTTTCATTTTTCGTGCCAGTATAACGAGACATTGTAGAATATTATTCATTCATTAATTGGCAATTAATTTTAACGGTAAAATCAATTGATTCGCCTGCATAGCCATGAATATATGAGGAACAGTGACTTTTCGGAGAGAATAATATATTTTTCGAATTGGTGCCCGATATATCGCACGAGCCAAAATAGAGTTTTTAACGCTCTCACGACGCAAAAAAAAAAACTTTTTTTTTCCAATAAAAAAAATAATAATTAAATTTTTTTATTGCAGAGATTTTTTTGAGGATATTAATTTTAGAATATTTTATATTTTTATTTTTAATCGTCGAAAGAATGTATTACTGTAGAGAATTTGTTTTTTTTTTTTTTGTTCAAGTACAGATGCAATGGCATACGAACCTTTGCTGGTAAGACTGAAACTTCGCAGACGATAGCTGTCCTCATCCTCGCCCTCCTCCCGTCTCGGCATCTGCGAGCTCGTGTCAGGTACATCCAAAAAAGCGTTGCTCTTTCTCTGATGCGTATGATGCATACTCTGGCCCCTTCGACTTCCTCGCCTTCGTAATCCTGGACTGGGCTCATTGTCGGTCAGTCTCGGCTCGCTGCTGCAGTGAGGAGATTTAACGCTACCCTCGTGATGATGATGTTGGGCAGCTGCTGCGACAAAAATCATTTTTTTTTTCTTTTCAATGAAAATACAATTGTAAAAATAAGATCAAAAAGTATATTGTTTACCGAGCGAGAAAACGGTCGTTTGCACGCCGAGTATGAAGTTGAGCACCGAGGCGAAGCCGAGGTGTTCTCAACTTCGTACGAGCCGCAAACGACCGTTTTCTCCGAGGTGAACCATACTATTTTTTTTACAACAGCGGAGCGAAAACAGCGAGTTTGCATCTGCAAACGAGGACCGCCAATCGACTGGTTTCCATCCTCGTTTGCGGATGGAAACTCGCTGTTTTCGCTCCGCTGTTGTAAAATAATTATTATCTTACGATGGAGTAAATATAATATAAGTATGTAACGCAATATAATATGATGACAACGGTAGCTGTAGTAGCAATTATTATTACTACTTTATGAATAAAATATTTTAAGATAGATTTTTTTCGTAATTTTCACGAATATTTAATGACGAAACTTCGGGGAAAAAAAAAAAATTTCCAATATTCATTCCATTCACCTATTTTTCCGAAAATTTTGAAAGAAAGTCATTGTTTTCCCGCTTCATCCAAGAAGCTTTATTTTTTAGAAAAAAAAAATTGGCCATTTTCTTGTCAGTGTCGAAATGTCTGCAAATCACATTTATAAAAATGGTCTGGACGTGTTTTTGTGTGTGCTGGCCTTGAAAAATTCAAATCTCTATAACTTCAGAACCAATCCAACCCAGCCCCAAAAACTACAAATTTTTTGTCATTTTGAAATTTTCAAAAAATGTCCGTCGTCACTCTATTAACTTCCGCAAGTTTTGAGATATCGAGCTGAATTTTTTTTACAGCAATAGACCAAGAGACAAGAATATTTAGTATAGAATTTGGCGAGAATCGCATGAGAGGTTCCATTTTTTAAAAAACTTGAAACTTTCAAAAAATGCCTGTTAGCTCTTTAACTTTCGTAAATTTGGAGATGTCACGCCAAATTTTTTTTACAAGAATATAATAGGGAATAGGGATTTTCGGTATTAAATTTGGCAGGAATCGCTTAATTAAGAGCTTCAGATTTCATAAAATTTGTAAATTTTCAAAAAATTTCTGTGTGATCGTCCTAACGTTTGTAAATTGGAGGTTATTTAGCCAAAACGTCTTGTATAAATAATACACCATATGGGACAAGGATTTTCAATTTTTAATTTGACAAGAACCGCTTGGGGATTCAGATTTCATAAAATTTTGAAATTTTCGAAAAATATCTATGATCGCGCTAACTGTCGCAAATTTGCGACTATCAACCAAAAAAAAAATGTATATGTAAATACGCTAGGAGACAGGAAATTAAATTTCGCAAGAACAAATCGAATTTAGACAACAATAAGCGTGCAAATTGGAAACTTGCACATTGCTTCCTCATTATAAAGCTTTCTCTGTGAGGAAGCCAAAATACCGAAAACCATCTCCCCATTTACGAAACTATACGAAAACCATCTTCTCAAATGAGAAAGCAATGTGCATGTATCCAATTTGCATGCTTTTTTTCAAGAGGACCTCAAGATATCTTCCGGCTTGTGTGATAATTTATTTTCTAAAAATAATGGCGATTCATTTAATGATGATTGACAATACAATATTTAAAACAATTTTTAGTCCCACTTATAATTGTTTATCGTGCAATAAATTGAATAAATATACGTGAAATCATGATCGCAACTGACTATTCTCTTTACCGTTTTATTAACGTTTTAAACGAAAGTCACTCAACTTTACATGTCGATGTGAACAAAAGTTTTGTGGAAACGAGTCACGCGTTAATATCGCCATTTATATTCAAGTAAACTCGGAGAGAGCACACAGGAAGGAAAACTTTTACACTGGAGGAAACGAAGTTGGAAATTATTCGCGAAATAAAGTGAACTACGATGAAGAGCTTGCAGAGTTAGTGCAGTGTACCCACTATACATCATGCAGCTTGTATAAAAAGTTCGAGTGAAAAAAAAATTACCTCTAACTAAGACAAACGAGAAATGTATTTAAAAATTTGTCTTTCGCGAAACATTGATCAAGTGAACATTAATGATTTTTGCGATGTAATAAAAAAATAACGCATCACTTTTTATGTTTGATAATAATGAAAAACAATGTATTTTGTAATTATTTGTACTGGATGTTAATCACCTTAAAAACATTAATTCGTATAATTATGTCGTCAGAAAATTATTCCCGATCGTCTTTTAATGCAATGGTGCTCGTCGTCAGTGCAATGAGAATTTTCATATGATGTATGATGAGAAATTGAACAAAAATCTATAAATGTACCTAGGGCGATTATTTAAAATGAAATATATTACAAACAAAATTATATAGCATCGCATGGCAACTTTATTCTAATACAAATTTTGTGATTTCGTGCCAATTCAGCGTTATATTCATGAGAGTAAGTCAGGTGTTCTTTAAACTTTACTTTCGAGATCATTTTCAAAACAAAAAATGATTCAATGTTATTTCATTTTTACATGAAATTACTCTGTGGTTAATTTTTTTTTAACGAATTTTTTTAGGGTCTACAAGAATGCACAAATCCCCAAAATTCCAATCGCGCGAAATTATCCGTTTGAAAAATTGTTTAATTTTATTTTCTAATCTAAATATCATGAAACTGATTTTCTATTGCAAATTTAAAAAAATTCCTCAAGTACATAACTTTTTCTGGAGCAAAGAAGAGGGAGCATGCTTGCCACAGATCTATGTACACATACACACACACACACACACATACTATATATGGGTGAAAACGCCAATTATATGTAAGCCTTCAGGCTTCAAAATTTCGATTTTGCTGAAATTTTGGTATGTTATTGTGTGTGCCAAGATATGTGAATCCCCCAAATTTTAGACCTCTAGACCTTCCCGTTAACGAACTACACATTAATGAATTTCTCCATTTAACGTACGCGATTGTTTTTTCTTTATTGTTTAAGACTTCCAGGCGTTGAAAAAAAAATAGAACCCAACATGTTTTTTTTGTAAAAAAGTCTGATCTTTTCGAATATAAAATTCATTTTCTGGTAGAACTTCAGCAACAGTTAAAAAATCACGTTTTTTTGCAAAAAACATTTTTTTTTTTTCAATGATAGTGCGCGATTTTAATTTTTTTTTTTAATTCCATCGAAAAGCTGGGAATTTTTTAGTAAAGTTACTAAATTTTCAGAGTGGGATGACCATGGGTTTGCATCTGAGCTGCATTTATGGAAAACTTGTACACGTCTTTTAGTTCAGCGGGTGGAGCGATCAAACGACGACGTGTACAAGTTTTCCATAAATACAGCTCAGATGCGAACCCATGGTCATCCCACTCTGAAAATTTCGTAATTTTACTAAAAAATTCTCAGCTTTTCGATGGAATTTAAAAAAAATTAAAATCGCGCACTATCATTGAAAAAAACTGGTTTTTTGCAAAAACACGTGATTTTTTAACTGTTGCTGAAGTTCTACCTGAAAATGAATTTTATATTCGAAAAGATCAGACTCTTTTACAAAAATAAACATATGTTGGATTCTATTTTTTTTTCAACGCCCGGAAGTGTTAAAAAATAAAGACAAAACAATCGCGTACGTAAAATGGAGAAGTTCATTAATGTGTAGCTCGTTAAGGTAGTTCTAACACGACCGGTGGTGGGGGTTAGCGGAAACGTAGACGCGGCTGAGCACGCGGTGAACGGGGCATGCATGAAATAAGAGAGAGTCGGTACCCGTGGCTCAAAACAATATTTTTTTAAGAGTCTATACTTTTTTACTGTATGGTTGAAAATTTGCAGTAAAATATATGTTATTCTTCATATACTAAACTACTTTTGTATCAAATTTCAAGAATTTATCATTACTCCTTCATACATTTTGGTGACTGAATATCCGGAAAGTGCTCATTTCGTAGTGTATAAGCCATTGCACGTATGCAAAATTCGCAATTTTTGATAAACAATATCTTGAAAAAGGTATGGTGAAACAGTCTCAAATTTCGCAGAAGTATTCTTCAATACTTTTTATAGTTTTTCACAAAAATTCATTAAATTGGCATTACTTTCGATCTGTGTTAGAACTACCTTAACGGGAAGGTCTAGAGGTCTAAAATTTGGGAGATTTACATATCTTGGCACACACAATACCATACCAAAATTTCAGCAAAATTGAAATTTTAAAGCCTGAAGGCTTACATATAATTGGCCTTTCCACCCATATATATAAATCATTGCAGATTGAGTTTATTATACATCACGACCAGTTTCTATCACGGCCGAGCATCCGAAAGCCTGAGGCATCTCATATTGATAACCACTCTCTTCCTCCCTCTCTCTTTCTCTCTCTCTCTCTCTCCCTCATCAGTCACCCCGCAAGACATGCATGCATGCATTTTTTGCATATTAACAAACAATAAGTTGATTCACTAAAATTCCTATCGAGGGAAAATTTTTCTATACTACGACTTCGATTTAAGGAACAGCGGTGGAACAGGCACCATGACGCACTTGCTTCGAACAAGAATGCGCACTTTACTCTACGCAGCTGACCTTGTGGCTAGCAGTGGCGCGATAGGCCCACTGCTTCCCCCACAATACGCTGCGCCGATCGATATGTGTCGCACAGCGGGGACTGTTAAGGAGGTATTATCGAAACTTCAGAGTCAAAATAGTGTTTGGATTTTCTGCTAAATTTTTATTTTTAAATAGTGACTAAAAAAATTATTTTAATTTTTTATTACTAATATGCTTGTGTTTTGAACACTTTAATTGTTAGGAAAAAATTTTTTCATAAGAAAAGACTTGCATGATTCTAGCAGTTATATGGCGAAGAAGGTTAGGTGGCAACATCGCTTAGCGGAAGAATGCGTGTGTCGTGTGTCAGAGTTGTATGGGTGCGTGCGTGAAGCATGTGAACCTAACCTCACTTATTTTGTGATCGAACCGCAAATGGTGAAATTATTTCACTGCTTATTTTTTTGCATTTATTTTTCAAGTTCCGATCTATATATATATATATATATATACATATATATATAGACACACATATATGCGTGCGATAGTTTGAGTTGGTTATGCGGCGTTGCCAAATTTATTTTCAATCAGCTCGTATAGTCCGTCACGTTCAGAAACCAGTGCGATTAACTCGATATTTCTCTTTTATTTCATCGGTAATCCTACATTTAAAGTACATCAATTTATTACCTGTAATCCAAAGTTGCATGTGTTCGTTTTTCATCAACGAAAGTTGGAATATCACGCAGAAAAAAATAAAAAACCTAACCTTGGTACCCCTCACGCCATGAGTCATGTGTTAAAAGTATACAAAAATTGTGATTTTGAAATTAAATATCTCAGTTTCTAAACGTTAAATCGTTGTGAAATTTCACCACAAGTTGGATTTTGCTCTGAATTTCGTGTTCACAAAATTTCACGCAGCTAAGTTGGAAAATAATTTTCACGTGAGAAACGATAATACCTCCTTAAATTCAGTCAAAGTATCACAAATCGAGGTCCTAGTAAATCAGTATCGCACGTGCAAACTATAATACGAAAATTTCTGTAGAAATTATGGATGAAAATTGAAAATCAAAGTGGCATAATCCACGATTCTGCAGAATACGTAGCTGTGAATTAATATGCCCGCACGTCCCATAAATTTATATAAAATTTGATGTACTATTTTATAAAAAACGTTATTATATGAGTAAATTTTTTTCATAAAACATGTATCATTTTTCTTCAAACCATGTTTACATTCAATTCTTTACATATATTTATAAATTTTTTTTTTAATCAGAGCACCTCATTGCAATTTTGTAAACTTTCGATATCGAACAAAAAAAATCGTGTAAATTAGAAACTTGCACATTGCTTTCTCATTATTTTATCTTGATTAATATCTTGAATTTTCAATTTTGATTTCCTCATAGAGAAAGCTTTGAGTTCAAGATATGAGTAATGAAGAGGCAATACAAGTTTTGAATTTGCTCACTTTTTTCCAAAAATTCATTTCGGTAATTCAAATCTTTTAATATTATTTGAAAGCCTCTTTTTTGTAGCAAGTGTCGGTTCAATATAAGTAAATTCACGAAAGTTAAAGTGAGCATTTCCCACAAGCATTTGAAATATCCAAAGAAAAATCAAATTTAAGAAATTAAAAATCTGCGATTCTTTTCGAAATAAATATCGAAAAGTTGTTGTTCCCCAGCTTATCCATATACAAAGGTGCTGGCTCGGTAGTGGCAAATTCGGGAATATTGAAGCAAACATATAATCTGCCATAAAAATTAAAAATTTTAACTATGCGAATTTTTTTCTCCGCCCAGCCCCAAAATCCATCGAGCCTAGGGTAGAAAAAATCTGTGTGTCTCGCGGTGCTTTTGGACTCTCTGACGATCCCCATGGAATATAAATTTATTCAATAAGCAATAATTTATCCGAGATACAAAACTTTTCGTCCTTTCTACCCACGAGAAATATATGTTAAACGTGATAAGGTATAGAGCACACCCGGGCTCGCGACTCTCGGTCTGCACGAATGGAAATTTTTTTTCCACGCAAAAAAAATGTTGCCAAATACATATTGGGGCTCTGAGAAGGCTTGAACTAATGGCATCTGTTCATCAGCCATTTGAAAATTTTTCACTATGGTGCAAAATGTCGCGGATATAGTTCACAATAGGAATTACGTTGAAAAACACCATACTAGTCTGAGCTCCCACGGTGCTTCCTCGTAATTTTCAAAGTTTCACAAAGCTTCATCCGTGAGAAGCAAGCGGCTTGGTCAATTTAGGCTTCCTCGTAAAGGAGGCATTTTAATTACGCATGAATTTATGGGGAAGCTAAGTGCAATTTATAATTTGCATGTTTCTGCAATCGCATGACATATCCACAAATATACACGTTGGGCTTTAGCCAACACACGCACACACGTGCAATTTAGAAATCTCGATTGCAGCGTTGGTTGCAACATAATTAATGACAAAGGAGCATGGCTATGCTGAAACAGCGTGCGAAATTTTATCTCGCGAAAGTGCGAAAAATCTTTAGAATATAAAGAATTAATTTTATTTAATCAATATTAAAATTCATGATTTTAATAATATTTTAACCACTTTGTCCAACCCATTCATTGCCAAATTTTCTTGTTCTCGACTTATTCTCGCGTCTGTTTTTGCCGAATTTATTAGACCAATTGCTCGCACCAGATCAATCAAATATTTTTCAACACTGCATTGGTTTCGAATCTCATAAAATCTGAATCCCCAAAACGAGTATCTCTCGCTGAATTTAATACGAAAGACGCTGGGCCCGTATGCCATGTGTGAATGAGGATAAAACTTCAACTCGATAGCTCAAAATTTGCACAACTCAGAGAGACAGGGAGAGAGAGAGAGAGCTCGCGCGAATTTTTCAAGAAAAAAAATTAGTAAAATCTCAATCTCTTAAGGCAGGATACCACCTTTGGCTGCAATTTTTTGAGAGTTTTTAATGAATTTTTTTTCACAAAAAAAAATGAGCAGAAACAAAATCGGTTAAGGCATTTATTACTATCATTCAAGTTAAAAAAAAAATTTTTAATGTTGAAAAACTTAAAAATAGCCTCTTGTAGGTGGCGCCAAAGTATATGAATGCGGCTTTTGAGGAGCACTCTCGGTCTGCGTGTCAAAAATCTCCTTGTAGGTGGCTCATAGAAAAAAAATGAAAATTTCTTCTTATTAAGAGCAATATATTTTATGTCTGTACGTAGGGCTTTTTCGAAATTTCGATTTTTTAAAAAATGGCGGTCATTAACGAAAAAAGTTAATTTTTCTGGGTAAAAAAATTTGCTTAAACTGTGCACCAAAAATAAAATAACAACTATACCGAAAAAATCCTACGTACATCCTTAGATTATACTACTGAGAAGAATTATGCAAAGTTTCAAGTCAATCCGATGAAAATTGGATGAGTAATTTGACACGCAGATTTGAAAAACATCGTTTCGAGAAGATCGCACTCCAAGTTTTACATATGTGAAGCTAGTAAATATTTTCAACTAATCATCAATCTGCAATACCTGCGCCATACAGTATTCCTTTAGCGTCGATTTCCTCTTCATTGATGAGCTTGCATTTTTCGTTTTTTCAAATTTTCAAGGTGGTATCCTGCCTTAAGGGATTTTCGCCAAATTCAATATCGAAGAACCTTGCCACCGAGCCTTTTCGTCCACAAAAAGCTTGCACTCGTTAACTATAAATTTACGAAAGTGAGAGCGACCACAGACAAACAAAAACCAAAATCTCGTAAAATATAAATTACCTTTGAGTAATTTCAAGGATATTAGAAAAAATTGCAACGAGGAAAGGGTATTTAGGTATATATAATGCTCGAATGTGTCCAAAGTTTGTGTTTGATTCAGTCGTTAACGAGATAATGAGTATTTGACTTTTGCAAGTTTATCAAATACGCGCGCGCACACCCACACACCTGGAATTTTTTTCTAAATTTTGAACGAATTTTCATTTTAAAAAAACTTTCAATGTCTTATATCGCGAAAAAACGGAAAACCTTGATGAACCGTCCATACACGAAAGAAAGGTTCACTAATCACGTGACTCGTGGAACCGCCAAGAATTTTTATTTCACACTGCAGGAAAAATTCTGATGTATTCCGATACGAAATTGGGTGTACACAAGAATTGCCGATAGGAACAATAATTATTCTTGGGTCACCGAGAATTATTCATCCATATTCGTTTCGACATGACTGTCTCGCATCCCACGATACTGTATCACATTTGCACGAGGGCACGGGGAAACTGAAAAACAACTTTGATACCTGCGGTCATTCCGACATAGATGGTGCTCCGCGGCCTATTACTATTACTATTACTATTACCCTTACTATTGCTATTGCTATTGCTATTGCTATTACTATTGCTATTGCTATTGCTATTGCTATTACTATTACTATTACTATTACTATTACTATTGCTATTGCTATTGCTATTGCTATTACTATTACTATTACTATTACTATTACTATTACTATTACTATTACTATTACTATTACTATTACTATTACTATTACTATTACTATTACTATTACTATTACTATTACTATTACTATTACTATTACTATTACTATTACTATTACTATTATAAAAAGACTACGATTACCTTGTGCGGCGGCTCTTCGTCGAATGCTCTTATTACCACCGGATACCCTCGCGCTCTGTGATCTCGTTGCTGGTCTTCGTCGTCTCGTCGGTGTGTTACTGTCAGGCGTACCGCTGCTGCTGTCGCGATCTTTTTCCTTGACACCGGACGGTGGTATGGCACCGAGCATCTGTTCCATGGATGAAAAACCCGGGGCGCATATCGAGGCCGACCTCGTCTTCCGACGACGCGGAATTTCATCGCTCATCGTCGCGCTCTCACGTTGTCCTTCTCGCTCTTGTTCGAAGCCACAATATACACGCCGTGATCTTTGCTCCCCGAAGAGCAAAGCTCTCTTGAATTCGTATTACCGAGTTTTTATTCAACCGTTTCGACTTCCGGACATATGCATATATAATTTTTGTTCTTTTGCGCTTGTGAGAGCTCGATGATTTAGGTGACTGTGAGCTATTTGAAACTCGAAAGCTCAAATTCGCGGAAATGTGTTTTTTTTTTGTACTTCGCCGAAAATAATTTCGGCGGAAATCGTTTTCGAGCCTCGATTCGCTTCTCGGCGAATTCTTCAAAAGCTCTCTTCGCGGAAAATATATTTTATGCACTTCCGAAAGTGATTTCACGAAGTTTTTGGATCGAGCTTTGTTCGCGAAAAAGAAAAAAAACGATTTTCGCCCCTTTCGAGGAGCTTTCGACGAGCTTTATGTTTTCTTCGAGCTATCGTCCAGTGTGAGACAAAGTTCAATTCATGAGAATGGAATTGTCGTTCTTTTCGAAATACCTTCGAGCTTTCGTTGAGTTTTAATGCATAATCCCATACGTGATTTTTTTTTTCGAAACTTTGGGTCGTCGGGTTTTTTAGCTGTTTTTTTTTGCTTGCCAAGAAAAGGTTAAGTATAGTTAGATGAACTCTTGAAATTTCACTTTGTGCGCGTGTGTGGGTGTTTGGAAGCGCTTTCGAGCTTACATCAGCTGTTTCGTAGTAAAACGTTCCTGCGAAAGCTCCCTCGAAGCAAGAGAGCTTCGTATTATTTTTAAAACAAATTTTCCCTTCGTCGTTGTAAGCTTGCAGCGAGTTCCAGAGCTTTATTTATTTAGTTTCCTTGTATACAAGCACTCACAATTTATCATTTTTCAGTCGCTTAATTTGGCAATTGTGGCAATTAAAAACGAAGACTTTTCATGATTTAATTTATTTTCGTTATTAGCATTATTACTATTATTATATTAGTGTGCGAAATTTTAATTCCTCATAGGGCATAAAGATGGGCTCGATTATTGTCGTATACATTTATTTTAAAAAATTTCTTGGACGGTTCTTAAGCCTTATGAAAAGTACACTGTGCGATGCGTTTTTACCATTGGTGAACTTAGAGAAGATTTTTTTTTAAATTCGAAAGTCATTAGCCCACGAACTCAATCCGTCTAGATGCAAAAAGAATATTTCATGAAAGAAAATTTCGTCAACAAAATGTTAAACGTTGATAAATTCCTCGATTACAATTTCTTTATTCCTCGCACGATGGCTGCCAATTTGTGTGTGTGTGTGTGTGTGTGTGTGTGTTTTTTTAAGTTTCAAAAAAAAATTGCGTGAAGGTTTCCGGGGTGCCTGCAGCTCAGAATTTGCCTCCGTACATTATCGAAGAGCACGAAATACTTGGAATTTTCAGCCCTAAACTTTTCAAGTGGAAAATGTACGGCTGTGGTCAGACCGATCTAAAAATATTGAACGACGGTCAAGTTTTCCCCGGTCCAATCAAATAAATAAATAGAGGGTGGAAATAGAATGATATATGGAATAAACTTTAAGAGTGGAAAAGGCAATCGGGCCCTTGCTCATCGCCTTCCCGATTCATATGCGAGTCGAAAAGTTTTATGGACACTTCACGTATTCGCATTTCCTTGAAAAATATGGAAAAAAAAAAAACCTTCTGTGTGCCAAATGAAGTTAAATTTTGGTAATCCTACTGGTCAATATTATTTACTTGGTTCAACTACTTTTTTTTCCAAGCAATCGAAAATTTCTCACGTTGAGATGAATTTTTTTTTTGCAAATATTTGCTTAGTTTATTATTTTTTTACTCTTAATAAAAAAAAAAATATAATGAAAACAACTACAAGGTAAACAATTTTTAGGATATTTTTTTTTTTCGTTTATATCTTCGCAAGGCTTTTCAGAGATCACGTGACTCGTTGCTAAAACAATTTTTTATAATTCTTTTTAAGAAAAGAACAATCCACCGATCGCCCCGATTTTTTCATTCTCATTTTCATAAATCGCCGTTAACAATGAAAAAGAAATATAGGTACCTATATAGATGAAACAGACTATTCATAAATCTGAAACATGCCGTTTGATATTTAAGCTCACGAAATCTTTGCGTTTAAGCTCGCCGTTCTATGATAATTTTTATTTCACAAATCGCCGGATGTAAAATTATTTTACAATATACGAAAATTCGACGAGTTGATTAATCCGACGTTTGAGAGAGTCACGCATCGAACGGATCGATGACTGCGGTGTGCTACTGACACAAATTCACTATGGTCCATGGTATATTATTATGATTACTATTATTATTGTTTATTATTAATTTTATTATTATGGGATAACGCGTGTTTAACGTTCGGGAAACGGCCGAGCAAAGCCTGACGCGCTTCGTAACTTATCGCGCAACACTGAGCCGGCTACCAGTAGTACGACTATGCAGGGGACGTGAGCTATACCGGCGTCGCGACGCCCAACGTCGTAACGCGTAAGCTCACTTTATCATGAATACCCCACCACAATCTAAAATCCCCCTCCACTCACCCATCACCCACAAAAATGTTTATCTCTCTCTCTCTCTCTCTCTCTCTCTCTCCCTCTCTCTCTCTACTTCGCAAGCTCATCCCACTCTCACCTACGAGCTTCACCCTCTATCGCAAGCTTTCCACTTCTCTACTACACTCTCGCTTTCTCTCTGCTTCTTAAGATTTCTCATTCTCACCATATTGTAGGATTTCTCCATCGCAAGCTCTATCCCCACTTTTCTCTCTTCCTAGTCACAAGCTCACTCTAGTTTACTATGAAGCACTCTCGCTTTCGAGAAACATCCGCTTTTTCGCTTGCGAGCACCATCGCACGCTCTCGATTGAAAGCTCTCTGTATCTGTAAATACTGTCAGACGCGCAGTTTTTCGCTCCGCTTTCTCGAACTTCTGCCGCGTTTTGCCCTCGAGCGTACTTTTTTTTTTGTTCTGCAGATCACAGCACGCATCTCATTGCTATTCACCTGTCATATATACCGCACATTTTTTTTTGGCACATTTTTTGGCGAGACGAATGATGCAGTCATCGACCTAATCTCACTTTTGCGGATCTTTTGTTTTACGTGCTGCTGAGCATACTCCGTTCTACTCGATCGTTATATCCGTGGCAGTCTACGAGAGTCTGCGTCGTGGATCGCGTGAACTCCTCTGATAACCGTTGTTTCTATACTGATCGTTATCACCGACTGTTACTACTGTCAATCTTTTGGTGTTACGACGGTGGTGGTTGATGTTATCATCGAATCTCAATCTGTAACGCTTTCCGTGCGTTAAAAGCGCGGAATTCAAATTCTATGGACCAGCACAAACGTGTGGTTACCACCGAAGTCCGTGGGAGCTCGTTTCCGCGTCAAAGAGTTTAACTCACCTCGCGCGAGCGAAATTATTACCTGAAAATCGCGAAAAGTAAACGAAAGTCGAATCTACAAGGGCTTAAAGTCAGTTAATCAATATAGGACAGTTTTATTGTAAAAATTCTATCGTTCTAAATCCAAGTGATGGTGAGACGCGTTATGTTAGATAAGGGATGTTGTTCGCTTCGCGGTTCGACAGAATCTCTTTGGCTACCCTGCTAGCTGCCACGAAAAAGTCAAAGTTCTCGATACTCCCCCTACTATATGCTGGGCCCTCCCGTTGGCCAATTACAAATTTTAACTCGACCACCGAAGTCCGCGCGGACTCTCCCCCACGCAAGGGTGGGTCCGTGCGTGTGTCTCTTTCTCCCCTTCCTTGTCTCACCCTCCCTCTTAAGTCCCAACTCGAAAAGTTATTTACCTCTGGAAATTTTCCCTCTCCTCCGCTCTCGAGTTTTCCGTCGCGTCGAGCGACGACTTGTGAAAGCCTCGCTTTGTACTTTCGGGTAGAGCAATAAAAGACAAAAAGGTCAATAGAAAAACTGAAAGAAAGCAGACCCGTCTCTGTTGAGAGTGCGTGTTTTTATGCATTTACTTTTAACCCGTGTGCGACGAGTTGTTTCGCGTTCGCGCGTCACGTGTTGAACACTCGTCCTTTTATTTAATATTTTCAAGAAAGTATTTTGTTTTTGCAGCCAGCAGCGTACCCATAAGTCTCCGTCTCTCGCGTTTCCTTTTACAATTTATGGTTAAACATATACGTATTTCCTAGAATATATAAGAACGTCGACAGCGCAATAAAGTTGCTTAAATGCTACAAAAGTATTCATATTATCATTTTCATGGTATCGTAATTACACCTAAAGTTATTGTATTCATGCATATATCGAGACATATCGTAAGTAATATGCTGGTATTTAAATCGTTCGTGTAGCACATGATATATAATTCAATTTAATTACACTATTTTTGGCAAAGTCAGCACGCTCTCCTCTCAATCAAAATCTCTGCTCTTATTTCGTTTCGAATCTACGCGCGATAGTACGCCCCCGGTTGATAGCGCCCTTCGCGGCTAATCCGCGAAGTGCGTATCGCGGAGCGTTACAAATCCGCGCGTGAGGCTCCATCTGCTGTTCTTCTCGAGACTGTTCTTTCGGATTACACCTCTCGCAAATGTCCGTTATATCGTATAGCAAGTTAATATTATCCGTGCGTCGGTGGCAAAAGTTCCTGAGCTGCAGCGTCGTAGGAAAATTAATGAACGAAAATCAAGACAAATCAACGCGCCCAGAATACAGACCAAAATGCTTTTCTCACTTGCCACATCGAGTTACTTCGCACATCGTCTCTCACATCCGAATTCATGGCACGACGGCGGATGTCACCCTTGCCCCGGCATTCCTTATTGCGTGTCGAGGACTCGACTGATAAAATCGTTGACAACATTTTTAACTCACTTGGCATTCCTGAATTAACGACCGAAGTTTTGAAGATCCGCGAGGTTAATTTAAAAAAAAAACGTAAGTTTGAGTAGGATGTGCTCCTACTCAAGCTTATATTTTTTTTTGCTGCTATGCGCAGCGGAAATAACTTTTTGGCGAATCGTTTCCATCTTCTAATGCCCGGTTGCATAAACGTGGGTTAACCCTGGATCCGGGGACAAATTTTAACTCCGGGGTTAAGTCAGATGTGTGAACATAGCCGCAGATATATGCTGCCATCGAGCAATCTCAATTTCTATGAAACATTTGACAGTTTAACCCCGGGGTTAAAATTTGTCCCCGGATCCAGAGTGAACCCACACGTTTATGCAACTGGGTATAAGTCTCTCATTGTTAGAGTAAGATATCCTCTCATTAGCGATCGTATTGTTCATGCTAAACATGCGAACCGCAATCTTCCTCTAAGCGAGGTTTTTGGGGTCTAGTTACCCGAGCGGTACAGCATATTCTCGTCAATAAAATTTTGTCACCTGCGATTTATAATCTATTCCGCAGAGCTAAGACCATGACCGCGCAGAAGGGCATTGTAAATATGCGTGGGTTAGATCTGGTTGAGCGTTTGCGCGAAAGGACGATGGTTACCCACGAATCAAAATTCTTTCCGAGGCCAATTTCGACAAATTAAATTGAATTGATCAGGGCGTAGGTATATGTATATTTCTATATGTATATATTAATATTATACGTATCTCTTTATCTCTTATCCCTTTTACAGAGCCTTTACTTATTAAATTGGCATCCACTGCATATTTATCTCTAATGAGCGTGTCAAGATATTCTTCATACATTAATTAGTTGGAGAACAGTTATTTTTTCTTGTCTTCCTCGTCATAGAATTGCTTAATCTCTTATTCAAACTGTCATATGCTACTCTATTTATTTGCTTTGCATATTTCTTCATGCGTACTACAAAATTGACACAGCTGAAATATTTTATATATTTGTCTGCACTTTTAATCACTGTACAGAATGAATTATTTAACCGTTCAATCAAACTCGTGACCATTCTACTGAGCTTTTCTCATACTTTGATCTCATACCACTATTGTACTTATCTCACACTCTTCTATATATATATATATATTGTATATGTGTTTTGTCGAAATTTGACCCATAGTTATTGCTAGGGCATAATAAACTATCAATCTCCGCTCTCCCATAGTCATACAATCGGTCCTTCTCATTGGTAAGCTCACTCACTGCATTACTAAACTCTCACTCATTTGATCATGTACTAATGCTCTGATGCTCTCAAGTAGTCATTCATCACAACTCAGCTGGCTTGCTAGCTCACCAGCACACTATTTCTCAATCCTTTATGTTGTCAGGCTCACTCACTCTTACTCGTCAAACTCCTTCCGCTCCTCAATTTTCTCTCTCTCTCTCTCTCTCTCTCTCTCTCTCTCTCTGTCTATTCGACTCTGCATAAGCTGAAATTTCATCGGAATTCCTTGCCAACTGAGTTGCGAATCAAGCTTATTATCACCCTTATTTTCCCTCATCTTGATTATTGTTGCTTGATTTATCACAATCTTACAGATGAGCTTGATGTGAAACTGCAGCGTTTAGTAAACATGTGCATTCGTTTCATTTTCGACTTGCGTCGTGACGTGCACATTACCCCGTATCGTCATAGACTAAGATGGCTGTCTGTAAAAAATCGACGGTTATATTTTCAGGGCATTCTAGTATATAAGATGCTTCATGAGAGTGTTCCTGAATATATTCGTGGCCTATTTTTTGGAGTTGGTGAGAGGATGCGTAGGTCATCCAGACTCCCTTTGCATACGTTCCACATCACAGCTCACCGTACTGCTACATATCGTAATTCTTTTAGCATTTCTGCGTGTTACCTATGGCACTCTCTTCCCGCTGCGGTCATTTCCGCGCCATCGCTTATCACGTTTAAAGACCGGCTTTTTAATAATTTATTCCAAACGGAAGAGCTCAGTGTGGAGGCGATGTAGTGCAGCAGAGTTCGAAATGCACTTAATTGAATATATTTTTGAGCAATGTACTTCCTTGTACCTTATATAATTTGCCCCAAAGTGTACACTAGGGCATAATAAATATTATCTCTCTCTCTCTCTCTCTCTCTCTCTGCACTCACATATACTCACAGAGTAATTATTTCTCACTTGCAAGCTCGTTTTTTGCAGCCCCAGAGTACTCTTACTCACTCATTCACTTACTGTCACTCTTCATTCATGGGAGAAAAAGTATACCATATAAATTAAATACATAGGGTCAGTATATATTTAGTATAACTAACACCTACTGTTGAAAATATTTTCTAGAAATCAATATATATGCATAATTACCCAGTCATTTTTTTAACGGAATAAAGGTCTCTAAAACTTCAGATGACATTACTGCTATACGTGCGCTCGAACGTGGCTATGCGAATACAACGTGTGAGAGGCCACGGGCTTATATCAGCGGTAAGGCATTCTCGCTAACGAGAAATGACTCTCGGTTCGCCACCTAACGGCAGCCAAGGAGTACTAAACTCTAGCGAGGACGCGGCTGTAAAGTCAGTCAGTGGTACACGATCCGCAGATATATTCCGAGTTTATTTGAAATATATTTGGTATTTATTTTTAATATATCCAACTAAATGCATGTTAATACATTTTCACTTATACGCAAAAATGTATTTTAAAAATAGTACGTTATTTGTAAAAAATATATGTTATGTAATAAATAGTATATTATTCACTACAGGGCAAAAATTTTTTTTGACGAATGCGAGGATTGTATCCCTCGGCTTCGCCTCGGGATACAATCGGATGAGTCAAAAAAAACTTTTTGCCCTGTAGTGAATACGATATTTTATACACCAAGGAAAATAATGTGGTTTTCCCTGCTGGTGCAGGGCAATAAACCACGGTTTATTTCCCTGAGGTGTATAAAATATATTTTTCGATACATCTCACAATTCGATTTCTATGGGGTCATTCCCCTATAATTCCCACCCCACTCTATCTCTTTCTCTCTTTTTCACTCTTGTAAACACACCCCTCTCACTTACGATCCCATCATCCTCAAGCCATCCCACTCACTCGATATCGCTTGCAAGCTCTCTCACTGCTTACCCTCAGGTTCTCTCTCTCTCTCTCTCTCTCTCTCTCTCTCTCTCTCTCTCTTTCGCCCTCTATCTTACTCACGATATCGCTGAACTTTATCTATCTCTGTCTAGTTCCTGGTGCGGGGCCAATACCGAGAGACACCTCAATACCGACTTGGTGTTCAGTCCCTACATTTGCCATAGACAAATGTATTTGCCTATGGCAAATGTAGGGACTGAAATGTATTATCAACGCGTACAGACAACTCGGTATACACGAATTGGAGAACACTTACCCTTATCCAGTGATTCGCGTATACCTGGCTACACCTATGTATACCGTATCAACAAGTCATTCACACAAATATTGACCGGTGTTTGTATAACCTCGACCTCTTCGTCTTTGACTTTAACTTGGTTAATTGTTACTATCACCTGCGCAAACGCTATAAATGAATTTTTTCAGATTTTTTTTCTAAACCTTATTCGTTACATTTCTCACGCACACTTAAAATTATCGTACTTTGATGAATACTTATTTGAATTATTTTTGTATCTGATGTGGAAACCTCACACAAATCGTTTGTCGAAACGTGCTCCTACGTATGAAAAATTTTTGAGCTTCTTAAAAAAAATATTATATTTGGCAAGAAAATTTGATAAGACAAAATTAACAAGGCGGTTCTTGCATTATTAGCAAATTTAGATAAAGCAAAAAATGAGCGCTGTAAAAAAACTGTCATTAAATTTAATATACAAAGGTAGATTGAAATTTATAAAATAAGTATACGGAATTGAAATAAGTGAATATCGGATGGAAAAATGAATAATTTCGTAAATCCATTATTTTTATATTGAAATTAGTGCAAATGATATTGAAAATTATTATTCCCCTAAGGGCTAATATGGTATACATAATTTTCTATGCTGTTTCAATGTAACTTCGTGCACTGAAAGGAAATATACCAAATTCTTAAAATTAGAATGAAGCATTGGAAAATTTTTCTAGTAAAGGTTCTGCAATTTGAAATGTTTTTATAACACTTATTATAAATTAATTATATTTCAACATATTTCACATGATCATAGCTGAAAAATTAACGCATACAAATTAAGTATAATATACTGTACATTAAATAGGCTGCTTATTACACTCGCTTATTTAGCATAAATTAATTGAAATTTAGCTAAATTTAATATGTACTAGCGAAAATTTAAATTGGAAAAGCGTTTATTTTTTGTTTTCAATATACCGGTTGTATAACACTAGCGCATACATGCATTTTAAATTTCTAATACCATACATAAATTTTTAAAAATCATATTTTTCGTATATAAATGTTCCAACGATATCTTCTTTACAGCAAGGCTAGAGCGCTAATTCACGCACCGAAATTTTTATGCCCCAAAAAAACTAGGATCAACGAATGAAACATTGAAGAATTCATGCAACAAATGTTCCCGAATATTGCTGATAAAATCGCAAATTCGTAAAGCGTACTTCGCATCAAAGAAACGCAATTTTTGATTTATTTTCCCTTGCCACCCACGTAAGAATTACTTTGAGGACAAAATTTGTATTTTTTTTTTACCGTTTTCTCGGAATTTCAATCAAATATTGAAAAATATGTCGTATGTGAGTGGGGCCAAGTACAGTCTGGGGAAATAAAATTATTTGGACGGTCAAAAAGTGAGGTATTAGTTTGCGAGGACTATTACAGTATAATTACTTGGCCACTGTATAATAAATATGTGTCTGTATAAATAAATATACATATTACTTTTCTCTCCGTGTACCCGAATAATTGGAAATCTCGAATCATTCGATGTTATCGAATGGTACTACGCGATTCGAAATTTGAATTTTTCCATTCATTGGATGATTTTTCAAATGAATATTGCATCGTATCTTATTTATCAACAATATTCTCGTAAGAAACTACAACTACATGAGATAACAAACGTTTTATGATTATTTATTTAATTTTAATATTCGATTTATCAATACACTGCACCAACTTTTTTATTTCTCGCTTTTTACTGAGTACTTGTATGAAATGACGAAGAAGTTTTAATCAATTAAGATTCTTATGCAAAAAAAATAAGATAACTTATTGTGTGTGTGTGTGTGTGCGTGTGCGTGTGCGTGCGTGCGTGCCTGCCTGCCTGCGTGCGTGCGTGCGTGCGTGCGTGCGTGCGCATGTGTGTGTGTGTGTGTGTGTGTGTGTGTCAGGGCGTAACGATGAGCACTTTTCCGTAACTATATATCACCAATATGTGTAAGGCTTTCAAAATTAAAAAGTTAGTCCGAAAAATTAGAAAATTATTTAAAAGTTCGAGATATTCGAAAAAAAAATATTCGAAAAACATCGAATTTTTTCATAAACAAATCGGATTATTTTTAAAAATCAAAATTTTCGTCACCGTGAGCCAAGCCCCCCTCTGTTGTGGTCGCAGCCGGCCACCCCTATTGTATTTGCACGAGGGCACGGGGAAACTGCGTAAAACCCGCGCCGATACAGACGGTTATATTTACTGATGATTTTTCGGTGTTCCTATGAGAGTGAGCATCAAGTTTGGGACATTAAAGCTTCAAAAAAAGTAACCTCCTGCTCATCGTTACATAGCATTTTAAATATTTATTGCACATGTATATGAGTTAATATGGTAAACTCTTTCCTTCAATGCGCGTTTAGTATAAATACGTACAGTGTATATTTTGGATGTAATCTCTTCAGCAGTGGAGGATATCGGTACTGGTTTTATCACATTTTTTGCATGGTACATGTACAGCATCACTTGATTCTCATACTTGGGTAAAATCCACCGAGCGTACCCTCGAACCGCCCAGCTATCGACCCACGAGAGCTTTCTATCTCACTCTCGACGCTTTCGCTTCAATGGTTTCGACAGAGAATAGAATGTATAAAAAAATTGGTGGGGGGGGTTGGGGGGGGGGGGGGGAGGAAAAGGTCGTTGGATAGAGGAAAAAAAAACTCCTCAGGTTTGTTTGAAAATTTGGCCGTAATCGCGGAATTAATATTTTTATAATCGCATGGAAAATGAATTTTTTGAATAACAATTGAATTGGTACGTTGATATAATGCTAACTATGTATTTAATTAATAGGTTTGATTTGGCGAATTATGTGTAAATGAAATAGTCAGAGATCCGATATGTTCATCAATAAAGTATAATATCTTTGTGTTAAAAAAAATCATATAATCACTCGTATTTTCTTTTTTTTTATTATTAGCATATCCATCGTATACATTTTTTGTTATGACATTTCCTCGTTGTATTCAATTTCATTCCAGTGTACAGCTAAGCGGTCACCCATCCCAGTACTAGCCAAAGACAATGCTTAGCTTTGAAGATGGTCGAAGCCGCACACCAACTCCGTGGCCACTGCTCTCTCTCTCTCTCTCTCTCTCTCTCTCTCTCTCTCTCTCTCTCTCTCTCTCTCTCTCTCTTCCTATTTACCGATCGGAATGTACTTATCGAAATCGTCAATCCACTTCGACAACTTTCCCTTCTTTTGCATTAATGGTTTATAGTTGCTAGCCAGAGCGAGCAGTGGCCCAGTTGGTCCGACTCTGGACTGCCACGCAGGCGGCCAGGGTTCGATCCCGCGGCCGGCACCAATGGATTTTTCCAGATGCTCTTTTTCTGCGAGCTCGGTGGTTTGAAACCCACCTTAAATTGTAGGTTCTCACAAATACACTGGGCCAATAGCAATGAGGTTGCAAAAATCGAGAGAGAAAAATAGTTCCGTAAATGAACAGAAAAACTAAAATAGTGGGCCCAGTGTAAGAGTGATATAGTGAATGAAAGTGTTGTAAAAAGCCGAAAAGGCTATGCAAGTAAAAACTTACTACTACTACTAGTTGCTAGCCATATGCCAATGACACACGAGCCATAGACGAACTAAAAAGGTTGGGGACATCATCAATATGGCATATACTCGTTCTTGCCTGTTAAATATCGAACTCGATCGTGTACTTAAGGAGTGTGGATACACTTGAAAAGTGAAGTAGAATTGGGGATAAAATCTATTGTTCTCCGTCAGGGTTCCAATTGCTAGAAATAATTTTTTGATAATTTAATAGATATTTTAGCATACTGAAAAGTATGCAGACATATATTATTTTGCGATTTGAACATATATCTAAACGTTAATTAATTTTTAGGGCTCTATATTATGTTGTGAAAATGTAAATAAATATTGATATGACACCGGCAACGCTGGAATCTCGAATTTCTTTTTCAACAGTTTCCACCCTGCTCACGTCTCAGTGTATGTATCCGTGTGAGCAGCACACTGGACAGCTGTGCGATTCTAACCTCCAATATTATACGTTCGTTGTTTTTTAAATTGTGCACTGTTTTTTAAAAAACTATATTGCTTAAATTGAGTATGTTGAATTCGCGGAAAAGATGGAAAGGGTAGTTAGTAAGTGATGAAGTTAATTGAAAACGTCTACAACACACCGAAGCTGGCAAAAAAAAAGGAATTATTAAAGATAATAGTAGTGGCGTGAATCACAGTGATGCTGACGATGATCTCGATAAGATATTAAATGTTATTTTAATTCATCTAATAGGATAACCAAAAAACCAAAAACCAAAATAGGATAGCAAAAAAAATGTGATTGAAGAAACCAAATCGATGTGATTATCGTTGGTATAATGTATTTATATGAAGGTATATACGAAATATATATTTATATTTATACAAAACAATACATTTTAATTGTTTTGGTAAAATAAAAAAATACGTAACATTACTTGCAAGTGTTCGTGATATGTAATATGTTGCTTATTCAGAAGAAAAAACTGAGGCTGAGCAGACGAAAAAATAAATATGTGGATCTGCGATGGTAATCATAACAATAAGAAGGCGCCGCGCCGCTGCTCCCGTACAGAAATTTTTTAGGGATACCCCAAGTCCGACTATATCCCGATCAGGATTTTCCATGGACTCCCCAAAACCGGGATCCCCATAGGAATCTATACGGTATCCGTTTCGTAATCGGATTGGTGGATGTGACAAAATTTGTAAGTTATGGCACCACTTTCTTTCAGGGTGTACCGATTGAATCCCGATCCGAAGCGCAACTGCGTCCCGAGCGTAGACATAAATTCCAATCTCACGTTTGTTCTGAATCAGGTTTGTTTGCGAGCTCCTCAAGACGAGTATCCTCCGATGATTTAATGGGATGATCGAAGAATTTTAATTTGCGAAATGCCCAGTCATATTCCGAATAAAGCTTGCTGACACATTATTCGATTGGCATAATAATAATAATAATAATAATAATAATAATAATAATAATATTAATAATAATGAGTGGTGGTGGTGGTGGTGGTGGTGGTGGTGGTGGTGGTAGTGGCGGTGGTAGTGGCGGTGGTGGGGGTGGTGGCGGTGGTGGTGGTGGTGGCGGTGGTGGTGGTGGTGGCGGTGGTGGTGGTGGTGGTGGCGGTGGTGGTGGTCGCGGTGGTGGTGGCGGTGGTGGTCATGGTGGTGGTGGTGGTGGTGGCGGTGGTGGTGGTCGCGGTGGTGGTGGCGGTGGTGGTCATGGTGGTGGTGGCGGTGGTGGTGGTGGTAAATGCCATTATTATTACTACATATTAATTATCATAACGTTTTCATGATCGAGAACCTCCACCACTTTAACCACTTAGCAGTGTGGCGAAAATTACATTTTCGAGCCACTTTTGTGCATTTTTCATGCTCCATAGAGACTTTTAAGTCTGTGTGTATTACTAGGTTGTTTAAAAAAAACCAAAATTTGATTTTTTATGCTCCCATCTCTTAAAACTGAAATTTTGTTTAAAAAAAGACATCCTCGCGAAGAGGGTGCTTTGTAACTTAAGTGGAAGCCGTCGCTCAATGGACTTTTATAATCATAACAGCCAATTTACGTCTATAGCGAACTTTTTGGAAGGAAAAATTTGAGACCATGGGGATTGTATTTCAAGTAAAAAGAACCTTCGATGATTCAAAAGTTGTAAACGATATTGCTGAACGGGGAGTAGCTTTGTGCGCGGTATTTAATTCATTATCAATTGTAAGGATAGAGTTTCAAGCGCAATATATACTTTTAGTCACGATCGATAGACAATACTCATGAATTTTCTCAGATTTTTCCCGTCATGCGTGCGATTTTAATTATCACTAGCCATTTTTAATTAACAAATAAATAAACAACGAAGCCCTTCTACTCAAAAGTTGAAATGCGATCGTGTTCCAGGATCGATAGACAATACCCCTGAATTTTTTCAGATTTTGCCCGTCATGCGTGTGATTTTAATCATCAGCAGTTATTGTTTATTAACAAACAAATGAACAACGGAGTCCATCCACTCAAAAGTTAAAACGCCATCGTGTTTCAGGATCGAATGACAAAACTCCTTAATTTTTTCAGATTTTTCTTGTCATGCGTGCGATTTTAATTATCAGCAGTAATTGTTAATCAACAAACAAATAAACAAGGGAGTCCGTCCACTCAAAAGTTGAAACGCCATCGTGTTTCAGGATCGATAGACAATACTCTTGAATTTTTCCAGATTTTTCCCGTCGTGTGTGCGATTTTAATTATCAGCAGCCATTGTTAATTAACAAACAAATAAACGACGGAGTCCGTCCACTTAAAAGTTGAAACGCGATCGTGTTCCAGGATCGATAGACAATACTCTTCAATTTTTTCAGATTTTTCCCGTCATGCGTAATCTTTTCTGAATTTTGGCTTCTCGCTACCGCTGCTAGCTTTACCCTCATGTATAGTGTATAGAAGATATTGATGAAGTAAATGTACAAGCATTCGACAGCATCGTGGTTAGAGCGTTAGTTCATTAGGTAGGCATTAGATAGGTAGGTAGGTTGTCCTGAAATCATTTTCCGGGTTAGCAAATAAATTTTCAATGACCGGAATCATCCTCGGAACAACAACAATTAATAAAAAATGTCAAAAACATTAATGTTCATAAAATAATTTTTTTTTTTAATTTATTTCGGGTCCAATACGCAAACAAAGGCTAGTGAGACATTGTAGGTTCAAACCCCGGTGTCGACGTTTTTTTTTTGTTCAAATTTTTTCTATGGCTCAGGTAATAATAAACAATTGCCTATAACCTGAATTGCGGAAGATAAATATTTTTCCGGGATTTTATATATATGCCAGATATAAACCACATTTCGATCGGGTTTAGACTGGATACCATAATTGGAATCCAGTCAGGGGTCCCTGTCGGATTCCAATGTGCAAATGTTACATTCAGTCATGGGATGTGATCCGATGACCAGCTGGATCCCTATCAGAAAATAGGGATCCTTCTCAGAATCCACCTGGATCTCGACCGAAATTTCTGCACGGGTTGTGACCAGTGCGATGTTGCCAAATTTCACTGCGAGCTACCGACATCGCATCAAAATCGCTTGATTTTATAAAAAATTTCGACAAACTATTCAGGCACGCGTATTAATTTTTTGCAAAAATGATCTTCATTACCGAACACATGATTTGCTCTATTTTTTCAACAATCTGTAAGATTTTCTTCATACGTAAATCAAGCATCGCTTATCCCCTTCCATATACTGCCATGTTAATTGGTCAACTTTTATTGTTAATTACTCGGAAACCAGTCAGAAACTTGATCCCAAACTTAATGGATAGACGGAGACAATGATAAAGATTAATACAGCAAAATTTGACAACGGTCTGAGCATTTTAAAAAACATGAAGTTTCACGGATTTAGGGTATCCACACTCCTTAATCCACCTCCGGTTCTGGCTAGCCCTGACCGGAGCGATGAGCCCTATTCTTGAATCCGCGTTCACTTTTCGTGGCCTTAAACTGGCCTCAGGGAGACAAATGGATTTCCATGGAGGAAACTTTTAATAGATGCAGATAAGAGGATGGTCGAGTAAACATAATGAGCTTGTATAGACATATGGGAATCTACTGAGGAGATTTTGCTGACTACTTTTGACTGCCCACTCACTAATTCTATAAGTACCATCAGACTTTTTCCACAGGCCTAAGTGACTGTGGAAGAAACATATTCAGTACAGTTCAGAAACAGATTTGGTCGACTTCCGGAGAGAACCGGATGTGTCATAAGGCTAGATATATTATAGGAGCTCACTTTGTGTGTTCCGCATACGGTATAGCTTGAAGAGATGCCATATCAACCCTCCGATACTGCGCAGCCTTTGTACACTAAAGCTAACACTCAAAGCAAGAGTTCCATGCGTGAATTATAAAAAATTTGTATTTCTTACATCTTTTAATTATATGAAAAATATTTATAATAAAAAATTGATAAGTTTATTCGTTTGATTTATTCATTATTGTCTGTATCGAGACTCGAATTGCAAGCTTTACAGCAAGCAGAGGTTTGCAGTTTAGTGCTTTCATAAATGTAATTGCTTAAAAAACAAATTAGAAACTTGCACATTGCTTCCTTATTACAAGGTTACCTCTATAAGGAGATGATTATCGTGTAGTTTCGTAAATGTGGAGATAACTTTCGTAAGTTTAGCTTCCTCATAGAGAAAGCTTTGTAACGAGGAAGAAAGTCCAGGTTTCCAATTGGCACGCTTGTTTTCAAAATTCGATCTATTCTTACGAAATTTAATATTTTATCTCTTGTTGGCGTACTTGTATGAACTTTTTTTTAGCTGATGCTCTAAAATTTGCGACAGTTAGAGCGATCATAGATATTTTTCGAAAATTTCAAAATTTTATGAAATCCGAAGCCCTTAAGGTT
This sequence comes from Rhorus exstirpatorius, assembly GCA_963564615.1. Taxonomy (NCBI): domain Eukaryota; kingdom Metazoa; phylum Arthropoda; class Insecta; order Hymenoptera; family Ichneumonidae; genus Rhorus; species Rhorus exstirpatorius. The sequence continues at coordinate 16,657,045 of OY751317.1, read as the reverse complement.
GTTTAGAAGCAAATCACGCTTTATGAAAAAAATTTGAAATTTTTACAGTGAATAGTCGAATATGTGAACTATGTCTCTGTAAAATTTCAAGTTGATTTGGAGCTTATTTATGGAGAAAAAAAATCACAAAGTTGTGTACATTCGAGCGGCTGACTACAGTCTCCAATGGACAGAGCCGTGCGCGACCTCAGTAATCTTACAATAAATATGATCGTACCATTGAACTTTTTTTGAAAAACCAACAAACTATTCTCTGAAGTATTCCGCGTCGATCAATACCAAAATGATTAGCCTTTGGAGATTTTCCTCTAAAATATTACAACATATGCATGACAAATCGGGTCAAAACTCACTCGGAGCGGCCGAGTATCTGCCAGGCACGGCAACACCAGACTTTCGAGACAGAGAGAAGGGGCGGAAGGACTGAGCTAGCGTGGATATTGAATCCGCGCGCGAAATTTGAAAAATTAATAGCATGCGTGACGCTTTAGCACAGAATAATTATAAACATACCGAAAAATAAATTAAAATTATTTTGTTTATGTTTTCATGATCGTTTGAAGTTTGGAAAATGTTGGGAAACATGACGTTCAAAAAATAAAATAAAATGAAATTGGTATTATTAAATTCGGATTCAGACGACAAATTGCCACTCGTTGATTGTTGGCGTTTCCGAATATTTTCTTGCTGCTTCAATCGCAGATTGTAGACAGCTTCCGTCACATATTTATTTTTCCACATGAAACGTTTCTTTTTCTCATTGTCTTTATCGCAATCATCCCTCCCGGTCTCACTCGTCTTTTCATCTCGCTCACTATTCATTATGATGTCGTTAAAATAATCAATTCGTCAATCAAAACATTTCACCGCTGTGTACTTTTTTGAGGTTATTTCACTCACATCAGCAGGCAACGAACTTTGAGCCTACGTTACTGGAAACGCGGGCGACAAAAGGGGCCCCAATGTTGCCGCGATTATTTGTGATTTCAACAATTTTTTATTATCGATATGTTTAACCATTTAAGAATGAACAAAAATAAAATATCATGATAAATTTGATAAAATCTTCAACTTATTCCCTAGTCTTCTTTTGTAAAAAAATTTTACTTGCTATCTCCATATTTGCGAAAGTTAAAGCGCTACCAGATATTTTTATCTCCTTCTTTATTTGTATACAAAAATTTAGCTCGATATTCCAAAATTTTCGGAAGTTAGAGCGACCATATGGACAATTCTTATCTTTTTATTTCAAAACGACATAAAATTTGTGATTTTCGAGGAATTTTGACAGAACTGGCCGTAAATGACGGGTCTGTAATGCTTTACTTATTATCTACGAACAGGCAGCGGTGTAGGTCAAACCGTTCTCTAGTTATAGGAGTTTGAATTTTTCAAAGCCAACACAACACACACACACACACACACACACACACACATACATGCACACATACATGCACACACATACGTTCAGACATTTTTATTAATGCGATTTTAGACATTTTGACACATTTTGCTTCCTCATGGAGAAAGCTTTGTTTTCATGAAAAAAAAAAATTCGAGAACTTCATGCCAGTACTATATTCAAAATGTCCCAAAACGTCGATAAATCATGTTTAGAAAAAATGTCCGGACCGATGTGCGTGTGCGTGTGCGTGCGCGCGCGCGTGTGTGTGCGTGTGTGTGTATTCTGGCCTCAAAAAGTATAAATCTGTCCATCTGGAGAACTACTTGAGCAATCAAGCTGAGACTTTATACACAGGTAGACCACGTACCCAACTTTCTTTACTGCAATTTTTAAGAATTTAGCAAGAAAATCGTGTAATTTTTTCTCTCATGAAAACAAAGCATTCTCTACGAAAAAGAAAAAAAAAAGATTCGTATTCCTATTTGTTATCAATTAACTGCGTAATATTCATGACCACAAAGCTTTCTCTTTGACGAAACAAAAAACATTCATTACATATTGTTTTTGTCGCCCCAATTCGAATTCTTTATATTTATTTACCAGTCCGAAAATTGGTAATAATTAAGTCATTATAAATGTCACAAAACTGAATGATTATTACTTCATGGTAAATATTTACAATAAACTACTGAAGAATACGGTCTCTGAAACTAAGCCGTATTGGTCGTCGCCCAATATACTGGGACCGGTGACGGCTTAGCCGTGAACTGGCTTGCGCCTATACTACTAAGCGGCAGGCAGTTTTCCTGATTTTCTAATGGGTTTGGATTGGGGTTAGGCGAGGCCAGGTTCTCCACGGTTTACCTCTGCCCCCGTACAAATGCCACACAGTAGTGCATTAAGAAAGAGTGACAGCGAACAACACTCTGGGGAGTCTCAAGGAAAAGGAATGGAAAATCCGAAGAAAAAGGTAAAGGACGTAAAAACCCAAAAATGGTACAAGATGAAATGCACGAACAATAACACAATAACGTAGATTTTCAAAAATTACTCGTGGATTTCTGTCAAGACACGCGTTGAGGACTTCTCACCTTATTTTACCTTATTCGTTGACTATTGGCAATGCAATTGAGTACTTTTTATCATAAAAACTTGACTCTACCGTACTGTATAACATCGAAACGAAACTTTCGCCACATTTCGAATCCAGTGAGCGAATAAATTCGTCACACGTTTAAAAGCGAGTGCCAGGAGAAGGGAAGGAGTATTCAACGCCAGAAGCTTGGCTGAAAGTTCGTTGAATTGTACCGAGGTCAAACAGTATCGTGGCCCCGTACATTGACCCTGGCTGTCTTCCCCTCGACTTCTTCGGTGTCTTCTATTGCGGTTTTTCTGTACACGGAGTCACGCTTGAGACATTTCCCGTAGGTCAAAGCGGGTGGAAATAAATTTTCGACTCGGCTCGTAAATCCACAGTGGGGGTGGACCCAACAGCTTGGCACGCGATCTCTTTCTCTCTATGGGTAGTTTTGGGCGCGTGCCCGTAGCCCTTTAATTCATTTTTCAACTTTCTCAACGTTTCGATATTTCAATGTTTCAACGTTTCAATGTTGATGTACCGATTGAAACCAAAACCAAGCCTCTAAAAGAGTTTGCACAAGGAACGAGGAACGAGTATAGAAATAAGAAATAAGGACATGAACTTCCTCGCTTCAATCACAATGTTACACGATTATTTTGTCTTTTTATTCCTTTTTGAGGATAAGTTGAATAAATTATTTCTGAAAATGCTTATATAGACACCCGGAAGTGTTTGCAAATTCAATGATAAATAAAATAAGGTGATTATGACAATAATTTCAATTTGTCATAATCGTCTGAAAAAAATGATATTTGATTATTTAAAAAAAACGTGATTATTTATTATTTACACGTGATTAAAAACAAAGTAAATTGAGAATCGCTATTTTTTCGTATCTTATTATCAATGTTTTTTTTATTTGTAAAAGCGTATTAAAATAAATACTACTCAGATTTAACGATATGTTGTTGATTTTGTCTTTTTTTTTCAGTAATTAAATATTGTCGTTGTGTTCTGTGATAGCAACAAGAAAAAAGCGAAAGAGTCGAGGCTGTGCATTTGTCGGAGTGGCCAAGAATAGATGTAAACCGCGGAGAGTCAAAAATATCTGTGTGGCTCTTTCACCCGTTCTTGGACACGACTCGATTCATATGCTGCATATGCACGTACGAAATTTACAAGCTTGGTAACGAAAAAAAAATTTGTTTTTTTTCATTGCCATATATCGTTGGTTGGACATTGGTTAATATATGTGTCATCGTAGACGAGCGAACAGCGAAAAAAATGTATGAAAGCTCAACAATGTTGAAAATATCTGAAAGAATAATAATAATTATAGCAATAACAATAATTGATTATAATTCAATTTCTATAATTATTATTATTTCAAAACTCGTGAAGAGTACCTAATAAATCAATAGGAATAATAGTAATAATAATAATATATCATTGCATTGATTCATTGACGGAAAAGAAAAGATGATAAGCGATGTTGATATTTATTACAGTAAATCAATTTAATTTTATTACGAGCTACCTATAACGATTTTTGGAAAAAAATGCCCGCTATTCTTAATTTTTAGTAATTGCCATTCACTTCGAAGAGTTTATTGATCATCGTTATTCGTATCCAAAGAGAGAAAGAGTCGACCCTCATTATTGTCGTATGGACGTGTTCTTCGTTAATCGTTTGCAGACAATCGGGCAAAATCAATGACAACGTTTTCCAAGAATCATGCTCGTTAATATCGGAACCAAGCCTCTTCGACGTAGCCTCATGCGTCATCATCGCAATTAATTCAGTTGGAGAGCAGGGTAGCGTTTGACATTATTATTATTATTATTATTTGTGTAGATAACAGGGTTGATCGGTTAGAAAAGAATAGATAATTCTCTCGAAATGCTCCGGAATTCTCGCCTTATCCAGTATAATTGATGAATGTCATATAGCATGATTTATAAGCGCAGAGCGCTGCGAGTTATTGAATAAAAGAATTCCGGCGTCACGTTACGTTCAATTGCATTCATCACGGTATCACGGATGACTCGTGGAGAGCGACTGCAAGTTTTCGTGCCCCCACTCTAAGGTCTCGCACTCGAACCGCTGGACTGCTTCCCTTCGATTAGCCGATCTTTTCCCCCGCCACGCGCACAACGTCAGGACTGACGCGCCTTGGTCCTGTCGCTGGACGTAATGTTCGTTGATTTGGAAATCGATTTGGACGATATCAACGTGTCTTGTTAATGAATTAATTTGTTGGTCTCGCGTATGGGTCAGTTATGACCTGAACGTGTCATGTTGTGGGTCTGAATACACGTAATATACAGTGCGCCCTTTGTACCGAGTTAAGTTATACTAAATTTACGGTCTACAATGCTACGCAGTAATAATTCGTGTTTACAACAATATCCCCATATTCGTCGTTATTTATTTTATCGAAACGTCTTCAAACGGGTTTTTAAGGTGTGTCGACAATTTATCCTGTGCTGATCAAGTCGGCCGTTGATTACTTAACAGTTGCTCGTTTAGTTGAACTTTGTCTCATTGGTGGCTAATAGTTACAGTAAATTAGTAGTTGGTTAATTGTACCGATCCCCTGAGGGTTACGGGCTCCCTCTCTTTTACCGGCGATCTCCTTCTCTCTTATCCGTTTGTTTCCGGTCCAATTCTCGCCACCGGAGCTTGTCGTGCGAGCGCTATATGTGAGTACTTGGGACATAAGAAGTCGTACTTCGTACACACACCGGTACTTCGGTGTAGTGACTAGCGTGCTCGCCTCTAAACCAGAGCATCAGGAGGTTACGAGTTCGATTCTCAGTCTCGTAGTTTCGTCGCGAATGTCATTCCCGATCAAATGTGACGTAGCTCCGGGTTTGGGAACCAAACCCGGCACTGGCTATGATGGAAAAAAATGACCCACTATACACTAACGAGAAGAGCGTGAGAAGCAGAGGGTAATTTGGAAAAAAAACCGTAGTTCCATACATCCTCCTGCTGGAGATACGTCCGAGCCCGTTTATGCTTCCACCAGCTGTGCTACGACAACAGGTATCAAACCCAAAAAATCTCACACTCTTTTGGCCACTACACCAAGGCGCTACACCCTTTCTTTGGTGCTTCATTTTTTTGGTAGGTTCCGCACCATCAAGGTCGCAGATAAATGCAGATAGAACATTTTTCCATTGGTACCAATGGTCGGAATCGAGCCCGGACTCACTGCGTGTAAGCCAGACATGCTACCATCGTGCTACTACTTCCTCTAGTAAGTTAGTACACGTTTGTTTTAACAAACAAACTTTTAACACGTTTGTTTTAACAAACAAACTTTTAACACGTTTGTTTTAACAAATGTTAAAACAAACGTTAAAAAGTTTGTTTTAACAAACTACACGGCGAATGTATCACCGTGCAACGCCATCTCCACCAATAATAGTAAACTTTACGACATTTAAAATCAAGTGAAATATTTTTTTTGTATCATTGAAACTTCAAACTGTACGAAGGAGAGGACTTCGGTTGACACTGTCCAATCTAGTGGTAGCTCGAACCTACTCTAGTTACCATGCAGACGTATCCACTCGAATAAACCACACAACCAAAGGTCAGTATCAACGGAATTCTCAAATGCCATCGATCGTGAAATCACACAGTGATGTATTTTTTTTTAGATGTTTTAAGATTACGGGATAGACCAATGTTTTGCGATCTGAATCTATCGGTCTTGCGAACGAAGGAAAGGCTTGTAATCCAAGAAATCGAAAACGTTGAAGTAGGTACTTTTTTCCCCTTACCAACCGTTGGTACTTCACATGCCGTTGAATGCAGATTTGAGACTCCTTCTCGACACTACTCATTTGTTAAATCCTTTCTACGAACACATGTATTCAAGATTCGCAACATTTCATCTATTTCTCAAAATAAATAAAAAATGGAAATAAACGAATGAAAATTCTTTTAAATAGTTCTAGGTGTTTAGGAAAGTCAACGAATTTATTTCATAAGAAAAAAAATATTTTTTTTTGCCAATAATTCTTTAAACAAAATCTCGAAAATGATCAATTCTCGAATTTAATTTATAAAAATTTTTATTTAAGGTACCTAATTGGTAAATTGAATATGCCGTTGTATATTTTAAATTTCATGAAATTTTTTATAATGTAAAAGATTCCATGCCTGGGTGCTAGGTGTCTGAAAATTTTCCGCACGGGAAATTTCAATGTCCCAATATAATATTTATGGATATTAATTTCGGTGGTGATCATAAAATATCTTGTAAAGGTTGCTGCGGCTAGTGTTGACGATTAGGTCTGGGATTTCTCGATGGCATCCTCGCCATCGTGTGTGGCATCGAGATTGCCGGTAAGTTCCTCTGCGAGTAACCCCTTAATGGCATCCTCGGCATCGGGTTTGGCATCGAGTTTGCCTGTGAGTTTCTCTGCAAGCTAGCCCTCAAATTTACCGGCTGTGTTGCCCCTATGTTTCCCTGCGAGCTTGCCCTCAAGTTTGCCTGCGAGAATGCCCTCAAGGATTCCCGCAAGATTGCCATCCTGTTTCCCTGCGGGTTTTCCCTCACGCGGTCCCGCACCGTCGCCAGTATGTTTCCGTGCGGGCTTGCCCGCCAGTTTCTCTGCGAGTTTGCCCTCGAGTGTTCCTGCACCGCTTTCATAACTGCTCCCTGCGGGTTTGTCCTCAAGTTTTGCTCCAACCCTGCAAACATTTGTTGCTGCAGATTTCGATTTTGCTTCATATCCTCGGTCTCCTGGCTCGCTTTCCGCATAATCGGTACACCGATCCTGAATCGCTCCTCATGCTCTTGGTTCGTCATCGGCATTTGCCGGCCACCTGGTAGTAACCGTTTCTGCAACGACTGACGTTTAGAAACGTAAATTTCATCCCGAAATAATGATTCCTGATTTTCTTCATCCGAGGCTTTTGGTTTTTCATAGCCCACGACATCGCTCAGCTGAAAATTATTATTATCGTTATTCCAATGATGCTTACTTATATTTAAATATAATAAGGCTGTATGGTGCACGCAGTTCAGTTTCCGTTCTTTGTTTTGTTCTTTTGCTCCTAGTGGTTCTACCGTGGATATATCATTTAATATTTCTACGTAAGTGCACCTTTGTTCCTATTTCCATTATATTTCTCAAGGCCCCCGGCAAATATTGAGTCGTTCTTTACTTTAATGCACTGCAGATGCGCATTTGCACGAGGTCAGAGGGAAACTGCGAAGAAAGCTGACCAATGCAGGGGAAAAAAATACAACCAATATAGTAATATGTGTTTTGTTGATTGTTCATATTTTTTTTATAATCGATTAATCAACAATTGAATAAAAATATCCCGAAATATTTATAATGGCTATCTAATAAATTATGGATGCGTGATAATTCGAAAAATCATCCAAGATTCAATTGAAAAAAATTATTTCTCTGCAAATCCAGCAAAAGAAAATATTATTTTTTCTAACTATGGTGAGAATAATGCTTTAAAAAATATTTTTTTAGTTGATTTATTTTCCTGATGTCATGACGAATCCACGAAATAAACTGTTGTAATATTGAGATTGCTTATAAATATTTTTCATGAAACAATTTATTAAAAATTGAATTAAAATAACCGGAAAGATTCAAATCGGCATTGCAATGATTAATGAATGAGTAATGATGGAAAAAAATAATCGAATCCCGATAAGCAGAGAACGATTTTATTGAAACAATGATCTGTCCAATTTTACATAACTATGGGCGTCAGTGAAAAAAAAAATTAGCTTTTGCCCTACGAAGAAAACTCAAGACCCCTTATGTGTCATAAATGTCCTGAACAAAATTCATATAATTGGATTCACCTCATCCTGTCTATGACCTCATAACAGCAAAAAAGTAAAACTTCTTCGAAAAGTTGATTTTCTTTTTTTTACTGAGCAACGAAATAAATTTGAAAAAAGGCATAAAAAATTTAATAGATAATTGAATGGGGTCTCTTTAGTGATCAGAAGATAGGTGAAGTTTTGTGGATTTTTCATTTCTATTTTAATGCCCGAAAAAAAAATCGAAGGAGGTACTTGCAAAAATGGGGAAATCGAGGGTTTTCAGGACTCGGAGTTCGACGGAAACGACAAATATCTTTTAACTTATTCTTGTAGACAATTTGACGCTCTACAAAGAAGACACGTATATTTTATAGTCCTATCTTGCGTCGTAATCGAAATATTTCAGAAAAATCGAAAAAATTCGAGTATTTTTTTACAGAATTGCGGATAACTATAAATATTCCTCCCTTGGTTGGAGCGAAATTTAAAGGGCCCTAAAACAAAGCGATTTGTGCTGGTTTCAACCTATTAAAATTAACGTCTGTGGTGGAGGTTTAATTTAATTGGCCTTTCTAGCATGAAAGCTGGAAAAAAATGTCTTTATGAAAGCAGTACTTACTCTGTGAGAAAACAAAATTAATTAGTAAAATTAATTGGTCTAGGCTGATTTACTTATATAAAAGATTGTTTTCCGACGACGAACCTGCTTATCTTCGTTATTCTTAGAGTGAAAGCTCGCTGTATTTCCCGAGTTGATCGAGGGAAATTCCTGATGCCTTTCGGAATAAAACATCGACGATCCCGATAACGAGAAGCCAGATGACAAAAAAACGGTGATATTTCTCCATCGTTGATGCACAAAGAATGACGACCTACCGAAGATGATATGTCACGTTTTTGACTTGAACAAATTGTAATCTTTTCGATTTTTCAAGTGAAGACTGTGAAATGTATCGGAAAACCTGGCCTTTATGTACCAGCGTGCGAATATTGTTCGATAGGAAGAGTCGATATAATACTTTAAACGTGGCATTCTAATAACCCACCCAACCCCGCCAAGATAAACGCGTTTTTTTACTCGCTAATTAAGCGTGTTTCGTGTGTTCATTATTTACCCAAGTGCCAAAATAGTGTTCTTATCCCATTAAAAATTTTAATAAATTTTAAATATGAAAGCATACGACATTTATTAATTCCAGGTAAACGAAATAAAAAATTACGTCCATAGAATTCGAAAATTAATAATTTTGTCCAAATTCGATAACTGTAGATCAAAATTAAGATCTTTGATACTGAGAATTAATTAAAACAGGTAGGAAAATAATTTTTTCTGCGAAAGTAAATGTAATTCATTGCGTTTTTTTTTTTGCAATTTCAATAAAACGCGATGGAATAATAAATATAGCTGTATTTGAAAATGGTTTTCAACCATGTTAACAAATTCATAATCCGTTTCCAATATTCATGTTACATTCACAAATTACGTATAGCAATGTACAATTTTTAAACAATTCAATGGAGAATCGATTGTTCAAAATTAAATTTCAAAGATATAGGTATCCTGAAAATAATACAATTTATTTGGGAAATTAGAGTATGTCGGTCGATAAAAGTGGTTCGCGGGAAATTCGCAATATATATGTAGATGGCGTACGGGCAAAGTCGTTCTCAATATTGATGCAGCACTCGGATGTATTATATAATTGGCTCAGCCATATTATGACAGAAGATCCGAATCTGAGCCTCGCCTTCTCGTGTTTTTTAAAACTTGCTAAATTATGATCGCTCACGACTACGTAGCTTATTACATATTTCAAAAGTTAAACCCAAGTCTTTTACGTAAGGTGTCCAATTAAGTCCCTCCCAGGACTCCTGACAATTTTTATTGTATTTTAAAATGGAATAAAACGACTCCATAATTTTAATCCTCTAGAACTTGTGGATTGTAAAATTCTTATGTTCAGATGTGTTATTCTGTAAATTATCTTTAAAAATTTAATCCACAGGTGAATATTAATGTTCAAATTTCTCTTACGTCAGCCAGTTTTAAAATTGAGTAATGCATCGTGAATTAAATATACCATGTACCTCAGAGTGTCATACGATGAAATTATATATATATGACTCTAATTTTTATCCGCTTTTCGCGTGTACTTTCCATGTGACAGAAGTTTTTGAAATACGCCACAGATGAAGATGTATTCGTGTGTTATATTTTCGAGTGCTTCAATGCGTGAAACCCGAGAAGTGCGCTAACTGTTTGTACTTTCAATTCAATATATAATATGATTTTTTAAAACCCCCGTTTAATCCATGAAATCTTATTTATCCACTATTGCTAAGTTCAATACTAACAATCCTCATTCTTTGGCGTTTATCGACCTTGAAAATTTTGGTTACATATATAGGTACTATTATAAATACGTGAAAGTTAGAGTACGTCGGAGCGATTAAAAAATTTTTAAATAAAAATTTAAAATTACGTAAAACTGAGCCTTGATTGTATTGGTTTAGATTAAAAAGGTGGAAAAAAGCGGAACTAAGGGAACGTATTTTCCTTGTGTAAAAAATTACAGCGCCACAGATCAATTCATTCCGTGGCTTCGAAAATATTCTGAGCTCTAGAAATTTTTTAAAACATAATTTATTCGACTTTTCACTCCATTCGAAGTGTCTTGACACAAGGATCCCAATGGAAAATTTTTTCTAGCAGTTTTTCTCGCAGTTGAACGGATAATAAAAGTTTGTCCAAGTTTTTTTCTATACCTCATTATGAACGTTTTCACACCATTTCACACGGATTCGAGGGTTTTGTCGACCTAGTTAATATATGAATTGCAGATAAAATAGCAGTTTTCTTCGCAATTGAACGGGTATTAACGTAGTACGTGCACAACTGCGGGCGGGGAATAAGTGGGTAACGTCGGCGGGATAACGAGCGCGGTGAGCGAGGGGGGCACGCATGAAACCGAAGAGGACCGCTCATAATCCGACGCACGTGGAAAATTTCCTTAAAATCGATAATTTTATGTCAAAAGGTTCATTAACCCCCATTTTTTAATGTAACTTATGTAATCGTGATAGTTTTCTGAACATTTAACAGTTTTAATATTGATCGTATCTAATCGCGAAAGATACGAACTTCTGTTTCAAAGTTGTGTCAGCCCAGAATTCGTACACGGTTAGAAAAAAAATGTTAAATTCAACATTATTTGCATGTCCCAGAAGGTCCACTATAAAATTCGTGTTAATTCAACATACATCATTAATGTTGAGTGTTAACTATGTTAATATGTTGAAAAATTAACATTACAACAACATTTCGATTTCATCAGATAAACACATGTTATTGTTATTTCAACATCATAATAACGACTTAAAAACAATCAGATACGTTAACAGGAGTGCAATCTAATGTCGATTCTATACTTACTAGTCGATTCCGTTGAAGCTACCGATTCCTTATGTCAAATCTACATTAATTAGATGCAATATCAACCCAAAATCTGATATACTCGTATTTGAGAGTTGTTTCAACAGTGAAATTATGTATCAAAGAATATACGTAGCAGTTGGGGAAAATAAAATAAATGTCAATTGAACGATCAATGCCGTTAAATCTACAAACTCTTACTGTCAAGTTTCACTACAATAAAATGTAATATCCCGAGTAGAAATTTCGTCCGGCTAAAATCCGGCCCATATAAGGCTATGATTTATTAATTAGCAATTAGGAATGATCTACGAACGAATTTAAAACTGTTATTCCATTATTATTTATAACCCTGTAAATTTTCCAAAAAAAAGCTACTGACCGGGATTTGAACCCGGGATCCTCCGCAGTCAACGAATTCAGCACTTTCGATCCTTAATTAATACTTCCTTATAATTTCCTTGTATTTAAATGACATTAGTCTACGAGTTCTGATGAAAAGCCGCAGTCTCGAAGGGCTGGATAGAACAACGTGACTGCATAAATCCGACAATGCACGTTAATAAATATTTCAAATAATTTTTTTAGTATAATTTTATGGTTGTTTTCATTACTACATGTATGTAATATTAACTCATAGATTGTGTCATATCCGTCAAATTATACGAAATTGAAATTTTACTTTTTGTATTGAAATTCGAATAAGACCTCACAGTTTTTCGTGTTAAATTGACTGAACATGATATTAAGGAGGGTGGCTATATTCGTCAAAATTATAAGAATGAATTAAAATTTTTTTTGAGTGTATAGGTCTGTAGGAATCACGTATTTGTAAAAAATTTCAAGTCAATCGTCTGCAAATTTTAGAAACACCAGTATTTCGAGAGTCGATGTATAGGAGATCATCTCATCATTATTTTTTTGTGTGTACCCATAAAATAAAAATGAAAAAAATTGTTTCAATCCTACCCCTTTTTATTTTTCTAAAAAAGTGAAAAATCTATTAAGCACCCCTTTAACACGTATTATTACTCTCATATTTTAAAATATGCATACGGTTCAAAGTAATTGTCTATAACGTATCACAGAGAAATTCTGGTATAGAAGGCTTGGAACAATTTTTTTTTCATTTTTATTTGATCGATTTCCACAAAAAAATAACGCTCGACTGAGTGTGAAATTCTTGAATTTCAAACAGGTACATCGGGGGCATGTTTTCAATTGTAATATTTTTATCTCATAATAGGAATAAACTCAACTTCTGATATCATGAAATTATATTTCTTGGGGTTGTAATATGATTTAAGTTATCGACTCATCTGATACATTGCGATTCTTCATTCTGACGATTCTGATATACTGCGATTCTACATACTGAGTCTCTATGAGATTACTATTCAGAATTCTGACCGCTCTGATTTTTGACCTTTCGCATTTATGAATTCGAATTAACCGAAATTTTACATTATCATCCATCCGAAGATTATCTTATTTGAGTTTTTGAGCGATCGTATTTTCGTCATTCTGCGAATAGCCTTCCGGAATTTTTATCAGTTATCTATTCTAAACTCCATAAATTTAAATTTAGATACTTTTATATTTTGTTTACATTATTTCTGGCTTGGTGAAATTTCACCATTTTGATCTTTCTTTGTTTTGGATTTTCGATATTTTTATAATCGGAATTCTGGCCATTCTGATTTTTGGTATTTCTGATTTTTTACCCCCACCCGCCGCCCTCCTTAAAATAACGCATCACAAACGTTCCTTGAAACTTAATTTGATAGTTGTATTACAACTAAAATTCTGTCTTACGTACTCACTCGTACATTGTGTCGAATCAATTAAATAACGGGAAATTAACATTTATCTTTTGTTGAAAAATGTTTGCTGTATTCTTGTGTAGATATCTGAATAAAACACAGTTTTTCGTGTTAAATTGTCTAAAGAGGAATCATCAGAGTATATTTAACGCGATCATGATGTCAAAACAACGCATTACAAACGTCCCTCACAACTAAATTTATCAGTTGTTTTGCAACTACAATTTTGTGTTGTGTACTAACTCATGCATTGTGTCGTATCGATTGAATAACACAAAATTGACTATTCCGTTTTGTTGAAAATTTTTTACTGTACTTTTGTGTAGAAAATACGAACATTTATGTCGATCACAGCATTGACATTTTTTAACGAGTTGACATAAACATGAAATGTTGGAACCACTTTAAAAAAGTGTTAGAGTCGACACAAATAATTTAACATGTGAAAATTTTAACATTTACACGAATTATTTCCAACAGTTTGTGTGGCGTGGGATAAATATCTGGATTTCACGAATTAATTACTCGCGTAAAGAGTCATTGACCCACTTTGAAATTTTGCAGGTGTTATCATGTACACTTCTGCTACACCATTGAAAAAATTCAGATTTTGATCTAATCGTAAGTTCGTGCTCGTACTACCTTAAAACTTTGTCCAAGTGTTTTTCTAATATCTCATTATGAACATTTCACACAGATTCGAGGATTCGTTGACCCAGTTTATTTTTTAATTCATTGAAACTTTTTTACGCGTGTTGAATGCAAAAAAAAATAAGATAAGAATTTTTTTTGATTCTTCCAAAATTTGTTTTTCTCGAAAGGTATAGTTAGTGATATTTTTGTAAAAAAAAAACACGATTGCACACGCCAGACATAAAAAAAATCGTTTGTATGTGGCGGTTCTCGCCATATTCATTAGTAGCTTTCCTGCCCCCCCCCCCCCCCCCCCGACGGTCAATACAAATTATTCATTTTTGTGTCATAAGGAAATTAGAAGAGTAAATATAAGCGAACAAAACGTAAATTTTTCAATCTCCAGGACCCCCTGTAATTAATTAAGGGAGATTTCTACTTTGTTTGGCCAAGAAATGTTCGATTTTTCACCAATTTTTTATGCGAAAAATATTGAATATAGAATGTTGATATTTGGTATATTCACTAAGTGGTCTTTATTGAACATGATAATATCTTTTAAAGTTTGACAAAACATGGCATTGGGAGCGAGAGAAGCTATACGTATGTCGGTATGCGCCGCCGATGATATTCTTCGCTTGCGGAAGTCCCAGGTCCTGGACAGATGATGTGAAGCAAAAAAATCAAATCATATTTTCACTTTGTACAATATTGTGTATATAAGTTGAACTAAAATGAGAAAAAAATATTGAAAAATAAAAAAGTAGTGAGCGGTCGAAGGAAAAGTTTAGGTTTTGCCAAAAATGTTTGCAGTTTTTTGTTCATAAAATAAAAACGTTTGAATATTTTTGGATAATTCTAGTTTGACTTGGACACAATATTGTACAAAGTAAAAATGCGTTTGATTTTTTGCTTCGGATCATCTGTACAGGACTTGGAACTTCCGCAAGCGAAGAATATCATCGGCGACGCACCGACATACGTACATAGTTCCTCTCACACACCCAATGCCATGTTTTTTCAAACTTAAAAAAATATCGTCATGTTCAATAAAGACCGCTTAGTTAACATACCAAATATCAGCATTCTATATTTAATATTTTTGGAATAAAAAATTAGTGAAAATTCAAACATTTTTTGGCTATCAAAGTAGAAACCTCCTTTAATTATCAAGAAAATAATGTTTTTACCCGACTATGATACAATTACCATATTCCATCCCTGCAACGCGGGCGCGGAAAGTGATCAATTTTTTACTAGAGGGAAGAAATATAATTTTACGGACAGAAAAGTAAATTTGCGGGAAAATTTACTTTTTTGCCCGCAAAATAATTTTTCTTCCCTGTGATTAAAAATTGTTTACTTCTCGCACGCACTGCAGCGATGGAACATGAACATTTTATCAGTCGGGTAAAAAGTATTATATGCCACACGGGAGGAGCGGATTTTCACCTCGCGCTCTGTAACGCTCCGCGATACGCGCTTCGCGGATTAGCCGCGAAAGAAAGTTCCGAAAGAATGTTCCGTTTTGGTAAATATTTGAGAGACATAATATGTATTCAGACATGGGAATATATATTGAAGAAAAAGTAGTACAGTTAAAATCGTTGCGAAATATTTGGAAAAAATTGTGCAAACTGAAACTTGAAAATTACGCTTTTTAATTTTCGTAAATTTTTTTTTCTTGCTCGTTCCGAAAATTTTAATAATACTACGGAACGGAGACGCGCGCTGACACGCGCGAGTGGCTACCCGTCAGCGCTACAGCGCTTTATGTATAACCTTTTGAGGTTATTCGACTTCTACCAACGGATCTGCTGAACGAATAACAAATTCCCCTTATTTATTTTCCTTGAGATCATGGATTTTCCAGGTAAGAGCAAATGCATTTCCTGTGCACAAATTCACGGATGCAGATAAACGGGATTGTTGTCAGAAATGTCGGTCGTCTTGGAGAAAATAGAAAGGAGAAATTTGGAAAATTTATTACCTAGTAGAGAATCAAAACAGGAAAAAAATGACCCCGAACTTTTTATTCTTCGAATGGAATGAAATTTTGTCGTTTCATATTGAATGAAATTTTTTTCATAGAAAATTCTCATCGAGCGAATCGGATGAGATAAAAAGAAAGTCCCGATAGATTTTTTTTTTCCACACCATGTGTAGATAAAACAGTTTTCTGGTAGGCTATTGTAATTGCAAGGGAGAAAGCTGCGTATTGCAGTATTGCTGCGTTTTACTGCGATCCCAACTTTCTTTTCAACGGTTATAATCTGCTTTCAGGCAAAATACGAGAACGGTCGGTTGCGTAATTGTTAAGCGCATTTCACCGTTCTAGTTTTTACAAAATCTAGACGAAGTCGATATTTGTCGAAAGTTTATCGTTGAATGTTATTTTAGCTAGAGCGACTAAGAACAATGGGGTTCTACCCAGTGAACACGTTATATTGCGGCAATATAACGTGGAAGTTACAGGTAATGTCACAATGTTATTGTTGTGATACAGCTGTTATATAACGTGGAAGTAACATGTTATGTACAATTTGTTATAAAGTAATGTTACGTCACGCAACTCTTCTCCCGGTATAAGGCTCTGCTTTTGGAGTTCGCAGAGGGCAAGAAACGCTCTGAAGATTTTGCATTTTATCGGAGCGAATACCTTGAAAAAAAGATATTTAAAGCTTTCGATGACCGACTCACTATTGAAACATCTACTGGACCACATAATAAAAAGATTATATATACCTCAATGATATGGACGTATCAACATTGGCAAATGAAGCTGTGAAACTAGAAGCAAAAGAGGTCAATAGATTTCAAGAAGTAGCATATGATTTGAGACATTGTGTTATATTCCCTGTCGAAAGCTGCCGAGTCGTTTAACCGTAGAAGATGTGATAAGCGGAGGATGCGAGATTCCAAAACAACTGTATGAGTTTATGTACCATTTGATCGGAGGACCAAACATTCTATGCGATGATTCAGACCAGATCACTGCTAAAGTTAAGTCACAATGTAGTGACATAATTTACATTATTACAAAGGGTCGAGTTATTAATAAGCCTGATTCTGATGAGTCAGAATCAGAATAAATTTATTAATTTTTTATTTCATGATTATGTTTTGTTGTATTGTACTGTTGATAAATAAATGTGCGAATGTAAAAAAAATTGATATGATTATTAATATTCAATCTGCCTTGATTCTAGTATTTAATCAATGGAGCGCGCTTCCACGATTGGAATAATCTTCTTTCTGAACTCTTGGTATCCTTATCTGTCGCATGGAGTAGCGCGCGCAACGCTTCTCTGTCACTCTCCCTGCTCGCGCTTAAAACTTACCCAATATTCGCTTATATTAATTATATTTTTCTTTCATTTCAGGGTTTATTGGGACGAAAGAATCCCAAGGATAAAAGGGTTCATGTTCACGTGCAACAAGATGAGGGTATATATTTCTTATACCGTATCTCGTACTACTACCACTGTGTTACTACTCCCTCTAGTAAGTTAGTACACGTATGTTTTCACAAAATGGCGAATGTATCACAGTGCAACGCCATCTCCACCATTGGTAGTAAACTTTACGACATTTAAACTCAGTGAAATATTTTTTTTGTATCATCGAAACTTCAGACAGTACGAAGGAGAGAACTTCGGTTGACACTGTCCAATCCAGTGGTTGCTCGAACCTACCCGAGTTACCAGACGTATCCACTCGAATAAACCACGCAACGCAATCCTGAAATTCCATCGATCGTGAAATCACGCAGTGATCTATATTTTTTTTTTTTTAGATGTTTTAAGATTTCGGGTTTTACGGTCTAAATCTATCGATCTTGCTGTGATGGTCGAACGGGGTAATGAGTGGTGACGATCCAAGACGACGAGAAAAATAATCAAGTGTGCCGCCCGTGGATTCGAACCCGGGACTCTTCGGCTTGCAAGCGGGAGCGCTAACCACTGCGCTACGGCCACCGATTAATCTCTCTCATTTGCATTGTCTACTTGGATGTAATGCGGGATCGTCACATTGCGAACCGAGAAAAGGCTTGTCGAAAACATTAAAGTAGGTACTTTTTCCCCTTACCAACCGCTGGTACTTCACATGCCGTTGAATGCCGATTTGAGAGACTGCCTCTCGACACTACTCATTTGTTAAATCCTTTTTCTACGAACACATGTACTCAAGATTCGCAACATTTCATCTATTTCTCGAAAAAAAAATAAAAAATCGAAAGTAACGAATGAAAATTCTTTTGAATAGTCCTAGGTGCTTGAGAAAGTCAACGAATTAATTTCATAAGAAAAAAAATATCTGTTTTGCCAATGATTCTTTAAATAGAATCTTGAAAATGATTATTTCTCGAATTTAATTCATAGAAATTTTGACTTAATATACTTAATTAGCAAATTGCATATGCCGTTGTATATTAAATTTCATGAAATTTTTTATAATGTAAAAGATTCCATGCCTGGGTGCTAGGTGTCTGAAAATTTTACACACGGAGAACTTTTATTTTCGAAATATTTGTGTAACCTTCGAAAAATTGTAAATTTTTCAAAATATTTTTATCGTCATTGATTCTATCGTGCGGTGGTTGATGACTGAAAGAGAAAAAGAAACAACTACCACGTTTATTGCTCTGCATTTATTGTCGAATCAAATTTGACTGTACTACAAGTGTTTCGTAAACAAAAAGAGAACAATGGACAAAGCAGGGTATGAAAGATTAAAATTTTATGATCAGCGACACCATTATTTTCGTATATGACGAGTTTTAGATTCCAATATTCCAATATATATGTATGGATATTGAATTCGTTGGCGATCATAAAATATCTTGTAAAGGTTGCTGCGGCTATAAGCGACGATTAGGTCCGGGATATCTCGATGGCGTCCTCGGCACCGGGTATGTCCTCGGGTTTATTGCCGGTAAGTATCTCTGCGAGTTTCCTCTCGAGTTTCCCGGCTGGTTTGGCCTGAAGTTTCCCGGCTGGTTTGGCCGAAAGTTTCCCGGCTGGCTTGGCCCGAAGTTTCCCGGCTGGCTTGGCCGAAAGTTTCCCGGCTGGTTTGGCCTGAAGTTTCCCGGCTGGTTTGGCCGAAAGTTTCCCGGCTGGCTTGGCCCGAAGTTTCCCGGCTGGCTTGGCCGAAAGTTTCCCGGCTGGTTTGGCCTGAAGTTTCCCGGCTGGTTTGGCCGAAAGTTTCCCGGCTGGCTTGGCCCGAAGTTTCCCGGCTGGCTTGGCCGAAAGTTTCCCTGCGAGGGTCCGCGCGATTGTTTCTGCACTTCTTTCATCACTACTCCATCCGGGTTTCTCCTCAAATTTTGCTCCAACTCCCCAAACACTTGCTGTAGTTGTCGATCTTGCTTCATAGCCTCGGTCTCCTCGCTCGCTCTCTGCATAATCGGTACACCGATCGTGAATCGCTCCTCACGCTCTTGGTTCGTCATCGGTCTTTGCCGTCTACCTGGTAGTGACCTTTTCGGCAACGACCGACGTTTAGGAACGTCAATTTCATCCCGAAATAATGATTCCTGATTTTCTTTATCCGAGGCTTTTGGTTTTTCATAGCCCACGACATCGCTCAGCTGAAAATTATTATTATCGTTATTCCAATTATGCTTAGTTATATTTAAATATAATAAGGCTGTATGGTACAGTTCAATTTCCGTTTTTTTGTTTTGTTCTTTTGCTCCTAGTGATTCTACCGTATATCATTCAAGATTTCTACGTCAGGGCCTCTTTGTTCTTATTTCTATTATATATTTCTTAAAACCCCCGGCAAATATTAAGGCGTTTTTTACTTTAATACACTACAGCTGCGCATTTGCACGAGGGCACAGGGAAACTGCGAAGAAACCTGACCAATGCAAGTGAAACAAATACAACCAATATAATAATATGTGTTTTTTTGATCGTTCATATTTTTTTGATAAACGATTTATAACAATTAGAAATATCCCGAAATATTGATAACGGCTATGTAATAAATTACGGATGCGCGATAATTCGAAAAATCATCTAAGATTCAATGGAAAAAAATTATTTCTCTGGAAATCAAGCAAAAGAAAATATTATTTTTTCAAATTATGGTGAGAATAAAGTTTTAAAAAATATTTTTTCAGTTGATTTATTTTCCTGATGTCATGACGAATCCAAGAAATATACTGTTGTAATATTGAGATTGCTTATAAATATTTTTCATGAAACAATTTATTAAAAATTGAATTAAAATAACCGGAAAGATTCAAATCGGCATTGCAATGATTAATGAATGAGTAATAATGGAAAAAAATAATCGAATCCCGATAAGCAGAGAACGATTTTATTGAAACAATGATCTGCCAAATTTTACAGAACTATGGGCGTCAGTAAAAAAAAAATTAGCTTTCGCCCTACGAAGAAAACTCAAGATCCCTTATATGTGTCACAAATGTCCTGAACAAAATTCATATAATTGGATTCACCTCATCCTGTCTATGACCTCAAAACATCAAAAAAGTACAACTTCTCCGAAAAGTTGATTTTCTTTTTTTTTACCGTGCAACGAAATAAATTTGAAAAAAGGCATAAAAAATTTAATAGATAATTGAATGGGGTCTCTTTAGTGATTAGAAGATAGGTGAAGTTTTGTTGATTTTTCATTTCTATTTTAATGCCCGAAAAAACAATTTAAGGAGGTACTTGCAAAAAATGGGGGAAATCGAGGGTTTTTAGGACTCGGAGTTCGACGGAAACGATAAATATCTTTTTACTTCTTGTAGAATTCCACGCTCTACAAAGAAGACACGTATACGTTATAGTCCTATCTTGCGTCGTAATCGAAATATTTCAGAAAAATCGAAAAAAATCGAGTATTTTTTTACAGAATTGCGGATAACTATAATTATTCCTCCCTTGTTTGGAGCGAAATTTAAAGGGCCCTAAAACAAAGCGATTTGTGCTGGTTTCAACCTATTAAAATTAACGTCTGTGGTGGAGGTTTAATTTAATTGGCCTTTCTGGCATAAAAGCTGGAAAAAAATGTCTTTATGAAAGCAGTACTTACTCTGTGGGAAAGCAAAATTAATTAGTAAAATTAATTGGTCTAGGCTGATTTACTTATATAAAAGATTGTTTTCCGACGACGAACCTGCTTATCTTCGTTATTCTTAGAGTGAAAGCTCGCTGTATTTCCCGAGTTGATCGAGGGAAATTCCTGATGCCTTTCGGAATAAACATCGACGATCCCGATAACGAGAAGCCAGATGACAAAAAAACGGTGATATTTCTCCATCGTTGATAAACAAAGAATGACGACCTATCGAAGATGATAAGTCACGTTTTCGACTTGAACAAATTGTAATGTTTTCGATTTTTCAAGTGAAGACTGTAAAATGTATCGAAAAACCGGGCCTTTATATCCCAGCGAGCGAATATTGTTCGATAGAGGAGTCGATATAAAACTTTAAACGTGGCGTTCTAATACCCCACCCGACCCTGCCATGATAAACACGTTTTATCACTCGTTAATGAAGCGTGTTTCATGTGTTCATTATTTACCCAAGTGCCAAAATAGTTTCCTTATCCCATTAAAAATTTCAATGAATTTTAAATACGAAAGCATACGACATTTATTAATTTCAGGTATACGAAATAAAAAATTATGTCCAGAGCATTCGAAAATTAATGAATTTGTCTAAATTCGATAACTGTAGATCAAAATTAAGATCTTTGATACTGAGAATTAATTAAAACAGGTAGGAAAATAATTTTTCCTGTGAAAGTAAATGTAATTCATGACGTTTTTTTTTTACAATTTCAATAAAACGCGATGGAATAATAAATATAGCTGTATATGAAAATGCTTTTCAGCCATGTTAACAAATTGACAATCCATTTCCAATATTCATATTATACATTCACAAATTACGTATAGCAATGTACAATTTCTAAACAATTTAATGGAGAATCGATTGTTCAAAATTAAATTCCGAAGATATATATAGGTATCCTGAAAATGATACAATTTATTTGGAAAATTAGAGTATGTCGGTCAAGAAAAGTGATTCGCAGAAAATTCGCAATAATATAGGAGATGGCGTACGGGCAAAGTCGTTCTCAATATTGATGCAGCACTCGGATGTATTATGTAATTGGCTCAGCCATATTATGACAGAACTGTGAGATCTGTATCTGAGCCTCGCCTTCTCGTATTTTTTAAAACTTGCTAAATTATGATCGCCCACAACTACGTAGCTTATTATTGCATATTTCAAAAGTTAAACCCAAGTTCTTTACGCAAGGTATCCAATTAAGTCCCTCCCAGGACTCCTGACAAGTTTTATTGTTTTTTAAATGGAATAAAACGATTCCATAATTTTTATCCTTTAGAACTTGGATTGTAAAATTCTTGTGTTCACATGCGTTATTATATACATTCTCTTCAAAAATTTAATCCACAGGTGAATATTAATGTTCAAATTTCTTTTACGTCAGCCCGTTTTAAAATTAAGTGATGCTTCGTGAATTAAATATACCATGTACCTCAGAGTGTCACACGATGAAATTATATATATATGACATTAGTTTTTTGTCCGCTTTTCGCGTGTACTTTCCATGTGATAGAAGTTTTTGAAATATGCCACAGATGATGATGTGTTCGTGTGTTACTTTCACTTTCAATTCAATATATAGTATGATTTAAAAAAACCCCCGTTTAATCCATGAAATCCTATTTATCCATTATTGCTAAGTTCAATACTGAAAAATCCTCATTCTCTGGCGTTTATCGACCTTGAAAATTTTAGTTTCATATACGTGAAAGTTAGATTACGTCGGAGCGATTAAAAAATTTTTTAATAAACATAAAAAATTACGTAAAACTGAGCCTTGCTTGTACCGGTTTGGATTATAAGAGGGGATAAAAGCGGAACGAAGGGAAGGTCTTTTCCTCTTGTGTAGAAAATTACACAGCACCGCAGATCATAATTCATTCCGTGGCTTGGAAAATATTCTAAGCTCTAGAAATTTTTTCAAACGTAATTCTTTCGACTTTCCACAACATTCGAACTATCTTGACACAAGGATCTCAACGAAAGTTTTTTTTCAGCAGTTTTATTTCGCAGTTGAATGGATGATAAAAGTTTGTTGAAGTTTTTTTTTTCTAATATCTCATTATCAACGTTTCCACACTATTTCACACGGATTCGAGGCTTTTTCGACCTCGTTATTTTTTTCTTTTTAATGTTAAATATGAATTGAAGATAAAATAGCAGTTTTTTTCGCAGCCGAACGGGTATTAAAAGTTTGTCCAAGTGTTTTTTCTAAATATCTCATTTAAAACATTTCCACACCATTTCACAAGGATTCGAGTGTTTTTTGACCTTGCTTTATTTTTAATTAATTGAACTTTTTTTACGCGTGTTGAAAAAAATCAGATACGATTTTCTTTCGATTTTTCCAAAATTTGTTTTTCTCGAAAGGTGCACTGCTTACAAGGAAAGTCTTTCCGCTGACGTCCTTCGATTTTGACGAAATTCAAATATGTTATTCTACATCAAAATCTAAGAGACACGTATTTTTTTTTATCGGCGGAAAAACGTTTCTAGGGGGTGAAATTATCCTTTAAAGTTCAGACCTCCGAGGGGTACTTTTCAGGTTTCACCTATTTTCACTTGAGATTATCGAATGCACCCAAATGGATAATTACCTTAATGATAAACGATGAAAAATGCAACTGGTTTCATATCGGGGGGTTGCATAGGAAAAAAATTATAGGGGTTGAAATTCACAAAATCGTTATAACAAAAAAACTATTGCACCTATCTCGATGGATTCAATTGCACTTTGAAGAGGGCAAAAAAATAATACATACATGTTTTTGCGTTTTTTTCGCAAATCAAGTTAAGGGGGTGAACTACCCCTATGTATGTTTACATTTAATCTTAATAAAACGGCAGTAATTCTTTTTTTTCTTATTCCTTCTCCCAGTGATACGTTTTTTTCTTTAAATTTACCACAACCGTATCACGTACATAGCATTTAATGAACTCAACGGCCCTTAATTTGTACTCGTAAGATAAGTCTTCGTTATCACGAGTGCATGTATCAGGCGGAAGTTCTGGTTCATACAGGGCGTTTGCCGATTCTTTATCTTCAACAATTTCCATTTCCCAATCCTTAAACGGTTCTTCGAAATGCAAAGAATTTTCTTCTACCATTTCGAATTCGAAACCACTGTATTCGTTCATTGCACTCAACAAAATATTTTCAAAGTTTTCTTTCAACTGTATTTCATCGTTATTTACTGGCGAATCCGCTAAACGCATAACTTCAAAAGTTGCGAGAAGCATTCTAATAACGTTCAAAGGATTTATCTTCATTTTGATTAATATTTGCAATTTCGTTTTAAGTAGTCTCGAATTGTAAGTGACTTCTTTCGTCGTGTAAAAGAAAAATAGCCGACTGCGGTGAATATATTCCGCGATCGCAGTTTTATCACTGCTTCTACGTCGTATTTTAAATCTAATTTTGGGAGCGAGTCACAGACTGAATAGAGGTGACTCCCAGATAACACCGTCAAGTAAGGGGGGGAGTTATGATAACTATGAAAATACGTCAGTATTTACTAAATTTTTGTGAAAAATATAAGGAATAGATATTTATGAAATTCGTCTTGTGGTTTATTCAATATTAACTAATAAAAAAAATTGTTATCCGTAAAAGTTATCCAATCTGTAATTTTTGGCGGAAAAAAATAAAAAAGTGAATTTTTTCAAACTATGGATGTGATTCGTCTAAATACCGTAAAAAGTTACAAAAATTAAAAAACTGATAAAGTGGTAGAATTTTAACGGAAAAATTTGGTATTTTCCAATTTTCCTTGCTCAATTAGGTAAAATCCATTGTTTAATTAATTTTCAATGGAATCTTTTAAGTATAACTAGAAGAGTCTCAAATTGCTTTCAAATAAAAAACAAACCATTAAGATTGGACGTATACTTTTGGTTCTATCGCTTTCACCAATTATGAGAATGTAATTTCGAGAAAAATCTATCCATCGTTGATATGTAGATGTTGAGAATTTAAAGAAAAAACGTATCACTAGGAGAAGAAATAAAAAAAAAATAATTACTGCCGTTTTATTGAGATTAAATGTAAACATACATAGGGGTAGTTCACCCCTTAACTTGATTTGCGAAAAAAACGCAAAAACATGTATGTATTATTTTTTTGCCCTCTTCAAAGTGCAATTGAATCCATCGAGATAGGTGCAATAGTTTTTTTGTTATAACGATTTTGTAAATTTCAACCCCTGTAACTTTTTTCCTATGCAACCTCCCGATATGAAACCAGTTGCATTTTTCATCGTTTATCATTAAGGTAATTATCCATTTGGGTGCATTCGATAATCTCAAGTGAAAATAGGTGAAACCTGAAAAGTACCCCTCGGAGGTCTGAACTTTAAAGGATAATTTCACCCCCTAGAAACGTTTTTCCGCCGATAAAAAAAAATACGTGTCTCTTAGATTTTGATGTAGAATAACATATTTGAATTTCGTCAAAATCGAAGGACGTCAGCGGAAAGACTTTCCTTGTTAGTTCACGATATTTTTGTGAAAAATAAACACGATTGCAAACGCCAGACCAAAAAAAAAAAATAGTTTGTATGTGGCGATTCTCGCCATATTCATTACTAGCTTTCCTGTCCCCCGACGTTCATTACAAATTATGCATCGATCTTCGCGGGGTTTGTGCTGGAAAAAAAGCGAGCAACTGTTTCGCGCACAACTTGCACATGATACTAGAACGAGTCATTTTCTTGTAATAAGGTAATTAGAAGAGTAAAAATAAGCGAATGAGACGTAAATTTTTTAATCTCCAGGGCCCTGTAATTAATTAAGGGAGGTTTCTACTCTGATGGGCCAAAAAATGTTTGATTTTTCATGAATTTTTTATGCGAAAAATATTAAATATATAGAATTTTGATATTTGGTATGTTCACTAAGCGGTCTTTATTGAACATGATAATATCTTTTAAAGTTTGACAAAACATGGCATTGGGAGCGAGGGAAGCTATACGTATGTCGGTATGCGCCGCCGATGATATTCTTCGCTTGCGGAAGTCCCAGGTCCTGGACAGATGATGTGAAGCAAAAAAATCAAATCATATTTTCACTTTGTACAATATTGTGTATATAAGTTGAACTAAAATGAGAAAAAAATATTGAAAAATAAAAAAGTAGTGAGCGGTCGAAGGAAAAGTTTAGGTTTTGCCAAAAATGTTTGCAGTTTTTTGTTCATAAAATAAAAACGTTAGAATATTTTTGGATAATTCTAGTTCGACTTGTACACAATATTGTACAAAGTAAAAATGCGTTTGATTTTTTGCTTCTCGGATCACCTGTACAGGACTTGGGACTTCCGCAAGCGAAGAATATCATCGGCGGCGCACCGACATACGTGGTTCCTCTCACCCCCAATGCCATGTTTTGTCAAACTTTAAAAGATATCGTCGTGTTCAATAAAGACCGCTTAGTAAATATACCAAATATCAGCATTTTATATTTAATATTTTTCGCATAAAACATTAGTGATAAATCAAACATTTTTTGACCCAAAAAAGTAGAAAGCTCCCTTAATTATCAAGAAAATAATTTTTTCTACATAGATATACTCCCGTGTATAAGCAAGTTGTTAGGCGTATAGAGTTCTTGGAGACTCGTCTCGATTGGTCGTTACAGTAGAGGATTTTGTCTCGAGTCGTTACCGCGACTCTCGATCTTTGAAGGGTTGACAGACACACATACTATAAACATAGATACATTTTTTTTTAAACGGCATTTTTTCCACGTTTTCGATTATTTTGCATTCTCATAGAGGAAGCTTTCCGATGATGCAAATTTTTTAAATCCAGTTTTATAATAACCAATGGTTGGTTTTTAATAGTCAATGTGTTCAAAGTGTGTCGAAACATTGAAAAATCACATTAAGAACAAAATTTCTGAACGCGTGCGCGTGTGCGAATTTTAAGCCACCTGCCTAAAGCTTCCCAGGTAACAATTTAATCTTTTGACATAAATGTGACGTCTATACTGTGATGATCCTAATACGTTCATCTGTGAACGTAATCGTTACGTAATAAAGATGGAACTAACGTCTCTGAAACGTAACCTCCATGTAACGATAACTTGTCACAGCCATGTAAGCTTGTTACGTAAAGTATATGCTATGGTGTCACTGTGATAATGCTGTCCATAGAAATGATGTAAGCGATACGGAACCATTTGTACGTAACGTGTATGGAGCAGTGCAACATATACTTAACGTAACGTGTATGGAGCAGTGTAACATATACGTAACGTGTATGGAGCAGTGTAACATATATGTAACGTGTATGGAGCAGTGTAACATATACGTAACGTGTATGGAGCAGTGTAACATATACGTAACGTGTATGGAGCAGTGTAACATAACGTGTATGGAGCAGTGTAATATAACGTGTATGGAGCAGTGCAACATAACGTGTATGGAGCAGTGTAACATAACGTGTATGGAGCAGTGTGATATATACTTTACATAATATTTGCGGATTGAAGTGTGACGTGTAACTAACATAACGTATGCATGCTGTAACCGTAATCCATCGTATCCATGTTGCAGCGTAACTATTCTTGTGCCTTCCTCAAATATGACAGCACGGAAGCATAATTATCGAAATTATCACTTACAATAAAACTTATTCTTGTCGAGATTTTCGGTTTCTTAAATTTTTCGTTATTTTTATACAAATTCACTCCTTTGACCGAGTGATAATAGTTAAGCTGACGACTCTGGGCTTGAATAAAAAAGATATCAACTTACCTAATATACGTATAATTTGAAATGGGTATTGAAATCATAAATAAAACACACGACACGTGAGCATAATGCTGTATGCTTCACTTATAGGAACCAAGAAGACTAGAGACAGGAGACCGAACTCGTGGGGTGGGGGTAGGCCCGTATACGTCCGGCACCAGTCACCGCCACTAGTCTCTAGTGTCCGTGCGCAATTGCATTACTGCGCAGTGAAATAACTCGAGTCCCCCACCCCCCACACGCTACATGACGCTCACGGCGCTCGCGAAACTAACATAACCTCAGAAAATTTTCATGACGCACGAGTCGCACGACACGCAGTCGCGTCACTTTTCATAATGGTTAGAACTTGTTGCATTTCTAATTGCCATAATAGTGACTGTGATAAGCGGAATTTTCTCGCGTGCGAGAAACGAATTTTGTCCAACTGTGTGCTCTCTGTGACTTGTTGGAAAAAGAATATTTGCGATTTCGGAGTAAAGGGGATGGAATAAAAAAAAGAAATGAACACAAAAAGAATATGAACGAATAAGAAACGAAAAGAATATGAAAGAATAAGAAAAATAAATGAACACAAAAAGAATATGAACAATTTATCAGGACAAGAACTCTCATAATGCGTTAATTGAGGTTATGTTAGTAGCGTCTTTAAAACTTCGCGAGCGCCGTGAGCGTCATGTAGCGTGTGTGGGGTGGGGGACTCGAGTTATTTCACTGCGCATGACTGCGCAGTAATGCATTGCGCACGGACACTACCGACTAGTGGCGGTGACTGGTGCCGGACGTATATGGGCCCATCTGAAACTCAAGGCTTGGATAGGAGTTCGGTCTCCTGTCTCTAGTCTTCTTGATAGGAACTTGCGGGCAGCAGGATTATGTTCGAGGTTATGTTTACATGCTGTCACTTTTAACCTTTTGTGGTCACATCTCTGTAGAATAACTTATTGATCACACACGGGTAAAATTTACCCTGCCAAGTTTCAAACGTGAAAACTATCAGTCCGATCGGGATCGAAAAAATACTAAAAAATGAATAATCTAAAACATGTGCCAAAAGTTGGTATGTCAAAATTCAAATCACAAGGTGTTGAAAAAAAGTCGTAAATAGGTATTTTGATTTTAAAAAATGCTGAATCGTGGAAAAAACAATACTACAGAATTTCACAATTCATTTTGTTTTAACGAAAAAATGATGAATCGTATAAAAAAAAGACAATTCTCTTCTATTGATATACTCTCAACACTATTTGATAGCTGTTTAATCAGTATTTCGTATTAATTAGACGATTTTTATTTTTCGACAAAAAATGATGAATTGTGAAAAAAAACATAATATTGATTTGACAAATTTTCGTTTTTGATAAAAAAAAATGCTATATCGTGGGAAAAAACACAATTCTCTTTCATTCATATACTCTAAACACTATTTAATAGCTGTTCAATCAGTATTTCTTTCGAAATACACTAACATAACCTCTCGATCGGGGAGCGATACGGGGAAAAAAACACAATATTAATTTGACGACTTTTCGTTTTTGATAAAAAAAAATGTTATATCGTGGAAAAAAACAATTTTCTTTTATTCATACTCTAAACACTATTTAATAGCTGTTTAATCAGTATTTATTTCGAAATACACTAACGTAACCTCTTGATCGGGGAACGATACCACTATATATGAAGGCGCACATATAAGTATATAATTCTTTTTTTTTCACCATTTCTGCCCCAAAAAGAGAAAACGGAACGAAATTATTCTAATAACACATTGAACGATAAAAATATTTATATAAGGATATAAATTTTTTCAAGATACACCGGTATTCACGTCACTTCAGCCTTTCAGCCTGGTGTCAGAATTTGATGAAACCAACTTCAATAGTAGTCGATAGCGCAATAGGTAGCGTCCCGGGTTAGTAAGCAAACATTAGGTAGGAAACTTGTAGGTAGGCGGTTCGAATCCCGGCTCAAGCAGAAATTGTGTAACTGGTAAACATCGAAATATAATAGCGCTTTCCACTGGTGCACCGAGTGCGCACCGACTCAAGTTTTTCGGATGAGAGTAAGTGAGACACATATGTACTCAGTGCATCTCTCTCTCACTCACTCGCATGTAAAAATCTGCACTGAGTTCCCCAGTGGAAAGCGCTATAAGTTTTTTTTTCTTGTTATATTTTTTTTCTCTTTTGACCCTCCATACTCCCAAAATTTGATCAACTCTCGGAGAAAATTGGAGGCTTAAAAAAGGTTTTAAGGAGGGCTGAAATTTCGACTCGGGGTACCTGAAACATCCTAGCGACATGGAGGCCATGTAATTCCGATTTCGGAGTGATGCATGATTGCTACGTATCCTCAATGTAACATTGTGACTTCTCTGTTCTGTAAAATTTATGCATCAGCAACGTAACTGGCATGCAGCCATTCAACGCGATTGTTACGTAACTGTAGCTTCATATGTGGCGGACATTTTAGAGTGTCTGGACTGCCACATTCACGTTACATACGACATACCTGTTACATTTAAGGAACCGAGTGTAACATAATTGAAATGTATTTGTTACGAAACTGTGTTGCCTGGGTTGGCACATAAATAGGTTCGAGGACAAAGATTCTCGATATTGAATTGAACGAAAATTCACTGCGTCCTTCGCATGTCATGAAATTTTGGATTTTTCCAAAGTAACCTTTTTTTTTGACAAAAGCTCTTATGGCTGCAACTTTCATAATTTATACTTTCAAATACAGAACCGAAATAGGGGACAAGCATCGATTAAGAAATTTTATTAAATATAAAAATTTCAAAATTTTAAATATAATAAAAATGAAAGAACGTTCCGATTGGATAAATATTTGAGAGACATCATGTATTTGGGCATGGGAATATTGAAGAAAAAGTAGTACAGTTAAAATCGTTGCAAAATATTGGGAAAAAATTGTGCAAACTGAAATTTGCAAATTGCGCTTCGTAATTTTCGTAATTTTTTTTTTCACTTGCTACGAAAATTTTAATAATATTTGACAAATGATCCTTGGAATAACGAATTTTCTCACACTTGTTTTTTTCTCTCAAAAATTGAAAAACTTAAGTTAAGATCTCGTAACTACAGTTTTTACCTTCTACCGCTCTATCCATATGTAAAAAAGATCTATTATCTTTTTGAGTGACTCATCCTCGTATTGTTGTTCGAGTTTCATATCAGTTGGCTCGTCACATTTTCTTTGGAGACATCTGGCTTTATTCAAGTGTCAATGTACCGATTGTAACTTGACAGCGTGGCTATACACGTATTTATATATCGAGATGACGTCATTCTTGTCTCTCGAAGGGGAAATTTTCATCTTGGGTATGCCATTCAATGATATAGCTTTTACACGTGCCTTTTTGAAGGACAAATTATAACGATCATTTTAATATTTTCCTCAAATGCCATGCTGACAATCGTAGCCACAAAATGTTATCTGCGCGATAAGTAAAAACGTTATTTTCAGCTTAAAATGTGGTGCAAAATATATGCTCATAACTGTGCATTCAGGATTTTTTTTCAAAACGTCTCCGAAAACATTTTTATTCTTCAATAGGGAAATATTTTTTTTCCCCATTTGCACATTTAATTATAATTATTTCTATTGAATTTATATTTACTGAATCAGAAAGAGCTTTCACAATGTAAAAAAAATAAGTATATATAATCGAACAGTGGCCCTAATATCTTTTGGAAAAAATATAAAGTTTGTAAAAAAAATCATTCTTTAAAAAATTGAGTACGATTTGGGGGGAGGTGAGATATATATACCATCGTTGAAACAAAAAATTTCTTATTGTAAACGGATGTATACATAAAGGTCTGGAACTCTTTTGGTAATGCATAACAGTGATTGCTTATTATCAATATGGATAACTCAATTATGGATAACCCCTAAAAATTAGGTAGCTAAAAATCTATGCCTCTTCCATTGATCCGAAGTGGAAAACGCATTCATGTTAATGTTACTAAAAAAAAAGGTTTTTCGTGTTAATTTTTTTAGTACCTTGCACACCGAAATAGGTCCAATGAAAAATAAAAACAATATTCCAGAAAAACATTAAAAACCCTTTACACTGATTGGAAAAAAAAATCAATGTTCACGTAATCGAATTATTAACAACAATGCAATAACATCCTCAACAAAAAAATTGATTGATCAATCGAGCTTATAATGTCCATATAATTATATGATATAATTTAATATATAATATGTAATATGTAATATATAATATATAACATATGATATATATATTATCCATATAATATTATATCGAGATAATCATACCATTATAATACGCGCGTGTAGCGTGTAATAATATAAAACTATCGTAACGTTTTCGAAATTCCCTGTGTAATGTCTGCGTTGCGAATGGGGAAGTTTATACCCACCGTTAGGCGGCGCTGATGTTTTATGTATTCAGCCGCTTTTTTGTTACTCTTAATTGCTACGCGCTCGCCGTCGTTTTCACAGAGCCCGCGATAAACTCACGGGGAATTTGATAACACACGATCGCCGCGGCTTCGCTATCCACCCGCTAAATTTAAATAAAATATTAATTGCAATGATTTCTAGATGCATCTCTTCCTTAGGATAAGGATAATTATAAATAGAATTATATCTATATTAACAAATATTGAATAAGAATATATTGTAAAAGTCTGATGTCTTGCTCTTTTTCCTTCTTCTTTTAAAATTCTCTTTCGACACCCTTTTCTTTTGTTGCGTCGAACACTCGAGTGGAAATTCATAGTTCTTAGCTTATAGTAACAACCAACGTCTGCAGACCACATGTAAATCATAAAATGCTAGTCGAAACAAACCCATATATTGTTCTCGCAGTCCTCCGAGGCGTACGTGACCTTTCTCTAATTCTTCAGCTTACAACTTTTATTTTCTTTTAAACGTAAACGCAAAAAATTCAGAAATTCAAGACTCGAGTTTTACGAGCAGAAAGGCCCCAAATCAACTGTCATAAGACCCATGGAATCAACTGTCATAAGACCCATGTTAAAATAGGTAATTTTAAATTACTCGTTCGCAATAATTTGCCTGGCAACATACCCTGAAATTTTGAGAGAGTGTTCATTGTATCTTAGATAACACTCTCCCGAAGTTTCATTCGTATCACCGGTTTTTTAATTCACTGGTGAGCCACCTTAAATATGCATGTATATTGCTAAGCTGCAGTTTTGTCGAAAGGGCAGGACGGACGCTTGTGCATTCTGAAAACCTTTTTTCTTCAAAAAAAAATTTCCAAGTAAAATCATTACGACACGTCCAATACCTATAAAACAAACACATTAAATGAAAAATAAGGGGAAGAGATTCGCAACATTGAGGTGAGGGAAGACGACATGTAGCCGGTTGTTGCTCTGCTGATGATGCATCACACGCACCTCGAGAAATCGAGAAATCACGTAGTGTTATAACTTATAACTGAATACTCAGTATGCATCGAAAAATATTAAAAATTGCCCACTATCGCTGCTCTGGAAAGACTTTCGTGTATGAAAAAATAGATGTGGATACAGTAGGAGAGAGAGAAAGAGAGAGAGAGAGAGAGAGAGAGAGAGAGAGAGAGAGAGAGAGAAAAAGAGAGAAAGAGAGAATTAGCGAATAACCGCCTAAAAAGGAGAGCTTGATAGCTATGCCCGTGCTTTCTATCATATATAGCTCTCTGCCGAGCCTTGAGCTCGCCTCTCGGCACTTTTTTCGAAAATTTTTTTTTTTTTTTTTCAATGAAGAAAATCTTTTCAACGGAAGAGAGACATTTTGAACTTGGTTATTTTCAATTGATAATTTTTATTTTTTATTTTGGACAATAATAATTGGAGCATGACACATTTTTCCAATAATTTATACCCGGGTAGCAGACCAATTCGAGCAGCTTTGAGAAGGAGATGGCCTGTACCAACTCAGTTTTTGTCAAAACAAAGTAAACCTTGGCGCGTGGAAATTAGCTGACATCCTCTTATACACAGCAGCATGTATGTGTAGCGGTGAGAGCTATGCATATTTTTGCTCTGGGTAAAACATTTGAAAAATATATTCACAACGGAGAATAGTATTATAGTATCAGTCATCGCTATACTCTTGCGTTGATCGGTCATTCGATGCTAAAGTATCACTGCCTGTGATCTGTACCGTTTTAAATTATTCTCCGCCCTGTATATATGAAAAAGAACTTGCTGCATAACTGCTGAATGATACCGCGTGAATATGCCCATATAGCTATTGACTCTCGAGCGCTACGGAACGATACCTCATAAACTTATCTATGTATATTCGCAGAGTATGACTATTGTGTCTATAGGCATACGCGCGTTGCATCTTCAGATCAAATTATATAGACTAAATATATTATCGTCCATAGACTTCCGGTTGGTGCCTCGGGGCGTGCGGACGTGTGTCCGAGTGCGGGTGGAATAAGGTTGAAAAAAAGCGGTTGAACGGTAGTGATATTGCTAAAAAGTGGACCTGGTGACGAAAGAGGACGGTGGATTCGGCGGAAAGTGTTGAAAAAAGGTTCGGGTACATCCAAACGTGATAATGGGAGTAGAGACGGCCCGTGATAAATTTGGAGGTTAGTTGGAAACGTGGCGGAAAGTAGGAAATCACGGAGTTTGGAGAGAGAAGGGGTAACCAACCGGAAGGCGGAGAGGGAGGAATGACCAGTAGAGGGCGACAGTAT
Source organism: Rhorus exstirpatorius (assembly GCA_963564615.1). NCBI lineage: Eukaryota > Metazoa > Arthropoda > Insecta > Hymenoptera > Ichneumonidae > Rhorus > Rhorus exstirpatorius. The sequence continues at coordinate 16,622,292 of OY751317.1, read as the reverse complement.
AAAAAGGATGTGACGATCGGACACATATTACGACAACGCGGCGTGAATATAGAATACCTCGTATCGCGTGTCTACCATTCGCGCGCGACCGCGCTTTTAAACACTGCTCGTATACCACGGATTCAAACGGGTAAATTCAAACTTAAATTCGATCGTTCTCAAAATGCATCTGCTCCATAGGATATAAGATAGATATTCGATTCGTTTAATACTTTAATATAAGAATAGCATAAGAAATGTTTTAAGAATATACATATAAATATATATAAATTGTAAGGGTCTGCTGCTCGCTTCCTTTTTCTTTTCTCTTCTTTCCTCTACCACTTTAAAAACTTTCTCTCGAGATCCCTTTTTTTGTCAAACATTTGAAGTAACAAGGCACTACCCTTAACTTGAGTTTTACGGCAAACGACTGCTGGCCACATGTGCGATTGTAAAAAGACGGGCTTTGTTCTCAACATCATGTAAGGCCTACGTGACTTTTCTTCAATTTCTCGGACTCCAGTTTAGTTTTTCACCCACCTAATAAACACTCAAATATCGGGTTTTACGAGTTAGAGATCCAGGCATTCTTGGACCCCTTTTTGTCGAGCCCGCTTTGCGAATAGCCGTGGAGAAGGGCCTTCTGTCTTTCGTCACCAAATCCTTGAACAGGGCAAAGTATATAAGCGTTGCACATAGCTTCTAATAAAAAGGAGAGAGAGAGGGAGAGAGGAGAGCGAGGGCAGCTAGGCCTAGAGTGAAAGAGTGTAAGTGTAGGAGAGAGAGAGAGAGAGAGAGAGTCTTGGTGGTCTCATCGTGTGCGTGGCCCGCTTCATCCCCTGCGAGGGAGGGGCTGTACGTATGTGAGTGCATGTGCCGTGTGCGTGAGCAGAGAGAGAAAGCGCGAGTGCAAGGGAGAAAATATATACTCCCACCGTCGGGCTCATCGAGTCCAAGTCCTACGATTTTTAGAAGATAAGTTTTACTCCGTAGTCATCGGCAGTCAGAGAATAATCTTGACTTCCAACGGGTTCGCATGGTTGCACAAAACCGTCCGCGGAATTCGAGATTCATCTTTGCACTTTGCATTTCTTTGTGTTCGCGTATATTCCTATTATTAATCTAATAATAAGTCTAACTTCTTGTAATATCAATTTCAAATTCCTTTATTCTATTAAAATAGTTTGTGCGTCTCTAACTTTTATTTGATTCATTTGAACATTCCCGCGCCAAAGAGCTATTTCAATAGCTTTTCCACAGCAACGATCCCCTACAAATCTCGGTCTCGAAAAGACCGACCAACGAGCAAACCTTGGTGGCAGCAAGCCCCTGGGTCGTAACAAGGAGGAAGAGAGAAGAAAGAGTTGGAAAGAGATGGATACAAAGGAGATGCGAGAACCCGAGTTGGCGCGTCCGGAAAGCGTGGCGTCGGTATTGAGGGAAAAGGGAAGGGGGAAATCGACGGGAAATCACGAGGCGTGAGGGAATGAGCAGCGGAGCGACCCAAAAGATGGAATACGGCGTATTAGTGCCGAGGGAGAAGAGAGTGAGAGCGGGACAGAATGCTAGTTTGTTGCGAGTTCAAAAGCGAGTTGGTGAGAGTTACGGAAAGCTGTGCATTTGTGCTGAGGAAAAAGAGAGGCAGAGAAAGACGGTGTTTTGGAAAATGCTACGGCGAGGGGCACGAGAGGAAATCGAAATCGGCGTATTAGGGCCGAGGGAGGATCCGAAAGCTGAGAAGGACAGATATATAGCGGATGAACGAGGAAGGAGGAGGGAGGAAGGAAAAATGCAACGTTGGCACGCGACTGGCAGACCGGACGGGCAAGCAGCGAGATCGAACACCGGGGGGAGCAGCAACACGCCAGCAGCAGTCGATAAGACAGTTCACTGCAGTGGCCAGGAATGAGAAGGACGGACATTATAAAGAGCCCCAGTGAGAGTTGGAAGGGCAATCAGAGTAGCGGTTACATACCTAATGGGAATCTGAGAGGGTGGAAAGGAGAAGAAGGAGCGGAAACAACACGGACAGAGGGATGAGGGAGGCTGGAAGGAGAATGGATGAGCGACGGCGACGACGAAGGAAGGGGCGTCGGCGAAGAAGAGTGAAGAAGGAAGAAAGATGACGGCAGCGACCCGGGAAAAGAGAAAACGGAAGAGAAGAGGAAGGGAAGGGAGGATATAGCAAAGGGAAAGCAGACTGGAAAAAGTGTTATGCGAAAAGAGGGAAGGGAAAGTTTGGGAAAAAGGAAAAAGGGACAGGAACGAACATAAATGGTTGGGGTAAAAGAAATGTGGAAGTGGAAAATAAAGAGGGGTGGTAGGATAAAGGTTGGAAATGAAAATGCCTAAATGGGAAATTGGAACTAAGCGGGGAATTGCATGGGCAAAAAGGGCATAAGAAAGGAATAAAAAGGAATAAAAAAAAGTGCGGGGGAAAATAGAAGAAAAGTAAAAAATGAGTATTAGTGATAGGAACGAATATAAATGGTGGGGGTAAAATATGATGAGAAGTAAGAAAGAAAGGTCGGAAATGTATATGTAAATACAAATTCAGGTGTGAAAATAAAGAAGGGTGGTAAGATAAAGGTTGGAAATATAAGTGGAAATAACTTATAAGGGGAAATATAATAAGTGGAAACAACTTATAAGTGGAAATATAAGTGGAATAAAGGCTGGAAAAATAAGTGGAAATAACGAGGAGAGCGAGAGAGGAAGAAGAGAGAGGGAAATGTAAGTGGAGATGGGTTTGTAAAAGGAGTTGGACGTCGGACAATGGAATAAATATCTAACGCAGATCAGGAGGGTAAAAGCACACAGAGGGGAGGGGGGGAGGGGGAGAAATTGAAAAACGCGAGGAGTAACGATAATAAAAATCTCGAAGTACAGCTAGTTATAGAAGATAAAAAAATCGGCACAAGCGTGTATGTACGAAACGAAACACAAGTTAACTATATATAAGCTAGCATATAACTACCTAGGTAAAAAGAGAAAAATATGAGAGAACCTGCGATATCACTTACTAAAATAATTGAGGATGCTGAGTTCTAGTCGTGTAAGGGGAATTAAAAGAGGTGAGGTGTGTTGAAATGTGTGGGATGGGGGCGAGGAAAAATAGTAATAAGTGTGGATTAAGTGGTGGGGGAATAGAGGATGGGAGCGATGTAAGAAGAAAGAGAGGAAAGATGTAAGCGCAGAAATGTAAGCGTGGAAATAAAAAGGGGAGCCTTGAGAAGGAGTGTGGCCCCATTTCGGAAGGAAAAAGTGGAATGTGTGAGAAGACGGAAAATTTGGGTGGATGTAAAAGGATGAAGAATGATGGAAGTGGAATGAGAGAAAGGAAAGGAGAAGTGAGGAAGGAATATTAAGGAGATTGTTAAAATGTAAAGATCAAGTTTATGCAAATGTAAGTGTTTAAAAGGCTGCGAAATTCGGTAAATCCACACATTACAGCGTAAATTAAAATACAATTAACATGGTGAATAAAGTGGCAGGGAAACATAGGAAGGAAGAAGAAAGAGAGAAATGTAAGAGAGGATTTCGTAAGTTGAAATGTAAGTGCGGAAAATGTATGCGTGGAAATAAAAAGAAAATAAGAGTGAGAGCCAGGGGAAGGAGTGTGGCTCCATGACGGAAGGGAAAAGCGGAATGTGCGAAAAGGCGGAAAATTTGAGTGGAAATATTAAAGGATGAAGCATTTGGATGTGGAGTGGGAAATGATTGAGAGAAAGGCGTATAATGTATAGAAGAGAGCGAAGAAGCGGAAATTGTATGTAGGGGTTTGTAAAAGGCAAAGGCTGCCGTACATTGGAATAAACTATCTATCTATCTATTATCGTCCATACGAATAAAAAGATGAGCGAATTCGAGCAAGCCTGAGCGACGATGAGACATGCACATTGGTGCTGACGGTGCATTTCGGGAAGTCTTTCGTAATATTATTATCCCTAAAGGCGCGTGGAGGTTGTCACCAAGCATTTGTAGAGTACAGTAATCATCGTTCTTTTAATCGAGTAACATCGGGAAAATATGTACGAGACGTCGCTTGGCTAAAATATTATTCATTTAAATAATTTTTGTGCTCTCAGGATTAATGTGTGCTCGTGTTAATAAAAAATATTTTAAAAAGACGTGACTTACGGAGATGAATATAAGAATTGCATCTGTGCGGGATTCATTATATATCGGTTTTTCAAATAATTTTTGTGTAGATCGCTCAATACTTCATTATCGGCAAATATCGGTAAAATTTTTAACGCTGATGGAAAAATTCGAGCGCTTTTAAACTGCTTCACAATTATACGGGGGCTGTGATTTTTTTTTTCATGAATTCGGAATAAATTTTGTACTTCCGAAATAACGAAAAGGGAGATAGTTAGAGAAAGTGCGCGCGGAAAACAGAGAGTGCGTGTGCGCGAGAAGGAGAAAAAAGAAAAAAGCCTAAGCGACAGACGCGGGAAAGAGATGCATCGAATAAACTCCAAAGAAGCGCAGGTAGAAATATTTGATAATGGCAATAATAATAATAAAAGTGAAAAATAATAAAAGAAAAAATAATAATTATAATCCAAAGAGAGAGAGAGAGGGAGATATGGAAATATTGAAAATATCATTTTTGATACATAAATAAAAGTATAACCTCACAAATAGCATTAAAAAAATGTCTAAAAAGATAATGAAATATATTTTTCTTTTCGATTGTTCTTATTCTACGATGACAATGACAGTTTTCAATTATCAGATGCTCTATATATGCATCGATAATTGTCCTGATCCAGAATTCTGGTGTCCGAGTGATACCGATTATCGCAACGTCAGCGTTTTTCGTCTTTGGGAAACGAAAAAATTTCGTCTCCTTTACACAGCAGAACACAACAATTACGCATACTGAGTTAATTCAATTTAATTATCCACTAGTGTTTTAATTTAGGTACGCCTAGCGTTTGAACGCGCTGAGTCTTTTCACTTAAACCTCACCTAACCTAACGTGTTACATGTATATCGTTTAATTGTATTTTACCCAATCACATGTGAACCACGCAAATGAATAAAAATATAAAATATGTGTATTATTTTGAATTTCTTTCGTAATATTTTTCATTAATTAGAGCTTCTTTTTCAATAAAAATGTTTATTTCGATAAAAACGATTCAAAAATTTCGCTAAAAGGCGCAGTCTATAATATGCTGCCACCACGCGGCTTAGTTTGGCAGTACCTACTCGTCTCTGTAAACATATCACAAATCACAACAGCGGTTGCGCGGAGGCGCGGGGCTGTCACAAAATAGCTATATTGAAAAGTTTGACACTGAAAAAGTTTAGCGTTATTTTATGAACATCGACGTTCGAACATTCCATATATTCTACCTGACGTAGAATGTACGAAAACATAAATATCGCGTACAGTCGACACTCGAAACTTTTCGAACAAAAGTGAGGTTAAAAAGTATTTCGCGGAGTGACTCGGATTGTCAACAAAGAAGAACATCGAAAGGAGAAGCTTTCTTATTTTGATTTCGTTTTTGTTTCCATCGGAACGACGACAATGGTGAAATTTTTCAAGTAAGTTTGCAAAAATGATGAAAAATTCACGATTTCTTAGCCTCTCTTTTTTCATCGTTAAAAAATTTTTTTTTCTCAAAAAAAGCGAGCATAAAATAATTGGCAATTTTCGAAATATTTTACGTGCTCGTGATTCAATGAACTTCATTTGAATAATAATTTTTTTTCTCATTGTTCTCGTATAACCACATAAACAATCGAAAAGAGAATGTCGCCATAAGATCACACACATAACGTGATATGTTTACAAAAAAATTAGCATCGCTCGATAATTTTGAAAAATTCAAATCTCTGAATTATCTTCGTGACGTGGATAAAAAAAAAAGAAAAATTTGTAACTACATTTCTTGCAATTTCAAAGGTATCGCATGAATTCAATGCAAATAGGTATTTAATAGTAAATTCATTATCCATCGGCAGGAAGTCCGTTCAAAATGCCTTTCTCAGAAATTATCGAGCCTTTAGTTGTTGCCGATGTCTTTACATCTTTTTTCGTGATTTTTCACTGGGATTCATAACTGGGGAAAGTCACGAATCATTCGCATACCTAAATAATTATGCTATTGGAGGAAAAAAAATGTTATATCTATCATTTTTTAATTAATTACATGGCCACCCAAAAAATATGTCTCAAAAATTTTGCTACATCTCGTGACAAAAATACAATTTTTTTCACCAAATATTAAGGCCCGTTAGTGATTTACCTGCCCGATCGCATCACGCTCGTAATTTTTCTCCGAATAAAGATATCTCGGAACGGGTACTGCGAACTGAAAAATAATTACAAATACGACAGTTTAGTTTTTTTTTTCTATTCAATCTTTTGCAGCAGAAAAATTTCAATTTTTTCAAAAACAATTTTAAAAATAGCATGCTTATCGTCTTTTTTTATGGAAAAAGACCCATCGATATTTGTATAATTTATTTTTTCGCATATTCCACGGGTGAAGCAGAATTTTTGTGAAATATTGTATCGCATAGAGAGAGAGAGAGAGAGAGAGAGCCTGTTTCAAAGATATACAAAGATATATGATTTTTTTTTTAAATAGCAAAAAGTTTCATTATCTTCTACTCCGATATAGCAGTTTATGAAAATATAATATCCTGATTTATCAGGATGTAGAGAGTATAATACTTTTCCCAAGTACGCGCTTTCCCGTTTTCGACTATTTATTCTTTTTTCGTCTTTGAACAAAGATATTTTTGAAACGATGGCCCTTATTCAGCAGTTGTTTTTTACCAGAAAATAATGAGTGACAAAAATTACGTATTCTCGTTGCTTAAAATGGAAAAAATAACTCACATTTGTTGGAGCAATTTATCGTTTTTCGTTATTTTTTTTTGTATCGTTCATAATTTTTAAATGAGCTGGTTTCTTCATGAGATAATTTTTCACCCTGTAAACTGCTCAAGCAATTTTGAATAATTTTTTTCCGCCACATCGAATATCTTTTCCATAATTGCTAGGTAATTAATATATCGATAAATACATAAATAATTCAGTCATATAAATGAACACAAACGGTTCATCGAGAGAAATTCCATATCGACGGAAGTACTCTTAATTTCTATCGATATCCGGATTAAAGGGAGCAACTACTTTAGGAGACCCGAAAATTAGGTGATTTTTGGGATTTTTTTTATGTGAAAAAAAAAAACAACGGAAATTTCCCAAACTCTGACAATAATTTATTCACGTTTCCATACATCTCTGGTAATTTATTCAACTTATTCAATGCATCAATTAAGGTGCAATCCGCCGTGTCCCTTGGCGCGTCCTCATCCCTTGTTGTCGATTTGCGAAAATTGCGCGGCTCGCAATTCGCATCTGGAATTACCCAAAAAAAATGTATACATTATTGAGATGTTTTTTCGGAGCGCGAACCTACATTTTGAAAAAAAAAAAAAAAACGAAAATTAAATTTTCGAACGTGTTATAAAAAAAATTATCGATTTTTAGCACATTTTTTTTACGGAATTTTGCAATAATAAATATGTTTTAAACAATTTAATATTTCCAACTTTAGGCTCATTTTTCAATAAATTATATTATGCAAACGTGTTTCAATTTTCAAGATAATCGATCATTTATTTTGTAAGTTATGATTGCACCGGGACCTCGATTTAACGGCCAGTGGCAGGACCGGCTCCGCATCGCAACCTTGTTAAATCGAGGTTGCGCACGCCCGCCCATGCTGTATCCGCGCATCGGCACTCCGTGCTACGGGCCTGATCGCGGAGACCTAAAGCGTGTCCGCCACCATCTCCCACCACGCGAAAAACTGATCGATAAATGCGACATGGTGGGGGACTGTCTGTTAAATCGAGGGCCATTGAATCGAGGTCCTGGTGTACCGCAAATTGAAAAAATTACGTTCCCAGATAAACACGTTTAAAGTTTCACAAACGAAAAACTCAAAGTTAAATCCGATTAATGTATTACCGATTAATCAGCGATTCCAGCACCGTACACAGCAGTCCTTTCTCTTCCTCATGCAACTCATTCGAAGCTTGCATCTCCTTCTTACGAGCTTTTCGAGCTTCTTTTGTCTCTGATAAACTCTGTCTATCGTATACCTGAGCGCGCTTGAGAGCCGAGCGAAGAAGATGCGTTACCATTTACATACATACCGTTGGAAGGGATCCGAATACCGTTTTGAAATTTTCAGGGTGCATTCTTGAGATATTTTGCTAACGATTTATGAAATTAAAAAAAAAAAATAGATTTTTCGAAGCATCTAAAGTGGTTGATCCCCTTAAACATTTCGAGGCCAAAAATAAAAGTATGAAAGCTCCGATTCATCATTTATCTCGTCCTCGGGGGGAATGAAGAGCTGATTTTTCAATGCGCAGTCTTGTCAGAGATCGAAGAATCGTTTGATTTTTTTTTTTTTTTTTTTTTTAACCGAAGAATCTTGAAGACAAAAAGAAAATCAACAAACGAGCTTAGATATCCAAGGACTTATCGAATTGCCTTGAAATCTCAACTTTGCTCTTTAAACTTCCGATAAATAGGTGAAAAAAAAAAAAAAAAAAAAAAAAAAAAAAAAACTAAAAATAAAGCGATGCCCAATCCGGTATACACGTTGAAGGAGAAGCAAGAATGGCTAAAGTATCATCATCAGGGTGAAAGTCCCGAGATGATAAGCAAACATTTTCATCGGGAGCATCCTGAACGTCCGAAACCTTCGAAAAACACTATACGAGCCGCGGTCAAGAGATTCGAGGATACGGGACGTTTCGATCGTTCCGAGCCTTATACGCAACCAAAAAAAGCCGTTCCCCTGGAAAAGAGAATACTCGTGTGCGCAGCCGTCGAAGCGGGGGGCGGTTGCGCCTCCGCGAGCAGCGTCGCAAGACAGTTCGATCTGTCGGAGTCTTCGGTGAGGAAAATATGGAAAGAGGAGGGCTTCGGCGATGGAAAATTAAAGAGAATAACGATAGGAACACCGAGGAAAAAAGTTAAAAACACTCCTATCAAAGGTGGGTCAGTGAAAATAACGTTTTTCTTTTTCTCCCTCCGTTCTCTTCCAATGTTGACGTGCAATTTTTTCTCAGATTTCATTATTTTTCTTTCTTATGAAAAACAAAAAAAAAAAATTAACAAAAAATGAAAAAAATGCTTTCAACGGGAGTGATTTTTTTTTTCACATTTTATTTCCTCGTAGAACATGTTCTGTGAGCGAGATAATAAAAAAAAAAAAACGAGGAAGCAATATCCAAGTTTATTATTTGCAGTATTTATATCGTTTTTTTTTTTCCCCAAAAAAATTCACAATTTTACCAAACCTCAAAGACTTTAGCGATTTTTCATAATTGAAAATTTACGAAACTTACAGCGAACATAACTTATCCCATAGAAATGGAAAATTTTGAATTACTAAAAATTCCATATGATCCAAATTCTCTCGACGATTCTCGCCCAAATCCAACATCGGCCATCATTCAATAATAATGTATACGTGTCGGGAAAAAAAAAAAAAAAAAAAAAACATGGCCCGACGTCTTAATATTTGCGACCGAGCTGTGTCGGAGAAGTTATTTGAAAAATTTAAAATTTCATAAAACATGAAATCCTTCAATATATTCTCACCAAATCTGATATCAATGATCTTTCATCTCTTTTTCACGTGAGAAAATTTACCAACGTATCTAAAAACTTGCGGAAATTGGAGTTGCGAATGAATATATTTTGAAAAATTCGAATTTTCCATGAAACAACCTTCATTTATACTCATTCTCGTACAAAAAAAAATATAGCCGAATGTCTCATAATTTCCCCCCAAGTTCGAACGATCTCGAAAATTTTATTCGAAAATTTGAAAATCCCTCGAAAGGGCAATTATGAAAATCAACTTTTCCAGTCCCGGATTGTAGTATGATCGAGCAACACTGGCTAGCGGCATTGACGAACGGTCACGTTAATCAAAAAGAGCCAAAATCGAATTCGGAGCGCGACGATGAGCCCGGCGAGAATACGTCGGAGCGCGATACAGCACGAACGGAAACGTGAGGAATGAGAGAACACGGAAACGACGCGATTCCTCGTTGATCATTGCATATCGATAAAATATTATTCGTGACGAAATAATAAAGAAAAAAAGAAAAAACTAAGTTCTATGGTGACTGGTTGCGGGGGGGGGGGGGGGGGGACAAGCGAAAGAGAGATTTATGGACCGTTCATGGTCTATGAACCATGGCTAGCCGGTATAAATTTGACTCGTGATATTCCGAAAAAAAAAAACCTAGATCGATAATTCTGAAATTTTCAATATCCGAATAGTGCCTCTCTGCCGATTTGTGGATATTTCCTTATTCAGAAATTGTCACAAATCTGGAATGGTCAGTATCTTTGAAATTTCATACCACGCTTGGATGAGTTCATAACTGTACATGCGTGTAGAATGTTTCGAATAAAATTGTACGAAAGAGTCAAATCGATGGAATTAAAAAATTTTTTCAAATAAAAAAAAAATAACAGACATGTTAAATTACGATAATTATCAATTGTCAAGCGACGAAGAGGGTTCAAGATTTTTTTTTTTTAATGGATAAACTCCCCAGTTTTATTCGATATAAGTAAACCCTGAAATGCTTCGACGAGTCCTTGATCACTCGGCCAAGCTGAAAGGACCGTTAAACGAAATTTTTTCGCACAGCGAAGAAATATTTCACTTGTAAAGTCTCATATTGAAAAATAAACTTTTATCCAAAATAATCGCTGTTAATTCTTTCGATAAATCAAACGTTTCACTCATAAATCGCGGCAATATCGCATTTAACAATTCATTTTAAACTATATCGTGCTCTTCTTCATTTTAAACATCACAATGGTAACATTATTTAACAAAACAAACACACACGCCGAACAGTTTACATCATATTTTCAAACCAAATTGTAATTTATTTATTTTCCTTTTTTACTTTCAAATTTCCCGCGCTACAGGCGCGTTCTATCTTATCTACTGGGTAACCCGTTTCATTCAAACTTCCGCCGCAAAGTGGCGGGTGCAGTGGTAGAATATTGTTTCAAATAAAATTGTACGAAAGAGTCAAATCGATGGAACTAAAAATTTTTTTCAAAAAAAAAAAAAAAATAACAGACATACAAAATTACGATAATTATCAATTATCAATCGGCGAAGAGGGTTCAAGATATATTTTTTTACTCTCAGTCGACTTCGACAAGTTTGCCCTCTCTCGTTTTCGTAGTTCATGTTTTACTGATCGCTGCCGCTGAAAGATCGTACATTTTGGTTTTCGCGAAATCGATTGCACTGCCAAACTCAGCCGTGTGGTGGCAGCATCATAGACTGCGCCTTTTAGCGGAACTTTTGAATCGTTTTTATTGAAATAAACATTTGTATTAAAAAATAAGCTCTAAATCAGAAAAAATATTACGAAATCAATTCAAAAATAATATACATATTTAATATTTTTATTCATTTGCGTGGTTCACATGTGATTGGGTAAAATACAATTAAACGATATGCATGTAACAGGTGAGGTTAGGTGAGGTTTAAGTGAAAGGACTCAGCGCGTTCAAACTCAAACTCAGGCGTAACCTAAATTGAAACATACTAGTGGATAATTAAATTGAATTAACCCATTATGCGTAATTGTTGTGTTCTGCTGTGTAAAGGAGGGGGAATTTTTTCGTTTCCCAAAGACGAAAAACGTTGACGTCGCGATAATCGGTATCATTCGGACACCAGAATTCTGGAGCATCTGATAATTGAAAACTATCATTGTCATCGTAGAAGAACAATCGAAAAGAAAAATATATTTCATTGCTCTTCTAGACATTTTCGTGATTCTATTTGTGAGGTAATACTTTTATTTATGTACCAAAAATGATATTTTTAATGTTGCATACCTTTTTATCGAATGATTCTTTTTTCTTTTTACTGCAGCTCCCCGTTTTTTTTTTTTTTTTTTTTCAATTCTGCTTGTAATTGTGGAACTATCCTCGATAAATATTTGTCATTTCGAACCATTTTATTCTAATCATACTTTATGTCACCTAAAAAATCCGCCAAAAGGCGCAATCGATGATGCACCAGTGGAGTGGAAAGCGCTATGAGCTTCTCTCATATCCGAAGTCGTTCGACGAGTCCTCGATCACTCAGCCAAACTGAAAGGGCTGACCAACGAAATTTTTTTCCACATAGCGAAAAAATATTTCGCTTCTAAAGTCTCACATGAAAAATAAACTTTTATCCAGAAGAATCGCTGTTAATTCTTTCGATAAATCAAACGTTTCACCTATAAATCGCGGTAACAAAATCGTATTCAACAATTCACTTAAAACGATATAATCTTCTTCATTTTATACATCACAATGATAACATTATTTAACAAAACAAACACCGAACAATTTACATAATATTTTCCAACCAAATTGTAATTTATTTACTCTTTTTATTTTCAAATTTCCCGCGCTACGTGCGCGTTCTACGTTATCGACCGAATAACCCGTTTCATTAAAATTTCCGCCGCAAAATGGCGTGTGAGAATCGTCGAGAGATATATTTTACGGTTGTTCGCGGCGTCCGCGGCGACGGCGCGACGGGACAGTCTCTCGCACAGTCGTGTGGGTACGTGTCGTATCGGGGACGCTTCTTTCTACATCCCCAATCTCCCTTCAAACGGCGTTAATCCGAGGGAGAATCGAAATCCTCGGATTTTCGCACGAATTTGGGTTTTTCTTTTTTTTTTCTTTTTTTCGTTATCGAACGAAAGTCTCTCTCTCTCTCGTCGAGTCAACCGCCGTGGATAGAAAATTTCGAGATATTGGGCATCGTGGGAATACCGGTAAAAAATTTTTTATAGTCGAATTGATTATACATATATATATATACACACACGGCGCACACAACACACATACATACAGTCAGTCACACACGCGCACTCCCCAAATCGCATATATACACGGACACACATATACACATACATATAGTAAAGTAGCGAGTTTCCTGCGTGTCGGGTGTCCACGCGCAGTTCTCATAGTGCCAAACGAGTTTTCCGTCTTGCGGAAAACAGCTCACCACGCATCTGCCTTTTTTTTCTCACACGTAAGTATAATGGAAAAATTAAGTAATTATTGTATCGTAATGATAGCGGATAGCTTATCAGTCGTCGAATCTTGACCATGCAGAGCCTTAGAACGTGTATATAACGTAACGTACCATAGTTTTGAGTGTACGTGCAAAAATTTGTAGCGCGACGCGCACGAGAACGAGACCGGTGGAGGCCATGTTTCGTGCTCTCGGGGGGCATTTCCGACACACACGCACACCGGTTTTTATCAAACCTGAAACTTTTTTTTTTCCTCGCTTCATTTTATTTTCTCGAAACTCACGAATTCGTCGTTTTTTGCGATCTTTGCCGGTAAAATACGTGCAAAAAAAAAATCGCAAATACGAGAGTAATTCGAGGGATATGGATTTTTTTTTTCTTCCTTTTCCATTTCGAGACGAAATATCGACACACGACGCGAGGCAAAGGTGTGCGTACAAGGGAAGCCATGTTTTCCCGACGAAACGTTTCCTCGGCCCGGTTCTCGTCTCGCTCTCGAGCCCGTCCCACGAAAATGTCTAGAAACCGAAATTTCTCGAATTTAAACGACTCTACGATCGCAAAATTTATCATGGGGGGGTTGGCGGGGGAGCGGAGTTCTCAAATAAATTTCTCTCGATATTCGTTTCTCTCGTTTTTTTTTTTCACAATCCAAGCTTTTGCTCAAAATTTCATGGGGGTTGAAATAAAAATGGAAAAAAAAAAAAAAAAATCAATTTTTTTTTTTTTTTTTCCGGTGTCGTTGATTATTTTATTCGGGAAATTTTCGGGATTCCAGGGATAACGCAAAATGTCTGAATCGGATTTACTTGCTGCTGATCAGATAGACGGTCTAGACGGCTTGGAGAATGGTCAGGACGGCGATTCGATAATGCAGTCTGACGACGTCAAGAGAGAATTCAACGAGGCCAATATTGACGATCCGGTGAGTCGAATCGTCGATGTGTGTATATATATATATATATATATATATATATATATTTTTTTTTTTTTCAAATTCATTCCGCAAAAGATGAATATTTGAATTTTTGTGATTTTTTTTTGTTTGTTTTTTTGATTTCAGGAGCTCGAGGCAATCAAAGCGCGGGTGCGTGAGATGGAAGAGGAGGCTGAGAAGCTCAAGCAACTACAGTCAGAAGTCGACAAACAAATGAACATGGGAAGCCCACCGGGGATCAGTAAGTTTAAGAAACGAAGATGAATCAAATTGATCCTTTACGTTTTTTTTTTTTTTTTTTTCCCCCTTTCTGACAAATTTTATCCGAATATAATTTTTTTTTTTGCTATTTTGTAAAAAAAAAATTATCGCTCATTCCTTCGATCCATTTCGTGGGCTTTTTTTTCTTCGTTTTTTTTTTTTTTTTCGAAAAATAAATTGAAAGAGGCAAAAAAAGATATCTTTGAAATTTTTTTTTTTTTTTTTTTTTTTTTTCGACAAAATACCAAAGAAATTTTATCCGAGTATAATTTTTTTTTTGCTATTTGATATAAAAATATTGATATTGCGCAATAGTTGTCGCTCGTTCGTTCGATCCATTTCGTGGGCTTTTTTTTCTTCGTTTTTTTTTTTTTTTTTTTTAATAAATTGAAAGAGGCGAAAAAAGATATTTTTGAAATTTTGAATTTTTTTTTAGCTCACGCGCGAAATGAAATTTTGAGACATTTTTTTTTTTCCCCCCCTCGACAAAATACCAAAGAATTTTTATCCGAATATTATTTTTTTTTGCTATTTTATAAAAAAAAAAATTGATATTGCGCAAAAATTATCGCTCGTTTTTCTTCGATCCATTTCGTGGGCTTTTTTTTCGTCGTTTTTTTTTTTTTTTTTTTTTAAGAAATCGAAAGAAGCGAAAAAAGATATTTTGGAAATTTGAATTTTTTTCTTAGCTCACGTGGGGAAAGAAATTTTGAAAAATTTGTTTTTTTAATTTTTGTAAGTTTGCGGTTCGATAGGAAAGATATTTCGCTCGTTCGCCGCATGAGCGAATCTTTGCTCTCGCTTTGGCGAATAATCAATGTTCAATTTCTGAAAAAGAATTCAAAGGCGCATAAATTTTTTTTTTTTTTTTCTCAAGTTTGCGGTTTAGTAGCAAAGACATTCGAAATTAAAAAAAAAAAAAAAAAACCGCGATGAATATCAAAGTTTTGAAGTTTTTAAAACTCGAAAAATATCTTCCGTTCGACGAGGAGAGCAAAAATTCACTTATCCGCTGGCGATCGATCGAGGAGTAAATTATACGAACTTTTTTTTTTCTCTTTGCGATGAAAAATAGATATGAAAGAAAGATAAGAAAAAATTCTAGTCCCCCGATCATGCACTTGGATTTTATCATTGCGCTGTCATGCAAAAAAGTCCCTCTCTCATGGATGACGATAGGCATGAAAAGATATAGAAAAAAAAATGTCTGGATGCGCGGAGTTTAATTTTTCGAAAAAAGAAAAAAGTATTGAAAACTTTCGCCTGGTGCTCGAATTCCGGATTACGAGGCTTAAAGAGAAGAATTTCTAATTTTCATTTGTAATTTACAAAGTTTCCGTTGTAGAGAAGAAATTCAAAAGAATAAAAAAACGAAAGTTTAAACTAGGGCCAAGCGTTTTTGTTGGGAAAACGGCAAAGCAACGAAAAATAAGGATATTTTCATTTACTTGCGACATTAAAAAAAAAAAGCATCGAGATGAAATCCTGGGTTAAAATGGCTGGGGGGGGTATCTTAAAGTAAGAAAAAACGGCATGGAAGTCAATGAGGATCGCTGCGAGCGTAAGACCGCCGCGATGCTCTAAGGTTAACCAAACATGATTTCATGAGATATCGAAGCTACAAGTGCCTGTAGACGTATTCGAATATGAGGCATTCCACATCAACATGACCATTTCAAAACCTTAATATCTTAAATTTTTATGCAATCGACATATGCTATAGTACTCTTTAAAACAAAAATATTGATATGTATTAAATTTATGGTGGCATTGATAGGGGTGAAATTACAGGAAAATTCGATTTTTCCTTGTTTTTTCTTCCTGATTTTATTACATGGAAATGGTGTGTCGGAGCGAAAAATTGCTAAGAATCAATTTTGTTGTGTTTGTTGCAAGGATAACGAAAAAAAATTTTAGAATGCAAGATTTTACATTTTTCATAGAAAAAAACCTATTTAAAGAATAAAAATCGATTTTTGGACGATTATTACAGTTTTAAAAAATTTGAAATATTTTTTTTTTAATTCCTTGAACTTTTATCATAAGGAATACTACGTTCCCTTTCCAGATGGAGAAATTCAATCTAAAGGTTCAGCAAAAAAAAAAAAAAAAAAAAAAAAAAAATTGGAAAAAAAAATTTATGCAAAATTTGAAATAAAAATGTTATATAATGCGAGTATATTTCTCAATATTTATTTACAAAATATTCGCAAATATATTGAGAAATATACTCGCATCATATGACATTTTTATTTCAAATTGTGCATAACATTTTTTTTCCTTTTTTTTTCCTTTTTTTTTTTTTTTTTTTTTTTTTTTTTTTTTTTTTTTTTTTTGCTGAGCCTTTAGATTGAATTTCTCAATCTGGAAAGAGACGTATTACTTTTGAAAAAAGTTCGAGGAATTAAAAAAAAAATTAAAAATTTTTTAAAACTGTCATAATCGTCCAAAAATCAATTTTTATTTTTTAAATAGATTTTTTCCCATGAAAAATGTAAAATCTTGCATTCTAAAATTTTTTTTTTCGTTATCCTTGCAACAAACACAACAAAATTGATTCTTAGCAATTTTTCGCTCCGACACACTATTTCCATGTAAAAAAATCAGGGAGAAAAAACAAGGAAAAATCGCATTTTCCTGTAATTTCACCCCTATCAATGCCACCATAAATTTAATACATATATCAATATTTTTATTTTAAAGAATACTATAGCATATGTCGATTGCAGAAAAATTCAAGATATTAAGGTTTTAGAATGCCTCATATATATTATGTATAACTCGAATATCATCATGCACCTGCCCTATTACAATGCCTTGTGTCTCAAGCTCGTACCCTGCGATACCTACCTTTTCTCTCTCTCTCTTTATTTTTACAAGAAAAACCATAAAATTTCATATCTTCCCGATGAATATGAATCTTCCTGCATTACACCAAACATTCGCGAAAAGCTAGAACGAAATTCGCGAAAGCTAGAAATCTTTCAACGATTCGTTGAAAGATTTGATTTCTTGCAAAATCAAGCATATATTCGTACAGAAATTTTGGATTTAAGAAAGTAACGATTGACGAACTTTCTGCTATTTTTTTTTCGTGAAAAATCTTCATTCGTAAGGAAGTTACAGCCGATATTTCGATAACACTTTTTGAAAAGTACTTTTTGCACACTGCCGTTCGGAATTGGGTTGTTCAAAATTAAAAAAAAAAAAATAAACAACCAAAAGATCGGGTTGGTATATTAGTTTATCGTGTGATTAATCGATGGAATTTCCGAAATATCAAGTTACAAAAAAAAAATGGCGGTCGCTTAAAGTTGCAAGCTTGATTTTTGCGGGAGGGGGGGGGGGGGGGAGAACTAACATACTTCGTTCATCAGATCGAGAGTATTCATCGGGGAAAAAATCCTTTGTTAAAACGCCAGATTTTTATAATGTAAGAAAAGCAGAAAGAAAAAAAAAATTCCGATCGATCGAAGACGGTAGTTTTTGAGATATCTTGCTCTCGTCGACTATGAAAACGTGCTTCCCGGACATCGACGGTAACTCCCTTATAAGCTTGGCACAAACTGCGATAACAGTTTACCTCAAGGGAGTTCTATCGGTACATAACTAGTCAAGCCCGAGTGCTATCGAGTTTGACTAACTCGGTGCATTGTTCTGGCAACGTTGCACAACGCCTCTCAGCCTCGTTTTTATGCGTTATTCAAGCTTTTTTTAAAGTAATATTATTTATTACACTCAATAATTAATTATTTTCTCCCAAACATCCAATGTAAAATTGCACTGAAAACGTTGAGAAATCCTCGAGCATGGATGATTCATCGAGCGCGTCATATTTTAAATGGCGCGCTAACCTAAGGCGTTGCCACATCTGCTGAATGATGGTCGGCGGTCAATTAAGTTTGGCATTACATTATTTATGGACTTATAGGCTATCGATCAATATTTTCAAACATTCAAAATTTTCTTCAAACATTCTACTTATATCTCATAAATTTTCATCTATATTGGGAATCAACACGGAGGCGGGGCCTATCCAATATGGCCTCTTCTCTCCAGTCAGTTGCCAGTAGCCAGCTCTAGTTAGCATGGGGCAGCATAGGGAACAGTTGTAAACACTGGATTACCGCATATTGTTCCGCAAAATGCGATTTTTTGTGGTAACATTTGACAATGGGGTTTATTACCGTTGGAGATTATACGTGGATAAAATCCACTCCGCAAATTGGATACGGATCAAGTGATTATCGCCATAAGGATTACAATGAACCTGCATAACATCCCATGTTTAACCTCGAATTCTTTTAAAAAATTCCCGTCACTTTTCGGCTAAATAAATGCGTTCGAACAATAAATTATTAGTTAAAATATCAAACTATCGCGTGAAAAATGTTTTATTTATAAATTATTGTCCATATTTCATAAGTCATGAAATTGAAAGTAACGTCGCTTGTGTTTACACGACATAACTAAAACGATTATTCATATTCTGCGTGTGCTGAAAAATCTCATGCCCTCGCATCAAATATCGATTATGTCTTCTCGATCTTTATTTTATGATTTATTTCATGTAATAAAGCAGCAGATTTTAAATTATTGTTAAAAAGTGACAAATTCGTATGGTAATCAATGGTAATCATCAGGCAGCAACTGGAGAGAATTACTTGAAAATTTGGCCGCTAGAGGTCAGGGTGACATTTGTGAGTTCCCAATATCAACGGTAGTTTCCGTTAACTTTGCAATTGAATCTGTCGAAAGCGTGGATTTCCGTATGACAAGCACGTTAAATGTATAAAAATAAAAACTCTAATAACTTATTTTCTTTTCCACCTAACTTCGTAAAAGTGTAACTGAATCATGTTTCGATCACAATCGACCAGTATACCAATTTTTATCGAAATCTAAACGGTAAATCGCTATACGATAGAACTACCTTAAGGAGGTTCTCCTCCTATACTTGGGTGGGGCAAGGGGAACGTATAGCGCGGCGCGCGGGCGACATGCGGGGCAGGTTGCGTTCGGCATTTGTTTCACCAAATATAGCACGTTTTCTTATATATTATATGCAGCTTACTCGTCGAATTTTCATTCATATTGCATTCTTTTTGTGATCCTCGTTCGTAAACGAAACGGTGAATAATTTTCTTCTTTTTTTCCTAACATGTGAATAATAGTCTTCTCCCGTCTACAATTTTTTTTTATTAAATCAAAATCTGGCTACGCGTTTAGTTGTAATATTAAAAAAAAAAAACCGTGCTAGTATCAGGGCACAGCAATGCTTGCTTTATGCTCTACACGTAATGGCTGCTGACTTTGACATTGAATATCTCGAGTTAGGAACGGTCAATCTGCTTCAAATTTCACGAGAAGTTGGGTACTAGCATTCTCTTAGTCCACTATAAATTTCAACAAATTCTCATTGTAAAAAAATGTTCATTTTGACGCTGGTCTCACGCGTCAAAACTTAAGGTTGTTGTGCCGTTTCTCAGTCAGGGTGATTGGGTTGGGGTTTGGGGTTGGGGCGAGGGTGCGCGATGAGCATGGGCATGCATGGCACGATACAATGTTGCGTCGTTCACGGGCGAGCGGGGGGGTTCCCTTTCATTACACTAGGACCTCGATTTAATGGTCCTCGATTGAATAGACAGTCCCCACCATGTCGCACTTATCGATCGATTTTTCGCGTGGTGGGAGATGGTGGGGGACGCTTAAAGTCTCCCCGATCAGGCCCGTAGCACGGAGTGCCGATGCGCAGATACAGCATGGGCGGGCATACGCTACCTCGATTTAACAAGGTGCGATGCGGAGCCGGTCCCGCCACTGGCCGTTAAATCGAGGTCGTAGTGTATCAATATCCCCCAAAAACTTTACCGTCAAAAATTCTGAAATTTTTACAGAATAGCCAGATAATGCCTCACAAAAACGTATTTATTTTTTGAGCTCGGCGGTAACATTTTCTTAGCAGATATAGCTTGCATACTGAATAATAGTCGGAAATTCTTCATAAGGGTAATGCAATTAGTCTACGAAACGCGTCAACTTTCCGATATTTTTTTTTTTTTTTTTTTTTTCCCTCAAAAACGATACTGTGAATCGTACCCCAAGTTTTATAAGAAGGTATACATTGTGGAAAAATTTGGTCTGAATGGTAAAATTTTTAAAGATCAGCACAACAACCTTAAGGCACCTCCCGTCCACATTGCAATCATAATTATTGTGAAAGATTCACGGATCTTTCTTCATGAG
This sequence comes from Rhorus exstirpatorius, assembly GCA_963564615.1. Taxonomy (NCBI): domain Eukaryota; kingdom Metazoa; phylum Arthropoda; class Insecta; order Hymenoptera; family Ichneumonidae; genus Rhorus; species Rhorus exstirpatorius. The sequence goes on along the minus strand of OY751317.1, from coordinate 16,601,726 downwards.
GAAGCCCTTTGCTCATCGAAGGAGCTTGGCTCTTTAAGTTTGTTGTGACGATACTTCAAAATGATGCCATGCAGACCAAATTTTTCCACAATGTATATAATTATTTTGCCTACGTTCCTGTAAAACTTGGATACGATTCACAGTACCGTTTTTTTTTTTTTTTTTTTTGAGAAAAAAAAATTCGGAAAGTTAATGTGTTTCGTGGGTTAACTGCACCTATGATAGATAAATTCTGACAATTTTTGCAATATTTAAGAGATTTGCGTTTTAAGAGACATCACCTGGATATTCTGTAAAAATTTCAGAATTTTTGACGGTAAAGTTTTTAGAATATTTATAATGAAAGAGAAAAAGGACCCGCTCGCCCGTGAGCGACGCAACGTTGTATCGTCGATGCATCCCTCGCGCTCACCGCGCGTGGACTCCGCTCGCTCCTCTGGCTGAGTAACCAGCACAACAACCTTAAAAATTATGAGAAAGCATTGTGCCCAAACTTCAATCTGTTTACAGATATTCTTCGAGTCACTTCGACGCGGACTTTTATCTCGATGCTGTCCAAATACAATGAATTTTTAAGAAATTTTTCTGCAGCTTTTTTCGTAATTGAACTTGGGGGAAAAAAAAAATCATCAATACGTATTATAAGCTTGAACTGAGACTGAGTAGTCAATTGCTATTCTGTAGGAATATTCTTTAACATTTCGTCGTGCGATAATCTGTTATGGTCAAAATTTAATGTCACATAGCTCATTTGTTATATTGAAATTTTTTTTAATTCCACTGAATATATATTTTTGGGAAGTTCTCGCCATTTTTATTATAAAAAAATTGCTGAAGTGTTCGAAAAAAAAAATCATTGATCGTTATCTCTGCTTCATTGAATTCATCAAAAAATCTGCAAAAAGTTCTGTGTAATATTGAAAATCGATCAATCTTGCAAATATTCCAATGGATAAATCAAAATGAAAATTCACCTCCCAGCCTCTCTCTTTGCTGCAATAAATAACGCAATTTCTTCGTAAAATTAAAGCTCATGTATCTTTTTTTTTCAAATTAGCGTTGCAATTATACCGAGCAAAGTATAACTTTTCCACGAATCATGAATTTTGTGAAATAAATTTTTTATACGCTTACTTTTTGGCGAAAAAAAAAGAATAATAAAAAATTCTAGATAGTATAAATTTTATCGAGTTGCACAGGTTGCTTTGGCCAGAATGAGCGCTCAAGTTCTAATTTAAACTCTTCGGTATCGTTGCTCAATGCTGATCCCCCCCAGTACAATCGCTAAAAGGGGGGAAAACGTTTTTATTGATTTTGGCAAAGGACGAATTTCTATGTCGTTTATGTGATGTCTATGGAACGCTTGAAATTATACGATTACTTGGGGAAAAAAAATCCAAACGATTCTATTATTGTGGCTTTTGTTTTTTTTTTTTTTTTTTTTACACCAAAAAACCATCGTGCAAAATTTTAATCAATTACGACAAATATTGTACCAAAAGTTTGATTTTCGTTTGTTTCTTGGTATACAAATAAAAGACGTATCAGCAAGAGTAAAATCGACTAAATTATACGCGGTCGTTACGCATATGGAAAACCGGGAAAAATCAAGAAATTTCTTTCCTCCTGTAATAATCAGGGAAAATTTAGGGAATTCAGAAAATTTTTTAGAATTTTTACAGAATTTACTTTTTGCCGGATGTACGAAAAATGAAACCAACTTGAAAAAAAAAAAAAAAAAACTGAAAAGTATAAAAATAAATATTTTTGTATATTTTTAATAATTATATTATTCTTTATTATATATAACAAAAGTTACGTCAGTGCCAAACAATGAAAATTTCAAAAACTAAAAACTAATTTACTCTAAAGCTCTAAAGCTACACTTCTGCATTCGATTTGTCGATACACAACTACACAATTATTATTGCAGATAAGTGTTTATATTTATTTTTCATTTATTGGCACCGACATAAAAATTTCCGTTTATAATAAAGAACAGGTTCGATATTTGATTTTAATGTATTTATTTTTTACTTTACAGTACGTAAATTATCGTTTGTGTTTTAGTTTTTATTTTAATATTCAACATTTTTTTTTTATTTGATCCTAATTTCCCGGGAATATTTGGAAAACCTGAAAAAATCAGGGAATTTCCGAGTCAATAATGCGTAACAACCACGAATATTTAGTTTATCGCGTTTTTTTTTTTTTTTTTTTTTTTTTTTTTGTTGTCATTATCGTCTCGCGAGTTGGATAATTTAAACAATTTTAAAACGTTATTTCATGCAATTTTCGATCCTCCCGGTCTCGAGGGCCAAGCTTCAACAGCGACCATTTTGTCTATTTCTCAATAAAACTTGAGACTCGAGCGTCGATCCTCTCCCCCAAATGAAACGTTTGAGCCGCCATTTTATGCACTCCACTGTACACGACTTGATAAAGACCTTTCATACATACATATATATGTATATATATATATTTTTGTCTTCCTCTTTTGTTCCCTTTTTCGTCTCAGCGAGCCCCTTGAATATGTCCATCGAGGACAAAATGGAAGTTGACAACAGGTCGATCTACGTTGGAAACGTGAGTGAAAATTCTTTCAATTTTCCATTCTACATTAATTATTGTTTATTGTCGTCAAAATTTTCTCGGAACCAAAGTTCCTCGACAATGAACACAAGCATATATAAATCGAAACGAACAAACATACAAACCAATGCCTTTCGTGTATATTTTGCGAAAAAAAAAAAAAAAGTAAAAATCCAAAAAAAAAAAACAAAAAAAAAAAAAACGAAAAAACAAAAAAAAAATCTACCAGGTCGATTACGGTGCAACCGCCGAGGAGCTTGAACAACATTTCCACGGTTGCGGCAGCGTCAACAGAGTGACGATACTCTGCAACAAATTCGACGGTCATCCGAAGGGTTTCGCTTACATCGAATTTGCCGAGCGCGATTCCGTTCAAACGGCAATGGCGATGGACGAGTCGATGTTTCGCGGACGACAGATCAAAGTAATGCCCAAGAGAACCAACAGGCCTGGGATGTCGATGACAAACAGGTAAAAAATTCATTTGAAGAAGAAAAAAAAGGTTAACTTAATTGATGGAGGGGGCAGGGGGGAGGGAAACAAAAACAAATTTATCTCTATAATTGCGAATTAAAATTTTCTCGTTTTGCCCCGCCCCCCCCTTTTTTTTTTTTGTCTCTCTCTTCCCCATGGCGCAGAGGTCCTAGAGGAACACGCGGTTATCGCGGCAGCGCACGTGGAATAACCCGCGGAAGCGCGTACTTTGGTTACAGGCCGATGAGGCGACCCAGGTAAAATTGTTTCCGATTAAACGAAGAAGACAAAAAAAAAACTATGCAAAAAAAAAAAAAAAAGAACGGTTTCTTTTTCTTCGTTCCTCCTTCCTTTTCTTTCGTTGTTATACGTTTTCAATAATACAGGGTGACAAGGACGCGGTTGGACATCCACTGATAATTTTTAAACAGGACCTTCGTACGACATAAGAGTTTTTTTTTTTTTGCGTTTACTTTCTTTCTTTTTTTTTTCTGCCGTTTCACAATTTTTTTTTTTTTTTTAAGCATTTTCTCTCTCTCTCTCTCTCTCTCTCTCACACACACATTTCGAACCCCCTTAAAAGTACAATGCTCTCGCACTGCCAAGAACAGCGTTTTTCCCCCGCCACGTACGCAGCCCGACGTTGACAGTTTACTTTTTTGTTTGTTTTTTTTTTTATTTTTCTTTCTTTTTTTTTTAATCATTGTTCAGTTTATATGGGCGAAAAAAAGGAAGAAAAAAACAAACAAAGAAAAACAATTTGTCTAGCGCCAAGAACAAACAAAAAAAAATGCATCATAATTGTAAACCAGCAGCTCTGTATCTTCTACATCGAAAATTATGACAATTAAAGTAAACGGGGGAGGTGGGGGGGGAAAAAAAAGGTGTATTTTCACCCCCCCCCCCCCCTGGTCATCGTTCCCCGTGTCTGACTTTAAAAAATCATGCTTTTTGATTGACCATTGTCGTGCCGTTTTTTTTTTTTTTTTTTTTTTTTTTTTTTGTTTTTTTTTTTTTTTTTCAAGAGGTTTGTCCATGGGCAAGCACGGATAACACAGTGCACGATTTATTCTCGTCGAGACGAGTTCTCAGGGGGTGATTGAGAAATTTGTGTAACGAGAGATCCCGTTGTCTCAGGTATGATCATCGCACCGTTCGTCCCGTTCAAAAATTTATCAGAGGGTGTCGGAGGGTTGAAGGCTTCAGTCACCCTGTTTTTATAAGAACGGGAGTTTTTTTTCCCCTCTCTCTCTCTCTGTCTTTCTATCTCTCTATATCTTATTTATTTACCAATCGGACATGCGAGAAAAGAGGGCTCTCTCGGGGGATAACGAACGATTATTATCATCAATTGCCCCACGTGCCATATCTTTCGATGACTCGTATCACGAGTGATGAATTCTTGCCCGATCCTCATATCGACACCTTTTTCTATCGCCAAAGCGGAGCGAAAAAACGAGGAGCAGGATGAAGCAAGATCGCGGAAGTTTTATCGACCAGTTTAGATGCGTTTTTTTTTTTTAGTTATTTTATTGCATATGAAATAAACCCGTTCGTAATTAAAATTACTCCTGACTTCCCTGACTGGAATGATCCTACATTTTCTCCGGGTAGAATCATTCAGATTGGAAAATGTAGGATCCTACAAATTGTAAAATGATCCGGAGCGGAAGACAAGGAGCAGATAAAGATCGCGGAAGTTTTATCAATCATTTGGTTTAGATGTATTATTTAGTAATTTTATTGCGTATTAAATAAAACCGTTCATAATTAAAATTACTCCCGATGTTTCTGACTGGAATGATCCTAAAAATTAGAAGTAGCATCAATCAAATTGGAAAATTTGTAGGATTCGATATCTTCTAAAGGTAGAATCATTCAATTCGCATGATCCTAAAATAGGATCATTCAAATTGGAAAATGATCCGGAGTGAAAAATGAGGAGCGGATAAAGTAAGATCGTGGATGTTTTATCGACCATTTAGTTTAGATGTATTATTTAGTTCTTTTGTTGCGTGTTAAATAAACCCGTTCATAATTAAAATTACTCCTGATGCACCTGACCGGAATGATCTTAAAAATAAGAAGTAGCATAATTCAAATTGGAAAATATAGGATATCCTACAGAATAGAAAATTTTTAGGATCCTACATTTTCTAAAAGTAGAATCATTCAATTTGCATGATTCCAAAAGTAGGATCATTCAAAGTGGAAAATGATACGGAGTGGAAAACGAGGCGCAGATAAAGATCGCGTAAGTTTTATCAACCATTTAGCTTAGATGTGTAATTTAGTTCTTTTATTGCGTATTAAATAAACCCGTTCATAATTAAAATTACTCCCGATGTTTCTGACTGGAATGATCCTACAAATTAGCAGTAGCATCAATCAAATTGGAAAATTTGTAGGATTCTTCTAAAAGTAGAATCATTTAAATTGAATGATCCTCAAAGTAGAATCATTCAAATTGATCATTCAATTTGCGTGATCATAATACAGGATCGTTTAAATTGGAAAATGTAGGATCTTACAAATTGGAAAATTATCCGGAGTGAAAAACGAGGAGCAGATAAAGTAAGATCGTGGATGTTTTATTAACCATTTGATTTAGATGTATTGTTTAGTTCTTTTTATTGCGTATTAAATAAACCCGTTCATAATTAAAATTACTCCTGACGTCCCTGACTGGAATGATCCTACGAATTGGATCTTAATAATATAACCTAACGGCACATGGGTAATTGATAATAATCGTTCGTAACCCCCCCTCCCCGAGCCGATCGTCTCGAACTTTTTCATTCTACAAATCCCCAATCGCACGATATTCGAAACTTTTCCTCGCGCAGCCCCGAACGCGTGAAACATTCAATCCTACACAGTGTGACCATCGCGGTAAGGAAAAACCTGGAAATGTCAGTGAATTTTGAATTAAGTCAGGGGAAAGAGTGAATTTTTCACAATTGGTCAGGGGAAAAAAAGTTGAAAATTACAGAAAAAAAAAAATTAAAATTAAAATCAAACTCCTCGGTTAACTGGAATGAAAATGTTGATTTTTCATGCGCGTCTAGGCATCATAAAAACCCAATTCTATAAGCTAGCTATGGTGAGGAATTGAAGAAGAAGAAAAAACAACAGAAATTCCGAAAAGTCTTATCCTGCAGGCCTGTATTTCGCACAGATGAACTATAATGGACGAGAAAAGCCCTAGTCAGAGATGAAAAATAAAATTTTACACTCTCTCCCCTGATTTCTAACTAGCGTAGAACTGTATGCTGTCCATCGGTAAACAGAATTCGCGCATTTGCCACCCGAAATAATGAAATAGGGAAAAAAAAAGATGAATAATTTTAGGCTGTAAATCAATTCTGTAGGTTAGCCACAGTCGGAGGAACCATAGTCGTGGGAATCCCTAGTGAACCATTACAACGATACATATGAGCAGGTAATGTTTAATTACGTGGAAAGGAAATATTTTTTTTTTTTTTTTTCATATCGAGTTCTTGAGATTCAGGGAAAAGATTCTACGTTACTCGTAATCAACGAAAAATTTCCGATCGCCTGGAGCCTGAAAATATGATGAAAAACGAAACAAAAAAATCTGCATTTTTAGCCCACTTTTTTGAAAAACCTGCTCATGGTGGCCACGTTCAGGGGAAAAAGAAAATTAATCAGGGAATCAGTAAAATTTCAGGGAAAAAAAAAAATAAATGGCTCGAAAGGAAATTCAAAAATTCAATTTTCTCATTTTGTTATTGGAAACAAAAACCAGCGTGTCAACCAAACGCGACAGAAGTGAAACTTTTCGGCATTATAAACAGTACCGGGGCAGCGTAAGGTTTATGTTTACAAAGATGATTGATTTTTCGCTACAATCACCAAATAAATACTATAAATATATATATTTCCTGAATTATCTGATGTGAGTATACAAATGAAAAGAGATGTAATCTATATATAAGCTAAATGAAATAAATCATTTTAAAAATAATATATACAAATATATATTTACGTGTGTTTTCATCTAATTTTTCTTAACACTGTTGAATTTACATTGAAATGAAATGAAGAATTGGGGGTATTGATTCGTAGCACTGATGAAGACTATAAGAACTTTGGTCGGAAAAAATTGAACAACTAGTCAGGGAATTTTTTTTCCGAAAAAAAGTGACCACCATGCTGCTTAAAATATCGAAATTTCGAATACCCATAACTTTGCTGAGGATTGACGATTTTGGGCTTATCAAAGGTAATTTTGAAAAGCCCAGAAATAGACTCGGAGAATGCCCTTTCATACATCCCCGAGATCTCAATTTTTTGTATCCAAAGGGGCACTTTGAAAATCGACGAATCCGAGTCGATAAGCGAACAGCGAAGAATCAGGGAAAAGTCAGTGAATTTTTGTGCGACCACTCTGCTACCGTAGTCTACATCATCTAGAAACAAAAGTTTTTATTTTTACATTCTACGATCTTGCAACGTCAAATTTTTCTCACACACACACACACACACACACAATCCGGGTAAAATCACCACGAGTTTTCCATTCAACGACAATTTCAATTCTACACACTAGCTCGATCGTGAACATTGCGACATCCGTATAATACGATCCCCCCCTCCCACGCTCAATTCTACACAATCAAGGAGACCCTCGCTCGAACTTGAGACCCCGAAGGATTGGATTTTTTTTTTTAATTGAACATAATTTTCTCGTCGTATCTGCGTTAGGCTGTCGGCATTGATTCGCGACATTCAAACCGGTAGAATTGAGGATTGAGTTAGGGACCGTTGAGTGCAGAATTGAAACATTCTCGAGAATGGAAAATTCGGAGAATCGTGGAGTGTTGTGATCCGAAGACGATCGAAGCGTTTGTCGAATTGACTTTTTCTAGGGGTTGTTTTTACAGAAATACATAAGATTGTAGGATTGAAATTCGTTAATTTATCGTGTCCCGATCGTCGTGGAGAAAACACGAAAAGTAATCCACATGCGTAGAATTGAAATGCGTCGACTTCAAGTGGGTAGGGAATTATGTTTTTTCGGGATCGAAATGCGTTGAATCAAAGTATGCAGGAGTGAAAGGAATCGGGAGGTGTAGGATTGGCCGGTGTAGACTTGGATTTTTTTAAAACGAAAGTTCTGTGTTGAGGGTGCACGGTCGCAAAACGCAAACATGCCCGAAGCGTGTGGAATTGAAATCACGCATGTCCGAATGTGTAGGATTGAAACATCTCGCGTTCGGAAATGCAGAATTGAAAGCATCCGGGTGCGGAGGGGTCGTTGAAAATTTTCACGTAAAATCCGCAGGTGTAGAATTGAAAGGCCTCGGTCAGAATTCGGCTATGTAGAATTGAAAGGCATCTGTCAGATTTCGGCTACGTAGAATTGAAAGAGGCTCTGGGTAGAATTCGGCGTTGCAGGATTGAGCACCTCCGGGCGCAATTCGACGCTGTAGCCTTGAATAATTTGTGTAGAATTTCCTTATGCAGGATTGCAAGCGTTGAGAATTCGGCGATGTATAATTGGTAAATTTGTAGAATTGCTCGTGTCCGGGGGGGGGCGTTGGTTCTATATTTCTACACGAGGAATCACACTCTCGTGTAGAATTGTCCAGGCTTTTCAATACGTTATTATCCAGTCGTGTAAGATTCGAACGACTGTTTATCGGAGTATACCTTCGAGCGGATTCTGTGAAAATTTTGCTCGGGCTTTATCGACTCCGTGTAGAATTGAGCTATCCCACGATTTGACATGTCCGATTGGAAATTGCCCGTTTCGATTGTTCGGGTTATCGTTGTTACAAGACGAAAAAATTTTGCGCGTCAAATGAGCGCGCTTTCTCTCTCTCTCTCTCTCTCTCTATCTCACTCTTTTTGTCTTAATCTGTCGTTCGCGGTTGTAACTTCGCTTTTGACTCTATTTTGGAGGGGGAAGAAAACAAAACGTTCGAAAAGGATTGAGGACACTGGGATTCGGTGAGAAACCGTCTCTTAATTCTCAAATATTATTTATTTTCCTGCTTTCCCTTCGTCGCAGGAGCTACAGACGAGGCTACTTTATTCCCTACTGATGACTCTAACCCGCTCGATGAATTCCAACGACAAGCCTCGCGCCGTTATAAACCAAGGTATGTTAATCAAAATCATACATTGCTCATTGTTATTTTTATAGATTATTTTTTTTTTTTTATTATTTTTTTTTTTCTCTTATTTTTCGTCCCCTCGAGCTTCTTTTATTTCAGGTATATAAGAGAAAAACGTTGTCGAGAATTTTTTTTTTTTTTCTTCCGAGTTCAATTGAAAAAATTTTAGGCTTTGAAATTTTCGCGAAAATCTTTGCTGATATAATGATAACTTTGTTTTTCTCGCAATCGCGATATTTCACGATCTAGTAATTATTCACGTTTTCGAAATTTCAATCATAATTTGTACGAAATTTAAAACAGAGAGAGAGAAGAGTAAGGTCGCGATAATTTTTTTTTTTTTTTTTTTTCGAATTTGTCGTTTTGCAGGATTACAATTAAATCCAACTTTTTATTATTCCGTCCATTACTTAATCGTGCTTTGTCGTCTGATCCGTTAAACACGAGCACGTGGCATGATGAATTTACGCGATAAAAAAATAGTGTGTGAACGGTCTTATTTTTTTTCTGGTTATTATTAATTTAAAAAGAAAGAAATGAGATATTTTTTTTTTTTTCCAAAGACCATATTTTTATATTCACATGTGAGAAATCACGTAAAACATCGTGGCTCGTGTTCGGCGCGCGTAAAAGAAAGAGAAAAAAATAGCCCCAATTGCCTAGACTTAGAGAAAGCATTTTTTTTTTTAATCAAGTGTACTGAAGGCGTAATTAAAAAAAAATTTACGTCGATTCTTATGATATGTCCACAGAAAAAAAACACAAACGATGGGGAAAAAAAGCAAAAAAGAGAGAGAAAAAGAAAAGACCTCATGTCAAAAGAAAAAAAATTGGACAAAGATGGGCACAATAATTATTCGTATTTCATGATTCTGAAAAAAAATGATGAAAAAAAAAGAAACCACCATATGAAACAGGGCGAATGAAAAAAAAAAGGAAAAAAAAGAGAGAGAGAGAGAGAGAGAAAAAAATCTACAAGTAAATAATCGGGTCACTCGTTCGTGCAGTTTGATCAATTCGCTGGAATTTATTTAGAAAAAAAAGCACACATTGTATAATCAAAAATTATATAATCGATTTATTTTGTGTCTTTGAATATTTCACGAATCATTCCCTCAAAAAAAAAAATATATTTCCAATTACTTTTTTTTCCATGATTGAACTGCACGAACGGTGCATAGTCTTATTCCATAATAATAATAATAATAATATTTTAGTGAGTCTTGTGCGCGCATGGTAAGTGGAAGTTGCCGGATTAACTGTCACTCGTCGTTCGTCTCGATCTCAAAAAATCGTATTTTCTTTAGACAACGAAAATCATATTTTATTATTATTTTCTAACATTCACATTTTTTTTTCGCTCTGTTATTTTCGTCGGTCGATAATTCGCGAAAAAAAAAAAAAAAAACAAAGAAATTGATTCATCATCTTTCACGCAATTGACAAATTTGTGTCTCTTTCCACTACGATATAATAATCGATTCCGTAACGATCGTTCTCTCGTCACGAATCACAGGATTTCTTCGAAAAATAATGGAAACAAAAAAAAACAATCTCCGTGAAAATTTTTTTTGGACTCTTCGAAATGTCATCGCTTCACCACCGAATGAATCACGCCAAAAAAAAAAATTATATTCTCCTAGTATGAATATAAAATTTCCCAAAATCCCATTTTGTTTTCTCGTCTTCTCTGCCCAATCCAGTCCTGGAAAGAAAAAGAGAGAAAAAAAATCGTCTCCCTTCACGTCGAATAAGTTTTTGCAGGTGCGGCCCGACACATCAGTATCCTGTCGTTGAAAAAAAAAAAAAAAAAAAAAAAAAAGTAATATAAAATTTTCGTCGATTTTTTGTCAGAGAAAAAAAAACGAAATTAATTAAAAAGAAAAAAAAAGAGAGAGAGATAAACCGACGTTATAGAATTTAAAGGAACAGAAAAAAAATACAATATTAATGCATGAAACGAGGTTATTTGTCGTCTTTCGATTGTGGAATGAAAGAATTGGGATTAATTAAGGCATGTTTAACAAACACATACACAGTTTTAAGGGTGTTGTCAAATAACGATGTAAAATGTAATACGAACAAACAAACAAAACGGTGGTAATAATAAAGATTTTTTTTTGCGCACGTACCACCAAAAAAATTTTATCGTCGTTATGGATTACCGTAAATTTAAACGATTCTGCGATACGGGCATGTTGAAATTAGTCTTTGGAGAATTGGTACCGGTCATCGTTGTATGTGGAGAAAACGAAAGTTGCCGATGTCGGCGCTGTCATCGCGAAGGTTATATGGCCGTTAGAAAAGAAAGAGTTACACTCTTTTGGCCTTTTTCACGTATATTTTTAAGATTTTTTTTTTTTATGAAAAGTTTTGGGTTTATTTCAATGAAACGATGGTAAATATCTTCATTCATGTTTTAACATGATGTGAGCATTTTTTTAATCGCAAAATATTGATGCCTCGAGAAGGAACAAGCTGTGCTGTGCAAGGCTACGACCTGCACCACGATTGTGACCTTTTCAATGATCTGAGAAAAAGACCGGGGCATATAATATCACCGAAAACGAGTCACTATGCTCCCTGCTACGAACGTTAAAAAAAACCAAAATAGTGGCATAATTTCGAGTAAAAGCAAATTTTTCCTTTTTTTTTTTTATGAGGTTCACCAGGTAGAGGGAAAATGCACAAAAAATTCTGAAATTTTTATTCAATATTCCGTACCTGCACGCTAGAGAGCCTGAATTATTTCAGAATTTTCATCAGGGCCGTTCTCGAAGGATAAATATTTAAAATTTTCATTTTAACACAGGTCGTGCGGCACTTTATGTTCCCGCTGTAATATAACTCGAAGAAAAATTCAGAGAAAAAAATGAAGGTATATAGTTTAAGGTTGTTGTGGGGCCAGGTCAAAATGCTACAATTGAGCTGAATATTTTTTCTAGATCTTTATAACCCTTCTCTTGATCATCCTGTGCAGTTTGAGAGTGATCTACGGTACAGTTTTTTGGAAAAAAAAAATTTAGAAACTCAACGTGTTTCGTGTTCTTATCACATTACACTTATGGAAACGTTCCGATCGTTTTGCAGTATATTGGATAATTAGGAAAATAAGTTTAGCTATATAGATATACTCCCGTGCATAAGCGCGATGTATATCGAGGCTTGTTAGTACCTCTCGACATGTCGGTAAAGGAGGAAATATACTTGTCTCGAGGCACCATCGTGCCTCTTGATAACTGCTGAAAAAAATGCTGCCAAGAAGTTGAAAAAATAGATACAATTCGACTAACTATCGAACTAACTTATTGTAGCTTAAAAATGAGAATTTACAGCACCGTTAAAAAATTATTCATATTTTCAATCGCGTATTTACTCGAAAATAAAGCACAAATATTAGGCTGTGAAAACATGGCAACCCGTAGACGACTCAAGTGCTATCTACCTTACCCACATTCGGTAGGCATGCACAGAGATCTCGAATGACTTCTTCGAGATAATTAACAAAGTATATTATGTATTCTCATTCTCCTGATCAATAATGATTATTCCATAAGTAGCTTCACTACACGCTTTTCCTTCCCAACGAAAGAATTTTTTATCCGGATCGATATTCATTGTTGACACTGTTGAGCTATCGTTTTTGAGGTTATGAATGGAGCGCCAATGGTCAAGCTTCGTGACTGGTATAAACATAAGCCCACGGTATGTATAAGACCGTGCATAAGCCCCTCTGTCCTGCGCCATAGCGCAAAAGTGCCGCTGACGCAGTAGCGCAATTCTCTTTTACTCACGATATCTCGAAAACTAAACGGTAAATCCTCTGCAGCTTTAACGAGAATATTCCTATATGATACTTATTTACGTTACTTTAGTTTTTTTTTGTCAATTCTCGACATCCGTCTAGGCGGTATAGCGAAAACCGTGTCGTTAGGGTATGGCTGTGGCGCATAGGCTTACCCGTTAATCAGGCTCATTTTGACTTCAATTATCTCGAGTTTGAAACGGTAAATGTCTTTATAACTGCATGCACGATTAGATAAAATCCTAATTAATACACGTGCAAAGATTGAAAGATTTCCTAGCACATTGATTCCATGGAGGAATCCTTAAGGCTACCTTAAGGATGCAGATGTGCGAGTGGTGAAGGGGAATAAACGGAAATATTGGTGCGGGGGTGCGCGGCGAGTGGGGCACGCATGAACTGATAAGGACGAGCGTATTAGAAATCGGTGGATCGGCGCCCTAACCTGTTAAAAATTTGAGTTTAACTCAATTATTTACATAAATTTAGTCAGTAACCCGTCGTTTTTTTTGTCATCATTTTAATCTGGAGAAATTAATGAACAATTTGCAACCATAAGGATGTACTTGCATGAACCTAAAAATAAGTTTAGGTCAAGATTTTTTTTTTATACAAAGATAATGGTCGTAGAAACTCGAATTTAAAATTTCAAATACTTTTACCACGTCGTTGAGGAGATATTAAATATTGAATTATTGAAATTTTACACGATGAAGATACAGATTGACGTGATTCCAACGATTTAAGTATAAAGTGAACGCTGTTTGAAAAAAAATAAACTTATAAAAATACTTTTATTTCGTACCATATTAAATTCTTTAAATATAGAAGCAATTTGAAATATTTTTACCACGTCGTTTATTTACAATTAATAATTTTCGAGAGCAATTACGACCAAAAAAATATTTGTGTACGTAGATTTCGCAACGTCGTTTTGCAATACTCTACGACGGTAGGCGCATGTTCACTCCAGCGCGCTCAAATTCAAAATGGTCTTGAGAGAGTTTTCAAGATTTCGCAGTATAAAACAATATTAAAAACGAAAAAATTTTAGGCGAAACATCGTCCTTTTTTTTCTCCGTTTGCCGGCCACACTCAAACTTTCTTTCCACTTGATTTTTCTTTTCGTTTCGAAGCGGCCTTTATATCGAGGATGCTCGGACATTTCGGAGAGGTTATGTTTACCACATTTGCTTTATACGGTTCCAAGCAGAAGCACTAATATTTCTCGCCAGTCCTTACAACAGGGTTACTAACTTTACGCAGACAATGGTAAGCGGCGTTGCTATATTTTCTTTTTACTATTGACACATGCTAATTTTTGTATTTTTTGATAAAAAACAAAGTTGGTACTTTAGTCAAATGAGACACTTTAACGGGGGGTTTTAATACCTTTTTGATAGATTTCACAGAAAAATTTGAATAAATCTCACTTGAAACATGACTAAATCATGATATTAATTAGCTAGTAGATGAAAAGTATTTTTCACGTATTTCTTAAAGGTTTTGAAAATATACTCTGAATTGACTTCAAAGTAGTAGAGGAACATCCTTAAAATCCCTTTCGTCAGATTCCGAAATTTGCGAATTTGTTAGCGTTTGCTGTGACGCGCAACGGTATCGGCAGCCAATGCTAAATCCCGAATTTTGAATAATTTAAACTTTACAAATACGTAGTGAATCGATCCAGTATTTCACAGGTATGTATCTTATTGATGAAAATTCGTGTTTCCGAAAAAATATTGTGTTTAGATTAAAAAGGATATTCACACTTCTACATCCTTAAGGCGCAACCTGCCTCATGAGTCGCCCGCGTCACGCCATACGTTCCGCTGGTCTCGCCACAATAACCTCCTTAAGACATCAATTCCGGATCCAAGTAGCAAAAAGATAGTTTAGAGAAAAACGCGTTTAAAGTTTTTCGTGTCTCCACCATAGGGATAATAATTGATTTATGCAACTTACACTCAGCATTTCCGGTGCCATATAGTGCACCTCCATCTGGACAACACCTCCAGATGAAGCTCGTCTATTCGACATTGCTGACCTCTCGTTTAGCATTTCTTGCTTTGTTGGAACCCGATTGCTGATGTCAGGTCAGCAGGCTTAATTTCCACCGGATGCTCGCCCAAATTTCAATAACCCCAATAAAATTTCTCAATGATATCTGGAAGAAATATTTTCAAAATTCGAGAGAATGTAAAAAAAAAACGACGTACAAAAGTGGGACTCTCCCTGTGTACAGTCTACCGAAAAATATTTAATTACATTTTGTCTTAGATGGCTAATGAAATTCTCAAAAATATTGGAAATCTATGCATAGTTCTGTAGGACGGATGGCAACCTGCACCGCATATTCGTCCAGCCTGATGCGAAGTAATAAGGAATTTGAAAAATACGTTTTTTGGTCGGTAAATAAGCGATTAACGATTATCTTTTTTCTCCAATTGCTTATTATTTCGTATTATTCTGGCTAATTGTAAGATATAGATGGGTCTGTCCACGTCAATCCGATACCCCTCCAGACCGCACCATCTCCGATTTGCCTCGTGATTTTTTGCATTATTGTCCATACTTTGAAACACTTTTCAAAGTAGCTATATATATATATATATATATATATATATATATATATATATATATATATATATATAGCTACTTTGTTATATATATATAACACTTTTCAAACTTCCAGACCGCACCATCTCCGATTTGCCCCGTGATTTTTTGCATTATTGTCCATACTTTGAAACACTTTTCTAAATTTTTTCAAAATTTTCGGATCAACTCTTTTTGAGTTATAATTTTTTTTAGGTAAAAAATAACGACCTTTTTTAAAAATCTGAAAAAATTCTGAAAAATCTTCTGAATGACGCAGAACAGTCTCTCGTTTGGGAGAATGTGGACCGAATTTTTTTTATATTTTTTTTACCCAATTAAAATTTTTTTTTCCCAAAACAACAAAAAAAAAACTTCCTCTGCGGGCAGAAACGTGGTTTGGGAGAGTTAAAAAAATAATGTTATACATAATCTTTAGATCAATCTTTATTATTTAATGTTGTTTATTGCTTGCGAACTTTTTTTTTCAAAAAGGTGTGCGTTCGAAACTCTTCTGCTCTCGAGTATATTCTTTCGTAAGAACGATTCCGTCCCGTCGAGGGATAAAACGATGCACCTGTTGGGTTTGCGAAATCCTTTTAACAGATTCAAATCGTTCACGCGGCTTATCCACCATGGGAGCATATTCACTTCCATATTCACATATTTTGGGATGTACACTTTGAAACAACCAATTTCTCCACCTTTTACCCTTGGCACAAAATGAATACTGGGTCAAACTAATTTTTCCTGTAACTGACCAGTTGAATACCAATTATGAATACTAGTAAAAACATTCGTGTAGTTCAAACATAGTGCTGGCAGGTCTATAAGAGGATAAGAGTCGTGTGTAGTGTTTTTCTTGGAAAAAAATTTTTAATTGGGTAAAAAAAATATAAAAAAAATTCGGTCCATATTCTCCCAAACGGGAGACTGTTCTGCGTCATTCAGAGGATTTTGTCATAATTTTTTCAGATTTTTAAAAAAGGTCGTTATTTTTTACCTAAAAAAAAATTATAACTCAAAAAGGGTTGATCAGAAAAATTTGAAAAAATTTAGAAAAGTGTTTCAAAGCATGGACAACAACACAAAAAATCACGGGGCAAATCGGAGATGGTGCGGTCTGGAGGGGTATCGGATTGACGTGGACAGACCCAGATATATCCCTATGATTCACCAATAGTGGAAAAATAAGTTTCGTTAAATAGATATAGATTAGGGTGTGTCGAAAATGGACTTTTTTTCTTCGCTCCTACCGCACTCAAAACTTTAGGTTTTGACATTAAATAGGTCCTCGTTCAAAGAGGGCGCTGTAGCTTGAAGTTTAGAGGTCACTCAACAAGAATTTAGGTTTCCCATCTTATTAACACGTAAAAAATATTGTGTTTCGTTCGAAATGATGCCAGGCAACCAAAAAATTGGCGATGTCTGTGTTTCTTGGCTTATTTGAAAGCATGACTCATCCCCTAAACGATGCGACAGGTCGTTTTTCTACTTACCTTGTTCCAATTTTTTTTTTTACGCCACTTTTCGACGACAATAGTCACTTTTTCAAGTTTACAAAGACTCCAAATCATCAATGAGTCCAAAATTAATTGCTACAAGTATTGATTGTTGATTCGAATATAAATAACCAATTCGTAAAATTGGTAAAACATACAAAATTTCTCAAAATGAACATGGTTTTTTGAAAAAAATTGAATTCCGTATTTCCGTACCTTCAATTTTATTCAAAGAACCAGGTTCATTTTGAGAAATTTTGTATTTTTTACCAATTTTTGGAATTGGTTATTTATATTCGAATCAACAATCAATACTTGTAGCAATTAATTTTGGACTCATTAATACCTTGGAGACTTTGTGTAACGTTGAAAAAGTGACTATTGTGCTCGAAAAGTGGCGTAAAAAAAAATTGGAACAAGCTAAGTCGAACCTGCCATCGTTTAGGGGATTAGTCGTGCTTTCAAATAAGCCAAGAAACACAGACATCGCCAATTTTTTGGTAACATAGTGAGCCAGTCTACAATGAGATTCGTAGTTGTATACGTAGCCATGTTCATTATTGGATAACAGAGAGTTCCTCAAAGTAAAAAGACTGCGAGCATTGGATCTTTTTTATCTTCATAGCTTTTATGAGTTTGTATCGAACGTTAAATCGTTTTTACAAAAAATTCTTCTCATGACATACGTTCATTCGTTTTTACACAGAAAAATTAATATAAAATATTAATTAAAATGTCAAATGATAAAAATTATATAAATAAATGAAAATTTAACAAACGTTGACGTTGTATAACTATAAAACGATCAATGAATGGTTTTTATTCATAAAATATGAATCACATAAAAATCCAGATGTCACTTCTATATTTGTTGAGCAATAAGTAACTTAACAGTGGATTGCTTACAAGAAATAAATCGACATCAATTTAATATTAGAGATCCACTGTAAATTTATTTATTCTTTGGGAAATACCTTTATAGATGCAATTGACCAAATGCTGATTATATAGATGAAAATGACAGCATTTTGCTGACAGTTTTAATCACTGACGGACATACTGCATACAGAAAAAAATAACCTGACCAGACGTTCATTTTTTGGTCTCGTTGCTCCGTCAATTCACCCATTGAAAAAATTAACGTTTTTTTGCATATCTTACGACTGCCCTAGTCGCTGTCGAGAAAGTTGCAAATTTTCAACTTTTGCTAAAAGTTGTTGGTTACGCGCGCGTTTGACGTTTGACGATGATAACCGCATATTGTGGACAGTAGTTAGTACGTAAAGCCTAATCCCCGACATTTGCGGTTTAGAATTACGACAACGAAACCATAAACTTTGAAAAAGTTGAAGCTCTGCGCTCGCATTTTACGAAAACGGTATTTTGCCGTTGTAAACAGTAAATGGTAGTACGTCAAACCTATTCTCCAACATTCTACGTTTACGGCGACGACAACGGAACAAACCATATTAGTACCCGCCCCTTCGGAGCGTAGATTTTTAGTAATGCAGCCAAGTTATCGTACATTTGGGTCCTGCATCAAAAATCTACGTAGTAACCTGAATGAAAGATTGCAAAAATTTTAATAAAAATCTTTAACAGATTTATCAATCCTCTCATTATATCGTATAAATTTGTTAAATGATTTGGCGAACGGTTCAAAAGATGAAATACTTTAAGGTTGTTGTGCCGGTTACTCAGCCAGGGGGTCGGGCGGAATCCGCGCGCGGTGAGCGCGGGAGATGCATCGACGATACAATGTTGCGCCGCTAACGGGCGAGCGGGTCCTTTTTCTCTTTCATTATAAATATTCTAAAAACGGTACTGTCAAAAATTCTGAAATTTTTACAGAATATCCAGGTAATGTCTCTTAAGGAGTTGCGGTACAGACCGGCGACGGGGAATAAGCGTAACCGAGGGTGCGGCGGCGCGCGGTGAGCGGGGCATGCATAAAACAAAAGAGAGTCTGACCGTTCATGCGCTATACCCGTGGATAGCGAGCTTATATGTTTTGGCTTGTAACTAATAAACCAGATGGACGAACCTATTCAAAATTGTTGACAGTCATATTAAAGATCTAATAAGGATCTGACATAAATTTTATGCGGGTGGTAGTATTTTAATGGAATTGACAGCTCAAACAAATATTGCTCCCATTTACACTCGTGTATAAGCCAAATTTTCGAAAATTATTTTTACAAAAACGACATGAAGGATCGACTTGAATTTTGAGCAGTTCGCGTTTCATATATTTGTCACTTATTAAAAAAAAAAAATTGAGTTGATGGCAGCATTTTCAATAGGTGTACCGAAACTCCTTAAAACGTATTGATATTTTTCAGCTTATTGGCACCATTTTCTTGTCAGATATTACGTAAATACTGCAAAAATTGTCAGAATTTATCTATCATAGGTGCAGTTAACCCACGAAACACATAAACTTTCCGAATTTTTTTTTTTCTCAATAACGGTACTGTGAATCGTACCCCAAGTTTTACAGGAACGCAGGCAAAATAATTATATACATTGTGGAAAAATTTGGTCCGCATGGCATCATTTCGAAGTATCGTCACAACAACCTTAAGGTAAATCGTCTCGTTGACATGGAGACCAATTTCAGGGACTATGATTTTTTTTTTCATTTAGTACAGTTCTTCAACTATGTTACTTGGCCCTCCCAAAATTTCCGGTGATCCGATAAAACTGAAAAAAAAAAAACAAACTTTAAAAACATTTAACACCGCTATCAGCGGGTTAGTCGCCACGTCAAAACGTATAAATTGACGGACATTGACCCAACTTTCCTCGAAAAGGTATCGTGTATTCACAAATCAATTCTAAACATGATCGCTTGAAAAAAAAAAAGATCATCGACTTCGAGAAAATTATATTGCGATCGAAAGTAAATATGCTGATGTTCCGGCGAGACGATTGCCGTAATGAGGCATTAAAGATATAAACCGTGCTTCAACGGGCTTAGCGAGCATGCCAGGCACCAAATAGAATTATGATTATGAATCTTAATATTTTGACTATGTTCGCTGGTACTACTCCTTTTTTTTTTTTTTTTTTTTACCGTGATTCCAATTTCTATATCGTCTCGCATTTCATAGTGTTATTCTTGCACTAAAAATCCTGATTCTTATAATAAATTTCTATAATCCGTTTTCTCATTTTTTTTTTGTATAATTTTTCAAAAAATGTATACCATTGCATTTTCTTCTATGTTTATTATAACAAATTTTCATTCTTTATTAATCATGTGCCTCGCGGCCAACACTTTTTATGACATTTAATAATAATTATTATGCCATATATATATATGTATAACTCGAGCGATATAAGAGTCAGTATCGCGCTGTACAATGTATATTTTTTTCTTTTCTTCATTACGTTTGACTACCTTATGGATATTCATACTGGGGCGTTGATGTGTGATGAACGGAATCGTTATAGCGGGGCAGCCCGGGAGGGATAGGGAGGGATAATAAAACGCGTTCGATACTCCGACGATGAGTTATAATAATAATAATTTAAAAAATTCTCGACGCTTCGTCCGATTATTCGTATATATATAAAGTAAAAATAATTCAAGGTAATTCTTTCTTGGGTAAATGTGGAAGAGAAAAACAGATGATGTAAGGTCGACTTTTTTGACACATAAAAAAGAAACACTGAAAAGATAATTCGTCGATCTTAAACGGATATAGGCTAAAGGTGGGTGAATCGAGTCACTTAGCTGAGATTGTGCTACCATTAATTCTAATGCATGGCAAGCTGAATGATAAATAGGTAATTTTGGAAGGTGTCAATTCTACTTTAGAACAAGCATGATACAAGCAAGATGAACAAGCCGACCCGATTCACCGACCTTTGCCCTACGTAAAAACGTGAAAAGTAAAAACAAACAAAAAAAAAGTTATAATATTTTCGTCTTAGGATCCCTAGTTGATGATTTATCCGTGTGATCATCAATCTTTCGCTTTGATTTTTTTTTTTTGTTTTTCAATAAGGGAGATCAGTAAACCATTTTTCCCTCGGATAACAAGTGAATAACTGGACTGGAGGGGAGGATATACAATTGACTAGTTGTACCAAAGTTCCAAATTTTACGCGAATTCGGTACTTGGATTTTTTAAAATTCATTTCGATCGGTTTTAATCGCTTTCCTCGTTACGAAAAGTCTGGCGTATATTTTTGTATACGGGAAGAATCAAGAAACGCGACAGCATCTCGACGACATGTATTTTTTTTTTTTGTTATAAATTCATCTCACGATTCGACGCTCGGGTGTGGCGTCGTTGCTAGCACGGATGCAGCGCAAGAGTGTCGAGAATCGATCGGCAAAGCTGTCGTACGTTTGGATGTGTTCCTTCCTCGCTGTGGTCATCCTCCAAGATCTTTAGAATTTCCGCGCCTCCTTCTTTCGCCAGCATGCCGCAGTAACGTTTCGCTTTTTTGCAACGGGAGACAAGATTAGAGACGGGGAAAAAAAAAATGATTTTGCGGCAACGGAAAAGGCACGTAATTCGTTGGGAAAGGTGAACGATTAATATACTTCTTGAAAAATTTTTTGACTGATTAACTCGAAACGCTGCATTTTGACGAAGGGATCGATGATTCTTCGGTTTTTTAGTTTCGTCGAGATTACAAAGGACGTTCTCAACCGTCCTATTTTAAACTGCCATGTCCACGACGAGATTCGTTCTGCACCGTATGCGCGCAGAACGATTCTCGTTGTTGAGCGAGTGGCGTTGCCAAACCGTAGTGAGATTCGATCGAAGAGAGTTGGACACGAAGGCAGTTGACAAACCTTCGTGTCCAATGGCACGAGATTCCATGTGAACTCCTACATGGACGTGGGGAGAATTGGGACTGAAGAGAATAGGACACAATGAAAATTCACACAATCTCGTATCAGAGCTAACGAATTGCCGTTATTGAAGCAGCGTTGCTTGGCACACGCATCAAGTTGAACTTTATGAGAGTTGGACACGAAGGCAGTTGACACATCTTCGTGTCCAAAAGCACGGAATTCCATGTGAACTCCGAAATGAATGTGGAAAGAATTGGGACTGAAGAGAGTAGGGCACAGTGAAAATTGACACAATCTCGTATCAGAGCGAACGAATTGCCGTTATTGAAGCAGCGTTGCTTGGCACGCATCAGGTTGAACGTTATGGGAGTTGGACACGAAGGCAGTTGACACATCTTTGTGTCCAAGAGCACGAGATTCCATGTGAACTACTACATGGACATGGAAAGAGTTGGGACTGAAGAGAGTAGGGCACAATGACAATTGACACAATCTCGTATCAGAGCTAACGAATTGCCGTTATTGAAGCAGCGTTGCTTGGCACGCATCAAGTTGAACTTCATGAGAGTTGGACACGAAGGCAGTTGACACATCTTTGTGTCCACAAGCACGAGATTCCATGTGAACTCCGACATGAATGTGGAAAGAGTTGGGACTGAAGAGAGTAGGGCACAATGAAAATTGACACAATCTCGTATCAGAGCTAACGAATTGCCGATATTGAAGCAGCGTTGCTTGGCACACGCATCGAGTTGAACTTTATGAGAGTTGGACACGAAGGCAGTTGACACATCTTTGTGTCTACAAGCACGAGATTCCATGTGAACTCCGACATGAATGTGGAAAGAGTTGGGACTGAAGAGAGTAGAACACAATCAAAATTCACACAATCTCGTATCAGAGTTAACAAATTGCTAATATTGAAGCAGCGTTGCTTGGCACGCATAAAGTTGAACTTTATGACAGTTGGACACGAAGGCAGATGACACATCTTCGTGTCTAAAAGCACGAGATTCCATGTGAACTCTGACATGAATGTGAAAAGAGTTGGGACTGAAGAGAGTAGAACACAATCAAAATTCACACAATCTCGTATCAGAGCTAACGAATTGCCGATATTGAAGCAGCGTTGCTTGGCACACGCATCGAGTTGAACTTTATGAGAGTTGGACACGAAGGCAGTTGACACATCTTTGTGTCTACAAGCACGAGATTCCATGTGAACTCCGACATGAATGTGGAAAGAGTTGGGACTGAAGAGAGTAGGGCACAATGACAATTGACACAATCTCGTATCAGAGCTAACGAATTGCCGTTATTGAAGCAGCGTTGCTTGGCACGCATCGGGTTGAACGTTATGGGAATTGAGACGGAGTTTGTGCAGCAGTGAGATGAACATGGGAGTTGGTACAGGCGGGAGTTGTAAATAGTACTAGGCAATGTACTTAAACAAAAATATTAGAAAAACTCACGATTTTTCGTGAAAACATGATGAATGGCCACACTCTTACATGAACATGAAAAGTGCTGGGACTTAAGGGAGTCGGACACGAATGGCAATTGACACGATTTCGTGTCAGCGAAGGCAGTTGACACACTTTCGTGTCTAATAGCACGAGATTCCATGTTAACTCCTACATGGACGTGGAAAGAGTTGGGACTGAAGGGACCAGGACACAATTACAATTGACACAATCTCGTATCAGAGCTAGCTAATTGCCGATATTGAATCAGCGTAGCTTGGCACGCATCAGATTGAACATTATGGGAGGCGAGACGGAGTTGGTGCAGCAGTGAGATGAACCATGGGGAGTTGGTACAGGCAGGAGTTGTAAATAGTACTAGGCAATGTATTTATATAAAAATATTAGAAAAACTCACGATTTTTCGTGCAAACATGATGAATGGCCCACACTGCCCATAGCTGAACCGGATAAGCCTCGGTGCATCGTAATAGCGGAAAGAACGGTTGAAAGCTTCGATACGCTACCATTTCGCCGTTAGGTGTTTGCCAATTAGTGGCGGCTTTCGCTAACTGTTCGAGAAGCTGGGATCTCGTTGGCACGGAAGGTCCAACGGTCCAGGCATGCGGACCGTCGCTCAGTAGATGAGCAGCTATCCCAGCTGCGAAGTAAGATACGTCGATGTGCTCGGAATCCAGTAGCAACGATAGCATCGTTATGAAATCCGGCTGCATTAATCGTTGTCTCAATTGGCCAACCTACGACCAGCCGATGACAATCTTTTACCAACGTTCAAGTCCGCTAAACACCTCATACGTGTTTTACAAACATTCTCCTTTTTAACCCTTGATTGGAAAACGACGGGCTTTGATTTTGTTATCGTTGAACTTTTTTCACCGTTGCTAACGTACATCGAAATTTTGTAAAATATCTTGAAGCTTCGCTTTTGCTAACGAAAAGTTTTATCATTTTTACGAAAGAAAAAAAAACGCTCTATCGGTATTGTAATAATTGGAGAAACAGATTGATAATTAAACTTTCCTGCCCTCTTGATCCATCATTGTTACATTGAGAATTTTCTACTTTAGTTCTCTGGGCGAAGCGATAAGTCCGAGGTAACTCTTTTTACTGGTGATAGCAATTTTTTCAAATTTTATTTTGGAAGCGCGATTTTCAATCTCCGAACTTACGACTTTCAGAAGGCATCAAGTGAAATAAAAAATGACGATCTGAATTTTGAATAGTTTCTGAGTTTTCACTAAATTGACAGCAGTCCTTTCTCTTCCTCATGCAACTCATTTGAAGCTTTCATCTCCTCCTTACGAGCTTCTGCGATGCTGACTGTTAATATTGACTTATTAAACGTCAGCTGCATAGAGAGGCCCTCTATGTTTCAGCATGTAAAGCGTATTTACGAAAAATTGGATCAAGATATGCGACAAAAACCTCTATTGCTACGGCAAGAGGATGTTTACAAATGGAACATGTTAAAATATAATTTTTTAGATGCCACAAATGAAAGGGAGAAATTTGTCCATGGACGTGGAACGCACGCGAAAATTT
The DNA here is from genome assembly GCA_963564615.1 of Rhorus exstirpatorius. NCBI lineage: Eukaryota > Metazoa > Arthropoda > Insecta > Hymenoptera > Ichneumonidae > Rhorus > Rhorus exstirpatorius. The sequence goes on along the minus strand of OY751317.1, from coordinate 16,576,770 downwards.
AAACGGTTGTAACGACCGGTTTACAATCGACGATATGTATTTTTTTTTTTTTTCAATACTGTTACGGACAAACCTTACCAACCTCGGCAATGTTGTTGAGCAATCCGAGTACTTTAGTCTCGACGCTGGATTCTCCACGGAAGCTCTCTAGTACCTCAAGAAACAGTTCCATCCCTCCTTCCTCGAGGAATACCTTGCAAGTTGTCGCGCTCTCATCGGTCAAATTCCAGAGCGCGCTAAGGGTAAATTTCATTGTGACGTCAACGGATTTAGATTGCAATTTTGATCGTACCATCGACAAAAGTTTCGAAATGTACTGAGGCTTTGCGCCAAGCATCGATGTTTCGACCGTTGATATTTTCGCCGCTAGAATCGAGCATATGGCAACGGACATGCGATTCATCGACGGGTCATCAAATGCCGATAGACAGTTCATCACTAATTTCGCGCATCTGCGAACAAAGAGCAAAGAGAACATCTTGTATATGTTTCTTATGCTCCTTTTTTTTTTTACATATAAGGTTTTAATGTAGTTCTTGCGAGATCGGCAACGGGGAATAAGCCAGAAACGTAGGCATGATGAAGTGCAGTGATCGGGCACGCATGAAACAAGAGAGAGAGAGAGTCGATTCGCTGATGGGGTTAGAAAATAGCATTTTTTAATTATACGGTACGGTAAATGAATTTGGATTTTTTTTTTTTTTAGTATCTTCTGAAATATTTTTTCCATCTATTGATCGGTTTTTTATTCGTCGATCTAGTTTTGGAAGTATTGAAATTTTTTTTCAGATTAAACACTCGAGCCTCGTTTTCCACTTTGAGGCCTATAACCACCATGTTAAGGGGACTAGGCATCGAAAAATCTCAATTTTTTTTCGTTTTTTTTTTGTTTAGTTACTGCAATCTCTTCCGAACACGTTGGCGCAAATAAAACTGAAAAAATCGCAAAATTGAGCTCATGAAAGGAATAAAACTCCAATAACTCCGTTAACAGTCAACGGTTGGCGCGTCCTGTCTCTCGTGCAGCCAAACAGATAGCATCTCAGGGGCTCTATTCTCGAGCAAACTTTTCATTCAAAGAGCATTGCATCAGCTTGCCAGATTCATGGAAAGGATTCGAGAATAGAGAGTCCCAGATAGCCTTTAGCAGGTGCTTCGAAACTCGATTCGATCCTTATAGTAGGGGAAGTTCGGGTAGCCCCGGACACTTGAAGTATGCAACAATAGAGTCAAAAATGTAAACAAAGTGACGCATATTAACGTGCCCCGTAGTGCATAGAACAAATTTAAGTCAGTATTTTGGCATGAGCGCTGACCGGGTAAAATTTATTTGTGAAATTTATCATCGGCAAGATTTTTCGTGCGCGCTCATCAGACTTCGAAGAAGGTTTTCATATAAAAGACACGGGTAATACGACTGAACTTATTACTTGTATCAGAGGCCATTACATATATGCTTTACGTTTATAACAGTTTTCCATTTGATTGTGTTTATAATTTGATAATTATCAATAATAATATGAGATAGGGATTATCGGGTAGCCCCGGACGCAAGTCTGTCGCGTACCTTCGGACATTTTGAAACAAAAAACGAAGAAAAATTTTCAAAAAAAATGGAAGAAATGAACAAAAAATGAACAGAAATGAACTAAAACTATCGAACGCGCTCCCATGAAGATCGTCATGAGGCTACGGGGATGTGTGGGGAAACCTTCGACGAAGATTGGATTGAATGTCGAAAATCCAGCGACTGGGCTCACGAAGCCTCTGTCAACATTGAATCGTCGAATATCCATTGGTATTATGATGTTTGTAAAGCTAAAGAACGATTAAATCGTCGTTAAAATGTGTGTCCGGGGCTACCCGCCGTTTTTCCCATTGCCCAAAATTGGATGGTAACGTTTTTTCTGTTATTATATAATTCACACAATTGAAAAAAGTATCTATTGTTTTGTTAAAGTCATCAAAGAGATTCTGAAGATCGTAAATGGTATGATATTAAACGTTTAGAACCTGTTATTTATATCTTTTTGATATACTTTATTCAAGTGTCCGGGGCTACCCGAACTTCCCCTATAGAGAAACGATCAACGGAATGTCGTCTGAAGCGAACGATCTTACAATGCAGACGGTCGTACGAGAGTTTTCGTTTAGTCGTATTTTTGTGAAAAAATGGCATCTAGCAGTACAGAAACGGACTGGAGTGGTTACACTCGGCCTGGTCGTTCAAAAAAAAAAGAAAATTCCATGGCAATCAATTGGTTAATGAACAAGGCAAGAAAGTCAATGATGGTCCTAGGACAGCTACAACGGTTGCTGCCACAGAAGAAGCCGAACTCGAGAAGTCCTTCTGCAGCGCCGGCAATTTTTTAAGTAAGTTGCGATTTTTCTGCCGTAGTACTCCGCAAGAGCTTTAAACGCGTTTTTCTCGAAACAGCATTTTGTACTACTTTTGCCACGATAACTCAAGAACGATTGGAGATATTGCTTTAATTTTTTTTTCAAACTGAAGATATGAACTCTCTCTACAAAGTAACTATGTAAAAAAATCAATTTAATATTATTGTTATTGCAACAAATGTCATCCGTTTTTCGATTTTTTTTTCAAATTTTAGGGGCCATTTTTTTAATTTTAAAGAGAATGGCGTTTGGAAATTGCCGAAAACTTCAACAGGCCACTCGGAATCGTGGCAATAAGGGAGCAGTGCATGAGACGCGCGGTTCTTTGTCCGCCCATATCTCCTATCAATATTTATATTTTTGACACCTCAACCATAGAATTTAATAGCCAAAACTCCGATGAAAACGTTGAAAAAACGAAAATGTATGTATGTTGTTTTGATTCTTCACAAATGCCATTTTAATTTTATCCCATTTTCGGCCTATTTTCGCTGCCCGCTTCCCTTAAATTGGAAAAGTTTACGAGCATAATATATCTCCTATCCTAGATGAAAGAATCTAAAACTTTGCGAGCATGCTGCAGGAACCTCAAACTTTCCGTTCGTCGTATTTTTATCAGACTATCTAGATTTTACGAGAATGCAAGGACCACCTTAAGGCAGTCCTCGTGCTACAATAGTGCGAGAAAGTTTCCTATGTACCACATGATAAAATATACGCGGCCTTAGTAGTCATATGCAGCGAACTTTTGATTGAGTCTGTACAGAAATGACTGTTACACATGGAACCGTGCATATTCAGATACATTCACACCGTAGAATATGCAGCTTACTCGTCGAATTTTCATTCATATTGCATTCTTTTTGTGATCGTCGTTCGTAAACGAAACGGTGAATAATTTTCTTCTTTTTTTCCTAACATGTGAATAATAGTCTTCTCCCGTCTAGAAATTTTTTTTTTATCAAAATCTGGCTACGCGTTTAGTTGTAATATTAAAAAAAAAACCGTGCTAGTATCAGGGCACAGCAATGCTTGCTTTATGCTCTACACGTAATGGCTGCTGACTTTGACATTGAATATCTCGAGTTAGGAACGGTCAATCTGCTTTAAATTTCACGAGAAGTTGGGTACTAGCATTCTCTTCGTCCACTATAAATTTCAACAAATTCTCATTATACACGCATTTGCACGAGGGCTACCTTAGGGTAGTAGTCCTTGGAACAGACTTTTAATACGATCGACTATGTTTTAGCAATAAAATTTTCGGAAAAGGCCACGAAATCTCATAATACGTAAGATCAGTTGTCAGAATTTATAACTGTGGAGATGTCATATCCCACAGTGTGGATGGAGGAACAAACTGATCGTCAAATGAATTACTCCTTCAGTATTTCAGTAGGTTCATTTTTTAATTGAACAATTGAAAATGTCGGCAACGTGATCTGAAATTTTGCAGTCTTAAAAAAAAAACATTGTTGCAGGAATAACATATTTCCAATTCACAAAGTTCTCCAATAGGTGCCAAAGTGCAAGGACTACCTTCAGGTTGTACATATTGCGATATAAGAGCGGCAATTACATTATTAAATATTGAAATATGTTTATTTCAATTTAAAAATGATAAATATAGTATAATAGGGTACAATTTTACGAGTGCATGAGGTTAATGGAATTTCATTATTTGTGATTCGTAAAATATTAAGAGGGAAGAGGGATTAAAATATTAAGAGGGAGTTTTTTACTCGTATTGTTTGACCGGGACAAAAATTCGACGCGTCAAGGGGAGCAACCACTGTAGATGCTTCAAAAATCCATTTTTCTTTTAATTTCATAAATCGCTAGCAAAATATCTCAAGAATACATCCTGAAAATGGAAAAACGGTATTCGGATTCCTTCTAACGGCATGTATGGATATTAGGGCGGTTAAAAAAAGGGCCTTTTTTTTTTAGATTTCGCTCTTCTCCGAGATTCTTGTACTTTGTCACGAAAAAATAGCTCACGCGAAAGGGCTGGGCTGAAATTTTTTTTTTATACTGCCTCAACGACGTTGAAATTTTGAAAAACTGGCTATTTTCGGGAATTTTAAAATTGAGATATCCATAAATCCAGTGGCTATGTTTTGTATAACGAAACAAAAGTTTTTGTCAAACCTGACAAACAAAAGGTTTTGTCAAACCTGAGATGCGTGTAATTTTTTTTAGTACCGAAAAATCTGTATTCAAATTCGTAAAAACTAATTTTAAAATAGATTTTTCGGTACTACATAAAATCACACGCATCTCAGGTTTGACAAAAACTTTTGTTTCATCATTTCAAACATGGCCACCGAAGGATTTAAGAATATCTCAATTTTGAAATTCCCGAAAATGGTCTTTTTTCAAAATTTCAACGTCGTTGAGGCAGTAGTAAAAAAATTTTTTTGTAACGCATGCACGATTTCTGCGTTTTTTGTACCTATTAAGCGGGCGTAAAGTGACCCTTTTTTGACCGGCTCGAAAAAGCGGGCAATAATGAATTCATTATTGCCCGGTTTTTGAATAAGCGGGCTATAATGAAAATAAGCGGGCTATAATGAAAAAAGCGGGCTATAATGAAAATAAGCGGGCTATAATGAAAATAAGCGGGCTATAATGAATCCATTATAGCCCGCTTATTTTTATTATAGCCCGCTTATTTTCATTATAGCCCGCTTATTTTCATTATAGCCCGCTTTTTTCATTATAGCCCGCTTTCTGAAATTCGTAAAAACGACCGTGTGCGTACATATACAATATATGATATTGTATTTCGCCCACTTATAGGCACAAAAACACAGAAATCTATACATGCATTACAAAAAATATGGTGTGCACCAAGGGCTCAGTGGACTTTTTTACCTCGTGTGTTTGCAGTACTCGTCTTCGGCTCGCACACGCACTCGTCTTCGGCTCGCAGACGCACTCGTCTTCGGCTCGCTCCTGCACTCGCCTTCGGCTCGTGCGAGCTCACCCTCGACTCGTGCTAGCTCACCTTCGACTCGTGCTAGCTCGCCTTCGACTTGTACTGCAAATTCCACACTCGGTCTAAAAAAGCCCACTTTACGCCCTAGGTGCACAATATACTATTTCTGCCCAGCCCTTTCTCGTGAGCTATTTTTTAGTAAAAAAACGTACAAGAATCTCGGAGAAGAGCGAAATCTGAAAAAAGGCACTTTTTTGAACCGCCCTAATGTATATAAATGGTAGCGCTTTTCCGCTCGGACCTCAAGCGCGCAGACAGATTTTATTAGAGACAAAAGAAGCTCGAAAAGCTCGTAAGGAAGAGATGCAAGCTTCAATGTGAGTTGCATGAGGAAGAGAAAAGACTGCTGTATGGTGTTGGAATCGCTGATTGAACGGTAAGACTCTTCATCACTTCATTAATCACATTTGACATTGAGTTTTTCGTTTGTGAAACTTTAAACGTGTTTTTCTCCAAATGATATTTTTTTCAATTTGCGGGAATCATCATAACTCAAAAACTAAATGATCAGTCATCTTCATAATTGAAACACGTTGGCACAATATAATTTATTGAAACATTAACTCAAAGTTGGAAAGATTAGATTCTTTAAAACATATTTATTATTGCAAAATGTAAAAAAATTTGATAAAAATCGATAAATTTTTTTCAAACACGTTCGAACATTTAACCCGTAAAAACCACACCTCTATTGAGCATACATACATGCCACACTAGTGCGATTTGGGATTTTGCATTTTCAATGTACTATAATTCTCGTATAAATAATCTAAAACTATTCGATAACCAGTGTTTTTTGGAGTAACAGTTTCTCAGGAAACCGAAGGTCATTTTTTTTTTTTCTTCAAAATGTAGGTTCACGCTCCTAAAAAAACATCTCAATAATGTAGAAATTTTTTTTTGGGTAAATCCAGATGCGAATTGCGAGCTGCACAATTCCCGCAAATCGACAACAAGGGATGAGGACACGCCAAGAGACACGGCGGATTGCACCTTAATTAATGCATGAAATAAGTTGAAAAAATTACCAGAGATGTATGGAAACGTGAATAAATTATTGTCAGAGTTTGGCAAATTATCGTTTTTTTTTTTTTTTTCATATTAAAAAAAAATCCCAAAAATCACCTAATTTTCGGGTCTCCTAAAGAAGCTGCTCCCCTTGACATATTTTTTAAAATATCTATGAATATATCATAGCTACAATTTCACAATCGGTAATAAGTTTGCAAATTATTGATTATCCCAAAAATTTCACGAATTCCCATGTTTTTCAGAGCTACCGATCCAACCAAACTAAATTGGCACAGCATGAATCACACGCTGGTGAACCAATCTCGATCAAGTACGACGAGAAGCATAAAAAAAAAAAAATTTTGTAAATCCAATATTTTACGAATTTTCATTCAAATCCAGATTGAAATTGTCAACTCGCAATTAAAACTCACCTGTACTTGTCGAAAGTAACGTCCTGCAATATTCGATCGCTGCACAATGTTAGCAGAGTATTTTTCTGCAGCTGATAATGTTTTGGATACGATTCCATAGCGGTGAGGGTCAGATCGACGATTTGCTTGAGAACTGAGGGATGAATCTTCGAGGCTAGCTCGCCCTTCGTGAGATTGTAGAGGCAAGCGGTCGCGGCCATTTGTACACGAAATTCTTGGGGATGAGCTCTCATGCCCGGTATAACGAGTTTTATAACGTCGACTCGTGCCTCACTAAAGTGCGGGGTGAGACGGAACAAATTGTAAAGACACTTTTGCACGTAAACCGGACGGCAGGCGTATCTCCTGAGTGCCTCGAGAATTTGAGCATCGGATGCCATTCCGCTGACCTTAAAAATTAAAAAATTAAAAAATTAAAAAAAAAAAAGATTTGATTCGCGTCAATCCTGAAGGAAGAACGTTTTATTCGTTCCTTTTTTTTTTTTCCCTCGTAAATGTGAAGTATGAGATTTCTTACCACGAGCTCGGGCCTGTAATCCTCGTTCGACGGATTCACAAGGCTGTCATCGTAACAGGCGTCCGAATGCACCAAACCGAGAAACTCGAGCTGAGGATGGGCTTTTACGAATTTCTTCAGATCCGCCGGATCAATCTCGTCCTTGCCTTGAAGTAAATTTGAAAAAAAAAAAAAAAAAAATTCGATCGAGCATTCTTCGGCATTGAATGAAATCCTAAAATCCACATATCTTTCTCGGGACGAAAATTTCCGGCAATAGCGAAATCTTGAATTCTTCGTTGACCGATCTTCAAGCCCGTGACACTTTACTTTGGTACAAATGTAATTTTAGTTTTTTCCCTTCAATCGAGCCCTACAGAAGCGAACTGACGCAAGTACCATCAATTATTCTAGTGCTCTGATCCTATTAGACCAAAGGTGTTCCGTTTATGCAAGCAAAAAAAAAACCAAACGAAAACCAACGGACTTGTTTGTTTGGCAATTTTAATTATAATTAGGGATTTGTGGATAGTGATCGAATCGAATAATTCAAATTTCCGAATAATTAGATTACTTCGAGTACTTTGATTTTTTCCCAATAATTCGATGTTTTTTTTTTTTTTTTTTTATAATAATTCCAAGTTTTCCGAATTAATAGAATTTTTTTTTAAAGTTCGATTTTTTTTTATCGAACATCTCAAACTTTTTAAGAATTTTCTAATTTTTCGAATAAATATTTCAATTTTGTAAGATTTACACATGCTGATGATATAAAGTTACAGAAAATCGCACATCGTTACGTTCTGGCACAATCAGTTATCCTATTCGTTTATACAAGAATCTCAGAGTTAATTGAAAAATTCTTCGACGCTTCATCCATGTAGCCGGTATAGAGCGAGAAATGAAAATAAAAAAAGTCATTGGAACTGTATCAGAGCTGGGAAAAGTATACCGGAAAGTACTTCGAGTACAAAGTACTGTAAGTACTTGAAGTACTCGTGTATTTCAAGTACCAAGTACCGTAAATACTTGAAGTATCAAGTGCTTCAATTACTCAGTACTAAATATTTGAAGTACTCGAGGTATCGAGTACTTGAAATACGTCGAGTATCAAATATCAAATACTTTTCAAGTTTTCAGCTATACATCTCGTAAGTTCTAGGTACTTATATTTGATTGCTTACGTACTATTTAAACTCATTCGATTTTTCATTCGAGTACTTTTTGTATCAAAAAATATTTTCACATTGTGCAATTCACTCAGGCTAGGCAGATTGAAACAGAAATATCGAAACGAAGAATTATAAATAATTTAAAAAATCGCATGGACGATTGCAATTAAGATTTATTTAGCTTCAGATTTGAAACGGAAAAAATCAAGAATATAATGCACGGATTGTTAAAAACGGAGCCATGCATTGACAATGATACCGTAACTACCGTAGCTTGAGCCTTTGAACGGCCTTATAATCTTAACCAAAGACTTCCTCAATTACATATTCAAAGGCGTTATACATTCAATCATTAGCAAGACGTATTAAAAAATACTTCATACTCAGTACTTGAAAAATTACTTGAAGTACAGGAAAATACTTGAAATTTTAATTTCAAATACTTCAATCACATGTACACATGTAATTACAAGTACATGAGATGTACTTGAAAATTTAAGTAAAATATTTGAAATACTTTTAAAGTATTTTGTACTTCAAGTACTGTACTTTTAGTACATCGCAAGTACCGGATACTTGAAGTACTGCTCAGCTTTGAACTGTATTGATAAATCGAATATCAACATGAAGTACATAATAATCATAAAATATTTATTATCTTACGTGCTTTTAGTATCTTAAAAGCGTATTATTCATAAATCGTATTCGATGCAATATTTATTTGAAAAAATCCAATTAATCGAAAAATTCGAACTATCCGAATCAAATATTATCATTCGAATCGCATCGAATAATTCGAGGTTTAGAATTATTCCGCACGCAACCCCAATAGAGAACTTGCATTATTTTCAACTTTTGAATTATTTAAAAGATAATTATTGAAAAACATCATTTGCATAGATTTTTTTTAGTTACTCGTCATTATTTAATTAATTATACCAGCTTGAAAATTGAGTCGCATTTCAAACGTATATCGCGTGATAGTGACGTCACAACACCCCAGTGCAGCAGCGTCTCTAGCGGTAAAATTAAGAAATTCAAGCAGCCAATCATTCTTAGCCCAAAAAATCTTCGTAATTCGTAAATATGTCGTCTGTAAATAGGACTCAAACATGACTGATGTAGTACCTGAATAATCGAAAAAACGTGTACAAATATTGATTTGCGCCTCGTTGCAAAAAAACAAATATATAAACACCAGAAAAAGAGTTTATTCGCGTTAGGAACATCTCTAAATATATTTCTGGCAAATTTGCAGATGTTGCTTTCATGTATCCTTGATTAATTTTTTTCTTTTAAGTTACAGCATATATTAAACAAACTCGTCCACTAATTATTTACTTTCGCGAATTTTTTCACCGACGAATAAAGTTATCCGACGGATATCCTGTCCTTTTAATATGGATTATCCGGCGGATAACCATATCCGGAAGATAAACCTAGGTGAAAAAAACCGGGCATAACCTTGCCCCAGCACCGAGGGGTGTTGTGACGTAACTCGGCCCGCGGAGAGCGTAAATTTCTTACAATTTTTACACCTTAAGATATAATAATTTACTTGCTTAAATAAATTAATGTAATTTTAATAAAAGAATGATAAAAAAAAAAAGAGAAAACCGTTTACATGCAAGTTCTCTTTTTATGTTCACGATGCGAGAAATAACATGAGCTGAGATTTCCCTGAGTTGAAGCTTCTTCCGCTAACGTTAAAATTGGCGAATCGAATCAGTGATAAAAAAAAAAAAAAAAATAATTACCTGATATATCGAGGCTCGTCAAGTGCGGCATGCACTCGATTGTCTTCAATAAATCCGTTACTTTCGATCTTACAGGCGCAAACATCTCAAAAGCGTAGGAATCCGTCTCGTCCGAGATATCGAGAGTTCGAAGCTCATTGAGCTCAACGAGAACGGATTTCAAGTTTCCATATCCGCTTATCTTAAGATTGTACATTGCCAATGTTTTCAAACGATCTTTGCATTTTATCAGCGGCGTTATGTCGTCCACGCGTGTGCACGATATATCCAAGCTCTCGAGCTGAGGCAAATCTTCTACGACCATCTCCAGACCGTGTTTGTTGAATTCCGTGCCGGACACGTTGAGCGTATGCAGCGCTCGGAGTCTGCTCAATGCCAGAAAAACGCAAACCCTAAAAAAAAAAAAAAAAATCTCCCATTGATGACGCGCTGTGTTTAATTATAAATTCACGCGACGTTTTCTTCCACGCTCCATCGGAAAATTGTGAAAAAAAAAAGTAGTACATTGTGTACCAAGGAGGTAAAATGGCACTTTTAAGGGGGGGGGGGGGGGGAGCGCGATATTTTAAGTACGAGTCGTCTACCGACTCATCGTGCCTCGGCCTTAAGGTAGCACCCCCACAGGATAGTTGAATTACGAAATGGTCGAAATTTGGCATACATGTTATTTGATATGTTATCCAAAAATCTGTGCAATTTAAATAATTTTGATCATCCCGTACCCGAGATATTTACCACTCGAAGCTGGCTTGATTTATACGTAACATATGCGCCATGTATGCGCGCGAAGAGTTATTTATTAATTTTACCGTCAAAACTAAAATTAGGAAGTTGATGAAAAACGAGGAGAAGCCAGAGAAGAATGTCACGAATAATGTGAAAAAAAAATTCAGGAAGATTTACTATTTAGTTTTTGAGATATTGTAAGTGAAACGAAGTCCGACTGTCTCTTGTCTTATGCATGACCTGCTCACCGCGCACTGTCGTGCCAACATTTTTAAAAGGCATAATCTCCGTGGATGCACACGATAATTTCTACAAAATTACCATGTTTTCCGAGCTTTTAGGGCTCGTGGACGAGAAGTAAAAGTCCTAGGGACTTGAAAGTGTCACTCAACTCCTCGTTTACACGCCCTAAAAGCGAGGAAAACGTGGTAGCGTTGTCTAAAGAAATTACGATGGATAATCACGCGCGAAAAATTGTTTCTCAATACGTCCAACGGAATCCATCGAAATATCATTTTTTTTTTTTTTTCCTTCGATATGAAGCTTATAAGGTAAACGGCCCAGATAGTGAACGCTTGAAAGATCCGATATTATATTTAATGATAGGATGACTGAACCAGTGAATGAACGCATAAGCCTTTTTTCTATTTCGATAAAGCCGTATAATTTAACTTATTACGAATTTATTTATGAGATAATTGTATCTTATAGAACAATGTTCACAGAATATTAAAGAAAAATATTTCAAGTGCCCTGTTCGCAAGGATTTTGTATAAAAAAAAATTATAATGAACGAAATTACCAAGTCCCCAGTGAATGAACAAAAATTCCAATGAATAAACGTACAATAGAACGAGGGGGAAATAACTCAAGATTTGAGTGAAACATTAATTTCGAAGGTTGAAATAATTCATTTAATTCAACATAATTCTTTTAATTCAGATTTATTCTTTCAATTCGGATTAATTCAACCTAATTCTTTAAATTCAATTAATTCAATAGTTTTTCCATCAATTCTCGATAATTTACTTTAATTCAAGTAAATATCTGAATATTTTAATTAATTTCGTTTTGTTTTTTTTCCGTTAATACAAATTAATTTATTTAATTCAGCGTATTTTGAAAAATTCAATTCAATTATTTGTTCCCAGCAATTCTCGATAAATTACCCCCAATTCACGCTAATACCTGAAAATTTCATCGATTTTTTTCTTAATTTTCTGTAAATCCAAATTAACGAATTCAATTCAACTTAATTTTTTCATTTTCGACTATTTTTGGTCTCTTCAACCTAATTTTCCCTTATCCCTCACGCTATAGTTCGAGTTTTTTTTTTTAATATTCACAAAAAGGCGATATGCAACTAGCGTATAACATGCAAAAATCGACCAAGATCTCGAGGTGCATCTCGATATTCTGGTTTGACATTTTTGGTAGTTTAAAATAGGAGCGCGCGAATAATAGGGCCACAATTATTGCGCGCTAAAAAGATCATTCCGGCACGAATTAAAATGATTTCAAATTAATTTTCTGTTAATACTCATTAATTCAACTAATTTACTATTAATTCTCCACGATAATTCGGTTAATTCTCATTTATTCAGGCAATTCTCTGTTAATTCAGTTAATTCTCTGTTAATTCAGGCAATTCTCGTTAATTCAAGTAAATTATGAATTAATTCATGGTTTATTGACACGTCAATTCAACGAGTTATTTCCCCCTCGCAATAGAACTACTAATATTATATCATACTCGTGCGTTTTGAGATTATGAAAAGCCTTTTCAACGCTCGTTCAATCACTGGAAATGGGTTAGAAAGCTGGATCAGTGAATAAACGGCCATATGTCGCAAACAATATTGGATTTTTGACCAAAAATTCATTAATATAATTGAAGCTTAGCAATGTATAACGTTGAAAAAATTATTACATATCTTTTAAAAATATTTATCCGGATGATATGGAATATTCTGGTATTCGATGCACAGTCCGATGGTTATAACAACATGGCTGTCTCTTATGAATATGTGCCCCAAGTACGAAAAAAAAAAATCCATAGCATCGCAAATCTTTCACAGCGTCAAATAATATCACTACTGGATGTTTTCTCAGAATTTTCACTTCATTATAAGAACAAAATTCTTCATAATAATAAAATAATATCTCCGCCGTTTAATTAAAATACTAAGCCTGTTCATTCACTGATTCAGTCACCCTAGTTTGCGTTTTATCGAATCGTTGATTCGTTACCCGCAAATAAAGGTTCAGTTTTCAACTTTCCGGCTAGAAAAAGTTCAGAGTAGTTACCATTTTCGATATACGATGAATTTAGCTCTAAAATTCGGCACTTCCATCCGTTCCATCATTAATTGGGACAACGAATTTAGGACGTGTCCGAGTTATTGACTGGTGTTCCATAACCCAAATAGTTTTCAGTTCTCTCCAATCTCCTTAGAAATTCTGCCCAACGTATTGAATTTTTTTTTTTTTTTTCATTTATTCATAAAATAAATGTAAATGGAACTGAGTAAATGTGAAATAAAATATAATAACTATTTTTTTGAGATTTATTCCCGACTGTTCATTAACCGGGACTCTGTCGTGTCATTATCCGGGCCACCAAGTTGATGGGTTGTCAGTAACTCGGACATGAAACACGTATTTTTAATTTGCTTATTTATCCTGATTTTTCAACGTTTTTACAAAAATTTCAATATTTTTTACATTCAGCATGAACGAAATTGTTGATATGAAACCAAAGTTTTCGGATATCGTACTCGGACATGATTGAAAAATGTAAAAAAAAAAAACGTAGATCCTTCGTTAAATGTTCACTAACTGGGACATTCACCTTACACGAGAAAACGAAAATTGCACGCGCGGAAGTAATCGTTTTTCTGAATTAGATTTTTTAGAATTTTAAAATTTTTCATAATATGATTAAAAAGTGACCTCGAGCAATCGGTGAAGCTGCCTTTCGCTACACTGAGCGATCGAAGATTCTGCAAGCTCCAATCGCCGAGGCACGCTATAAGATCGTTTATCGTGATCTTGAGACCGTTTACTTCGAGATCGACGACTTTGTGTTGTCTCAGTACTTTGAGACCTTTCATCGACAGGCTCGAGGCGTCTTTGAGCCTCACATGTCTGCAATATAAATCGAGGGACAAAATTTTTATCAAACACCAAAGAAAAAACAAAACTATGTACGCATGGACAATTCCACCAATTTATCAACCAATGTTTGAGCCCTAAAAATTTGATATGCCTCAATTTTTTTTGTCTCACATTCCGTGCACCAAGATTGATAAATTTACCAAGTTATGGCCCAATAGGACGTACCACCGTTCACGAGGAATGCGATATCCAATTTTAAGGACAAAATTTAAATGCTAATTTTCATCGTATCTTTAGCGCCGCAATAAAAATGTAAAAAAAAAAAAAAAAATACATTTCTTACTTAAAAAAAAAACTCACAGCTTTTCGATTCAATTTTTTATTTTTCATCAGCTCCTCGAGATCCATCTTAAAAGCACGTTTTTTGACCCAAAAAAACAGCGATTTTACATGCACCTCAATATTTTATCGCTCCTTTCAATTTTTCATCTGAAAGCTGAGATTTTTTTTTCAGTAAGAAACCCAAATTTTTAGAGTGCAACGGCTGCGCAGTTTCGCGTGAGCAGCCTTCAACCTTTTTGGTACATAACGATAAGACAAAAAAAATTCCTCTTTCGTCTGTGAGAATTTTTAAATCGTGTGCTACAGTGGAAAGAAGTATGCACATGCCTGTGAATGTCGTACGATGAGAAAAATTGAGTGAAAAAAATAAATATATTCAGACGAAAATGTATCCGGTGCGTGCCATCGTAACGATATAAGAAAAATATCGTGAAAAAAATTTGGTTTCTCGCTCATACCGGCCCGCGAGTACCACTATCCGTTTATATTTAAATCTTTTTTTTTTTTTCGCTGATTTCAAATTGAAATTGTTTTGCAGCATGCACAATTCGCAGCATCTGATTTCAATTACTCGATAGACGAACGACGAATTTTCGAATGCACATATTTTTATAGAAACGTTTGCAGACACTTTTCTGGCTGGCTAACGTATTTTGATGACTGGATTATCATATCAATGTTTTTTTTTTTTTCGTCAGATTTTTTTTTTCAAAGGTTTTTTTTCGTCAGAGATACTTTTTGGGATGGATATCATAACTATACATCGTTGAGTCTCAATAGGTTGAACGGTTGCTCGCGCGCGAGACCGCGCAACCGTGCCACTCTAAAAATTTGGGTTTCTTACTGAAAAAATTTCAGCTTTCGGATAAAAAATTGAAAGCAATGATAAAATATTGAGATGCATGAAAAATCGCTGTTTTTTTTGTCAAAAAAGTTAATGGAAATTTAAAAAAATTTAATTGAAAAACTGAGAGTTTTTCGCATAAGAAATGTTTTTTTGTCACATTTTTATTACGTCACGATAAAGAAACGATAAAAATTCGCATTTAAATTTCATCCTTAAAATTGGATATCACATTACTCGTGAACGGCGGCACGTCCTATTGGGCTATATAACTTGGTAAATTTGCCAATTTTGGTGCACAAAATGTGAGAAAAAAAAAATTTGAGAGGCGTATTAAATTTTTTTAGGGCCCAAACATTGGTTAAATAATTGGTGGAATGGCCCATATTATACAGTCGTAATTATGAAAGAATGTAAATTATTATTTCACGGATGGTAAGTTGTTTCGGCAACTTTAATCTTCGATCGAACTGAGACGAAATAAATTCTATCATTAAAGAGCAATTTTTTTAAATTATTTTTAAATCTATCAGATGAATAACTTGAGCCAGACTTTAATCTTGTTGTTTTGGAGTCGAATAGCGTTATGGTGAGATCGGAGAGGGCCTTTTTCTCGCAGAGGCTCGCCAACAGTTGTTCGGATATCTGAGCCGGCAGAAAGACATCGGGATCTTTGAAGCTCAGCCTAGTGACCGAAACAGCCGGCCCATTTGCTCCTGGCGAACTATTCGTCACTTGCAACTTTGCCGCGACCTGATCCAGCAATGATTCCTTCTGGAAGCCCGACAAACGTGACGGGCTCGCTGATGAATTCGCGTACTTGCACACCAGCGGTTCTTCTTCGAGAAATAGAATTAAAAAAAAAAAGAACGTGAGCAAACTTGACGAATACGAGCGATTAGGATAATTTCATTGACCCGATAGTGATAATTAAATTAAAATACTGAGGCCAACGGCACAGCACAAAGATTGAGATAACGCGAAGACGTACAAATTGGTTTATCGGTCGTTGGGTTTGTCGTTTTTTTTTTTTTGTTTTGGGACAAATTTCGATCGATAACGGTTTGAAAACGGCCCAGAGTTTGCGAAGAAAATCAGGAATCTTCGCGATATCTTGGCCCTTGTGCTACACAAGTATCGTGGATAACGTATCCAGATGGAAATGAAAATTCATATCTTCACAATCTTGTACTTAATTCGCTAGAGGGGATCCTACTCATTGAAGTGTCTCTCTAGTTTTCACATCGACGTCAGAGCCCCATTCACCTCTGGATGGATTTTGTGAAAGTTCCTAAACTTGTACGCTAACGTAACCGGAAGTGGCACTTCCGATGGTCAAATAGCATTTAACGAAAGAGAGCCTCAAGTATACGCTTTTTCCGAAGTTCGATGGACCCTAAAGTTGTTTCAAATTATTATAAATTATCAGTGATGCCAGATAGACGTTACAAGCTCGTATGCTGGGGGTAAAGTTTTGCCCGAGAGATAGCTCCACGAAGCGATTTGTGTTTAATCTTGAACGACTTACGTTTTAAAAAAAAGTAAAGTACTTGACCACTTTCTGCCATGATTCTGCATTGGCTAAGCAAAATTTTATCCTCATCCCGATGAAAGCGAGCCTCAATTGTGTCTTTACTGAAGTGTCTTATTTATAACTTAAGTGCAACCCTGCGAAAAGGTCCTTGAATACGGGCCACAATCTCTTTAACTTTATAAATAAGCCTCATCGAGGCACGCATCTCTCTTCTCAAATCGGCTTTGGGATACATTTAACTTGAGTCCGAAAAAAAAATGGTTAAAATCTACGCAGTTATTTTTTTAGATTAAATTTTATCTGTGCAGATCTAAATTTTGGAAACTCGCAGATCTATCCAGAACTCCGTATACATGATAGATTTACGTATACTCGAGTCGACCTAATATCACGTTCGAACGCATTTGCTAAATTCGATCTCCGTTTAAATAATTAAATCTCACAGTAGATTGACTTACATTTGAGCAGATCTGACGGAGATTTGGTTAGATCTTTAAAAAATAACTGCATAGATCGAAAAAAAAAAATTCCCCAAGAGTTTGTCATCCTGAATGTGATATTAATCTCACCCAAGGGGTGTCTCTTCCGCTCTGATGCGAGCTAGCAATAACGGAATCACTCTTGCAAGCCATAAGCACGGATGCTCTCAATTAACTCTGGACGAACTAACTGGCACTCAAGTCTTCAGCTGCAGATCAACTTTAGTCTCTACTTTGGACAGAATGTAAACTGGGAGAAGTAAGGTATCTGTGATTTCAGTTTCATTTTGGAGTCTCGTTAATTTTAATGAAGGTAAGATCTCTAATTAATCAATTTCTCAGTTACCTCATCTCAACTTAGATGTAAAAAAAACTCTAAGCGGTACTAACACCTGTATCCCGCGTCGTAATTCACGATTTTCTTTGGCAAATTGCTCCTTACAGCGGGGACGTTAAGGATGTTCCTCTGTTATATCGATATAGTGTCATAGACTTGAAATTTTAACAGCCTATCAGTGTTTATCCCCAAAACGTGTGTGCAAAGATTCAATGAGATTAGGAGCCCTCGTTGTCGAGATATTAAATGTTTAAAAAAACATTATTTAACGTGTTTTCTTACGGCCACACATGAAAAACAGGTTCTATAGTCGTTCTGTAATTCACGAACTTGAAATGTCAGCACCTTTAAAAAATTGTGTGACCTAGTTCTGGATATAATAAAACCGTGTGCCAGAGCTCACCTTAATTAGGAGCATTTTCGTTGAGTAATTAAATGTAAAATATTTTAAAATTCTGAAAAAAGAGGGGTACGCTGTTGATTTCAGACGCGACGGACAATGTTGCCGAACTCAACTTGTCGAGTTAGGCTTCGTTTTCAGAATAAAATCCTGGAGTCTTTTTTTAGCGTCTTTTCGTATAGTAAATGGCAATAACAACTCATAAATTGAGCATTGTTATATATAATTATTATTATATGAGATTTTAAGGCTCCCACTGAACTTCATGAAATCCCAAGGTTTTGGCACCTGAAAATCGAATTTTCAGGTTGATCAGTAAAATTTCATGATATTTCATGAAATTTTAAGGCTCCCACTGAACTTCATGAAATCCCAAGGTTTTTGCATCTGAAAATCGAATTTTCAGGTTGATCAGTAAAATTTCATGTTTCATGAAATTTTAAGGCTCTCACTGAACTTCATGAAATCCCAAGGTTTTTCAACCTTAAAATCAAATTTTCACGTTGATCAGTAAAATTTCATGATATTTCATGAGATTTTAAGGCTCCCACTGAACTTCATGGAATCCAAAGGTTTTTCAACCTTAAAATCAAATTTTCACGTTGATCAGTAAAATTTCATGATATTTCATGAGATTTTAAGGCTCCCACTGAACTTCATAAAATCCCAAGGTTTTTGCACCTGAAAATCGAATTTTCAGGTTGATCAGTAAAATTTTATGATATTTCATGAAATTTTAAGGCTCCCACTGAACTTCATGAAATCCCAAGGGTTTTCAACCTTAAAATCAAATTTTCACGTTGATCAGTAAAATTTCATGATATTTCATGAAATTTTAAGGCTCCCACTGAAGTTCATGAAATCCCAAGGTTTTTGCACCTGAAAATCGAATTTTCAGGTTGATCAGTAAAATTTCATGATATTTCATGAAATTTTAAGGCTCCTACTGAACTTCACGAAATCCCAAGGTTTTTGCACCTGAAAATCGAATTTTCAGGTTGATCAGTAAAATTTCATATTTCATGAAATTTTATGGCTCTCACTGAACTTCATGAAATCCCAAGGTTTTTCAACCTTAAAATCAAATTTTCACGTTGATCAGTAAAATTTCATGATATTTCATGAGATTTTAAGGCTCCCACTGAACTTCATGGAATCCAAAGGTTTTTCATGATCTTTCAGGTCATTGGGCACCCTGATCGGCTAAGAATGTGGCCTTTAAAGGGTCTACTTAATTTTAGTCGATCTCAGCGCGTCTCGGACCATACAAGATCGTCTATGAAGCGCTTGAATTAATCGAATCCTCATTACCGACACTGAAGACGGTATCGGAAGAAGCTCCCAGGGACGATGGTCCGCCGTTGTCGCCGGGATGAACTTCGCACAAAGCGAGTACGTTGTCGCAAATAAAATCTACGCAGACTTCCTGCAAGCTTCTCGGCGATTCGAACATCGCGAACGTCTCCCTTACTTTTTTTTTGTCTTCTTTTATTACATTTACTCGAATAAAAGTTTCGATTTTTTTTTTGGTCGCGTCGTCTGTTACCGTCTCGAGCTGGGCTTCTCGCAGCCTCAATTCTCGATATTTTTTTGCAAATTTTTCAGCTTCATTAGTCAAGCTCGACGCCGTCGTTCCTGGAAAAAAAATTTTTTTTTCCTTTTTTTTTTTTTAAGAATTTTTCATAAGCTTTGTTCATAAATGGACAGCGAGGAAACGTTTCATTTTTCATTCTACAGGCTTGTGGTCAATTTTTTATTTATTTCAGAAGTTCTTGCAAAATTTGAATGTCATTGCGATAAACAAAATTCCGCAATGTCAACGCGACCTTGCGCAATACCGCGGACGCACGGACAAGGTACGAGCGCAAACAAAATTACTTTTTGCGCAAGTAAATTTGATTTGGTTCGCGCGGAATTTTGCACAGAAAATTTTAATTAAAATTCCCTGGACACGGAACTCGGCAATAATAAGCTTGAGATATGAAAATTTGTTTTACTCCAAAACGTAAGTACGCTTTTTTTTTTTCGTATTAACGATTTCATAATTTTCAAAGTTAAATCCCGATGTCTTCGCATGAACAAAAATTTATGAATAATATAAAATGATCGTTTCGCAATTGTACTGTTGATTACATAACGACTATTGCAAACACGTTCGGAGACGAGAAGATTTCACGTAAACGTAAACGTAAAAAAAAAAAAAACTGTATTGTCGTAATTTTAACGACATACAAGGAAAGCGACCGTTATTTTTTTTTCATTCGCGTTTTGACCGGTAGAATTTGAAAAAAAAATCGCATTCCAATTAGCTCAGCGTTAATTGAGTGAAGTTTTCTTTGTTTTTTTTTTAATACAAAAATTCAATTGAACGTGTTCTCACCTCCGAAATAAGCTCTATGGCAATTCGTGACCAGCTGTCAAAACGACTTTCCTTAATCACGCACATTTCTTGATCACTCGACGAGTCAGTTGGAAATTACGCGAAGAAACACGAAAAACAAACTTCACTCGATAATTATAGCCAATTTATAAAACAATATTCCTTTTTACTCTTTTCGGGAGAGAAAAAAAATTCGTATTGTCGATCGCGCACTATGTACCACACAGGGTATGTACGTATATGTGTGTGTGTGCAAAAGTTCGATCGAACACACGATATTTCACAGCACAAAAAAAAAAATACGAAAAACAGGAGGGCAGTGTTGTATGAACCGAATGAGAAGAGAAATATAAAGGGTGTAATGCGAGTAGCACCAAACGTCGCGACCTAATGCTAAATATTGCAACGACGATGCGTATCGAGAAACTTGAGAGGGGAATGCGGTTCGAAACGAATGCAATATATATAACCTACATTAGCGAGGATTTTTTTTCCTTGATTATTTCGTTTTATTCTCATCAAAGTAGATATAACGATTGGATGATTAAAATACGTCGGACCCGAGTATAATGAAGGATTCAGTTTTAAAAACAAAAAGATCGTGTATCGTAAATCGCGATTTTACTTGCGTTAAAAACGACAATTGACAGATTGAAAGAGAAGTATTTTAATATATTAGTTTCGCGTATGTATTATTCGTGGTACTCTGTTCTCGCACAACTGCTGCCCCTCTGTGATTCGGTGCAATGGAATTTGAGGTCGAGGAGCTCGCGAAACGAAGAAATCCGACTTTTGGCGCCATCTGTTCTCACACACACACACACACCCTGAGATTAAAAAAAAAAGTCGTTATTTCTACCGTCGGTAACGAAAATTCCTTCCATAAATCTCATTGTCTCTGTCGACAAAAAAAGTGTCCGGTTAAAAAATGTTTTCTAGGAACAACGCGAGATGGCGATAAAAGCTCATTGTTATCTGTCACTGGAAACTGACTCAGTTCCAGTAATCAGTGATTCTCTTCAGTCCACGTAATACTTCGATAATTCAGTCGGATCGTTTGTGGAATAAAAGTGCATTAAAAAGAAAAGTTAAAAAAAAAACGGAGATGGCGACCGTCAACGAGGCTGCCACGGTCCCATTAACGAAAAAACCGTCGGGTTAGTAATCATACGTTGAATTTTTAATGGTTCATTTCGTGAAATGGCGCCCATAACCTGTAAATACAATAACATTTCGCGCGGACACTTTGTCCTTATGTCAGATCGCCAGTTTTTTTCTCAATTTAATTTTATCACGAGCTTCGTTTAACAATCGAGAGTTTGAGCCTAAGTCTCGATTGTTCGAACGAATCGAGGAGACGCGGAGAGGATTTAACGATATTATTGATTTCAACAGTTAAAAATAAATCAATCATATTACTTTCAAGGTCATGAAAAGTACGAATTTCCGTCGAGTTTAGTTTTAAAAAATCTGTAATCTATTTTACATTTTTTTTCTGACGGTTTTTTTTTTTTTTTTACTTTCAATACTTCGACAATTTCGTAGAGATTAGACTGATGACTCAAACGAGTAAACAGAGTCGTGAGAATAACACACCTTTCAAGATAATTGGGAGTATAAATGAAATTGTTTTATTTCAAAATCTGGTAGTTTAGGAAAAAATATTTAGTACGTATTTTTTATTTTTTTATTTGAATCAAAATTGCCGTTAATATAAAAAATTGAAAAATATAACATTATGACGTCACGCATGTTACGCTATATCTATATATATCAAAATTCGTGAAATTAAATTGCCTATAACAGGTGCATCTGTCTTTTTTAACGAAAAATAAAAAATACGTCCTCATTATTTTCACTTACTCCACATTATGCGCCCCAATGATTGAAAAAAAAATTCCATTCATACTCCTAATTCGCGTAATTCTTTATAAATGTATCTTGAAAGAATTTTTTATCATTAAAATTTCCACACGTGCTTCATTTGACAGGCTAGGCATGAATTATTTACGACGTTACACTTTTTTTTTTATTACGTTTACATTTTTTTTTTTCGTGTTGTACATCCTTACAAAGGTTATGTGATACACGAATGGATCGGCTCAACGGATATAACGTACTCGTGTTCCCTTATACGCTCAATAATCTCTACGTAAACTCTCTGGGATTATTGACATTTCCGATAGAAGAAAAAATCAATTCCAGTGCGCAATTAGTAGACGCAATGGAACTGAAGTTTGTCTTGCCCGGAATGTCAACCATCTCGGAGAAAAAAAAAAAATAAGGATGAACTCGAGTTGTTTTACCCGTTGAGCAAATCAGCCAGTGAGTCACGTGACTTTAACGGAGATTGGTTAAGAACGTTGAAAAAGGTGATTTTTAGGTATAATTAATGAACAATAAATAAAGCCGTACTTTTCAAAAACTTTAAGATCACGTGAAAGGAGACGAGGAACTCCGATCGCGTCGATATAATAGGAAATATTGAAACTCGTAGAAAAATCGGTGCAAGTGCATCAAACTCGCGAATTACCCGATTTCGAAGCGATTTTCTACATTTTTTTTTTGGTATTGGGCGAAAACTTTTGAAAATCCTC
Organism: Rhorus exstirpatorius; assembly: GCA_963564615.1. Lineage (NCBI taxonomy): Eukaryota > Metazoa > Arthropoda > Insecta > Hymenoptera > Ichneumonidae > Rhorus > Rhorus exstirpatorius. Next base: position 16,553,743 of record OY751317.1, on the reverse strand, counting down.
TGAAAACTGGACAAGAAAAGTCCAGACGCTAAGGGCCGGAAATTGACGCCAGTGGAATATTCGCGAACTATATCTGCGCACCAAATTGTCCACATGATATGCGAGATTTTCGGACAATGCCATTTTTTCCAATTTTCCACGTACAGGAACAAAAAAAATTTTCATCGGATAGGATTTTCATCCGCCAAGGGTCTGATAGCCAGATTTTACGGAATTAAGCTACAAAATAATTATCACATTCGCATTTCCGTCTTAGATCTTTCGAATTTCGGCCAAAAATATAAATTCTCGTATTGAATTTTTATATTTTCTGTACGTTAGCCGCTGGACAGAGGTCTCCGGAATTACCTGCTCAAATTTCAAATTATTCGGTTTCATAGTTTACGAATGGCATTGTTCCGAAAATTAACGCCCACTCTGTTTTACCGTCGGAGACAAAAAAAAATGAACTTAAAAATAAAAAAAAGTAATACACTTGAATTTAAGGCATAACTGGACAGACCGCGGGGCAAAAAGTTAGTCCAAAATGGGCGAATCGTGGATTTACAAGTCTAATGAAAATTTTTAAAATAATAATTGAAGTCAAATTCGACGATATTGGCATGCGCTTGACTGAGGTCTTGTCTCAGTGACTGTACAACAGTTTTACTATTTTTATAAATTGCCTGCTAAACGCGACAATAACATAGCAATTTAACTTATGCCTGGTTCGTCAACCATCGATAAGTTACGGATAAAATTATCCGGCAGATAAACAATGCTAAAGGTACTTGCGAATAACTTTATGACGAGAAACCGGCCATTAGCATGAATTTACATCCCGGTATTGCAAAGATTTTCTACTATACCGACAGAATAATCATCATGCCACTCTGCAACGTTGTCACGTCTATACAGCGCAATGCATATAAGCTGCATTCGTCTGAGTGCTTACACGCTTTGAGCGCTCACGCTTATATGCGCCAAGAAAGCGTGTAAAGCGCCCACCAAGACGAATGCAGCCATAATGGCGATACTCCACATTATTTTAATTAATTTCTCGAAAATTACTCAGTTAATTCACATGAAACTTAGCATAATCAATCGCTTAATCTTAAATCTTGATGATATAATATTTTCAGAATTTACGGCGATTTATTTCCACTCGTTTTGCAACCATTAACGTCTGCAGAAGCTGTTTTCCCATAAAGCGACAGAGTTAAATTTATAAATTTATAACTACTAAATTATTTAGTGAAAAATTCTGAAATAATTCACGTATAATATATTCACTATAATTCCTCAAATTTTCAAAAATTATGGCGGTTTTTTTAAATATCCATCCAGTAATACCTTAAGGGAGGTTTCTACTTTGTTGGGCCAAAAAATGTTCGATTTTTCACCAATTTTTTATGCGAAAAATATTAAATATAGAATATTGATATTTGGTATGTTTACTAAGCGGTCTTTATTGAACATAACATCTTTTAAAGTTTGACAAAACATGGTATTGGGAGTGAGCCACGTATGTCGATGCGCCGGCGATGTTCTTCGCTTGCGGAAGTCCCAAGTCCTGGACGGATGATCCGAAGCAAAAAAATCAAACATATTTTTGACAAAAATTTTTGCACTTTTTTGTTCATAAAATAAAAAAGTTTGAATATTTTTGGATAATTCTAGTTCGACTTGTACACAATATTGTACAAAGTAAAAATATGTTTGATTTTTTTTGCTTCGGATCACCTGTCCAGGACTTGAGACTTGCGCAAGCGAAGAATATCATCGCCGGCCCACCGACATACGTGGCTCCTTCCACTCCCGATACCATGTTTTGTCAAACTTTAAAAGATATTATCATATTCAATAAAGACTGCTTGGACCAATTATCAACATTCTATATTTAATATTTTTCGCATAAAAAATTGATGAAAAATCGAACATTTTTTGGCCCAGCAAAGTAGAAACCTCCCTGAAATTTAATTAAACATAATGTATTATTTACCAACGCACCTTTTCCTTATTTCTTATCGCATTTTCTATGAAAATTAAGGGGAAAAAATATATATATATATATACATATGCATGTTTTGTTTCAAATCGAAACAGACAGCGCATTCAAGCAACAGCGTTTGCCAGCTTGGCAGCCGATTCTAACAGCCGGCACGGTACTTCCAACGTTCTTCGTAATCGGAATTGCATTTATACCCGTGGGCATTGGCCTGTTATACTTCTCCGACGAGGTCATGGAACACTCGATCGACTATACTAATTGCACCGCAATAGAAGCCCAATGGAATGGTTCACGATGCGCCGATATCATTACCCAGTATCCCAACAAATCGTGCAGTTGTCAGATAAATTTTACCCTGCCAACGGGCTTTCGCGGCAATGTCTTCATGTATTACGGCCTCACGAATTTTTATCAAAATCATCGTCGTTACGTCAAGTCGCGCGACGACAATCAATTGTTGGGTGTACTCGATCCAATTGTATCCAGCGATTGCGAGCCTTTCGCTTATGCCGAGGACGGCGATGAGAGGCGACCTATAGCGCCATGCGGCGCTATTGCGAATTCTCTGTTCAGCGACAAATTGGCGCTGCAATGGTACGATAAGGAACAATTGAAGACTGTGCCCCTCGTTAAAACTGGTATTGCATGGCCGTCCGATAAGAATATCAAATTTCGCAATCCACCTGGTGACAATCTTCAGAAGCAGTTTGAGAAATTTGCGCGACCGAAAAATTGGTCGAAAGCGATCTGGGAATTGGATCCCGAAGATCCGACCAACAATGGCTTTCAGAACGAGGATTTGATCGTTTGGATGAGAACGGCCGCATTGCCGACTTTCCGAAAGCTTTATCGTAAAATAAACAACACACAGCCGCCCTTCAACATGGGACTTGTCGATGGACATTATCGTCTCGACATTACTTACTGTGAGTTCGTTGTTTCTTTCCCCCGTTTTTTCCGATCGTTGTGAAATTTTTTTCGTACTTGATAATCAGCGACCTCGACACAGGCTCTCAGAATGATGTTGAAATTTGCATCGTTGGAATGCAAGGAAAATAAGTTTTTTTTTTAATTAAAAAAAAATCATTTCCAGCATTGCTGACGCTTTTCTGGCATATTTAAGCCCCGGGACGCGAAAAAAAAAGGTTTAAACGATTTTCATCTTCGAGACAAAAGACTGGAAATGATTTTAAAAAAAAAAACCTATTTTTGTTGCATTCCAATGATGCAAATTTCAACATCATCCTCAATAATTTCGATAATTTTGTGAATTTCTCAATAAAATTTCAAGGGAATATTTTCAACTTCGTGAGAATGAGCAAAAAAAAAAAATATATCGAGCCACAACAGTGGAACTCTTCTCTCAAGACAGTGTGACATTTTCGAACAATGTCCGTGCACGCTGACATCTGAAAATTTTGCGATATCGAGCTAAATTTTGTTGTTTTTTTTTTCGTATTAACCCTTAACTGGCACTATGGGTCCAGTAGACCCGAGCGTTTTTTTTTTGAGCTTGAATTAATTGTGCTAAATTTTAAAAAATCGACCAAGTGTCGACATCTACCGTTAGTTATGAATTTTTAATTTTGACCTAAAAAGTCACATTTTCATTCTGCAAAATAAATACCTTTTTTTGGAAGTCCTGCTATTTTAGTAATTTTTCCCTTAAATAATAGTATATCAAGAGTATAACCCTAAATTTTTAGGTCAAAATATTAAAATTTAAATAACTTGTGAATTTTTAAGTAAAAAAAAATGCAATTTTTCGTTTTTTTCACAATTTTTTTTTTAACTAACTCAAAATAAATTAATCCCTGTAAAATCAATTACATTTTAAAAAACACATCATAAGCTACCTCAGATAAAATTTTTGAGCAAAAATATTCAATACCGGCTGTAAAATACACGTTTGAATACGTCGGGTCCAGCAGACCCGTTGTGCCATTTACGTTCGAACGCGGAATTGTGCCAGTTAAGGGTTAATAGAGCATCATAAATGGATTGGGTTGGGTTTGACGAGAATTAGTTTCGAATTTTTCAATTTTTATAGGACATGGCATATTGTTTGCTCAAACTTTCATAAATTTACTGCTATCGAAATGGCAGTTGCCACACGAACAGACCAGGCGACAGATATGTTTGGTATTAGTTTGTAAACAAATCGAATTTATGAAATTCATAATTGGAAATTTACAGATTTGGTGTGAAAAAAAAAAAAAAAAAACTGCAAATTAGAAACCTGTACATTGCTTGCTGATAATTTTGACTCGCTCGCAAAGTTTCTTCGATGGAAAAACAAAAAAAGTATTGGCGATCGACACTACCGATGGCGGCGCTCGCGTCACTCGGAAATATGGCGCTATTGGAGTGCAGTTTGTGACAGTTAGCATTGAAAACATGGGACGTTTATACTTGAAACTGCGAAAAATTTACGATTTCGTAAAAGGAGACCTAAATAACCGAAATATAACTGAAGGGGAAGAAGTTCTGAAGTTCGGGCAAATGGTGGTAGTTGGATGTACTGAAGAAAATGAAACAAAACGTGAAATATTAGGGCCAGTACACTCTGATTGAAGACTTCGGGTCGCATCAAGACATTTTGAGCACTCTTATCCACATTTTCCGTCTATCTATCATTTCACGCACGCCGAATAAATTTTTCCGAGATACTTTACCGGCGTTTTTTTTTTACGGGAAACCGGTGAAATGTCACGTCTCGATCCGTGAACGGACGAGAATGACATTCGAACATGCAACAATAAACTCCAGTGTTAGATTTAACTTTTGGGCTGAATTTCGCAGATTCGACCCTTTCGACAGTCTCCATTCCGATATCCAATAATATAAAAATTTGAACTACAGCTTTTTTGTTAATTTGAACAGGCACAGAAATGTCAAAACTAATTAACACGCTGTATCGTGTGCATCGCGTGTAAAAATTAAGTCTCATGCACTCCAATGGCAGTTCGTCAAAAACCCGCTAGGAGTCGCATGCTTAGTGTCGATCGCCAATAGCTTTTGTAAGCGAGATAGAATTAAATACCATGGAAGCAATATGCAATATTGTAATTTGTAATTTTTTACTTCAGTCGACTGCATATTGCCCCGCACGATTGTGAGCTTAAATATTTCGACTTTGCTTTCCAAAATTAGTTGCCTAAAAAATTTGCAAGTACCAAATATGCATGAAAAAATCGGATGATTTGTTTGTTTTTCATCTCGTTAGATCCGACAGCTTGGATTTAGAAATTTCAACATATCATTCTTACATATAAAATCCAGGATTTTGTATATCGATCGATCGATACTACCGAGGATAATAATTTTTCAGCGTATCAGGTGTCTCCTTTCGAGGGAACAAAGAGAATGATTCTCAGCACGACGTCATTGCTCGGGGGAAAAAATCCATTTTTGGGAATCGCTTATATAGTCGTTGGTTGCGTTTGCCTCGTTCTCGGCCTCGCTCTTCTCGTCATACACATAAAATGTTCCAAGAGGTACGTGCCGTAAAAAATTATTCAACATCATCGCGCCAACGAGAATGATGGAAAAATTTTTCTAATACGAGAAAAAAAATGAAAATATAAAATTTACTTGTAATTTCAGCACGAACGAGATGATAAACGTTAATCAAAACACGCCTTATCAGTGAGGAATATGGAGATTGCGAGGGGAAAAAAAATGGATGCAAAAATTGCTTGAGAGGCAAAAAAAAAATAAGGAAAAAAAAAAATATTCAATTATCTTCAATGATATCGCCTTAGCCCTTGGGGCAAAAAGAATCCTAGTCTCTAATTGATAGAATTTATTAAACTTCGCGAGTACTGCGGTGTCAGTCGGTATTAATTTATTCGCGTAATTTATTCACCGATAACTTTCAGGTTTTTTTTTTCTCTTGGATCGCTCGTCGATTATTCGTCCACGAAAAAAAAAAATATATATATATATATATATATGTATTTATCGTTGCATCGATCCTAAAATTGCTGATAATTATATCACATTTTAAATATGACTGATGAATACAAAATTTTCTTTATTCACAGACCGGGAGATAGTGACAGATTTTGGGATGTGATTTTACCCAGTATGTGCCTTTCAGAGGGCATTATTATGCGTATATTATCACGATAATGATAATAATCAATGAATCAAAGAGTACCGAGTAAAATCACATCCCAAAATCTTTCGCTATCTTCCGGTCTCTCATGAGGAAACTCGATAGCCATACGAGAAACAATCAGTCGGTATTTTTATACGATTATTCACAGGAATTAAATAGCATCCCGTGAAAAAAGAAACGAAATTTAAAAATTGTACTATTTTTTTTATTATTTTTTATTCTTTATTTTTCGTTGAGAAAATTTTTTGCCCAACGCAGCCTGAAATCAAAAATTTCCTCACTTAATTTTCATGGATTCATACGTTTTCTATCGTTGAGCCGTTGCACAAATCAACTTTTGAGAATTATTATAATTAGTTCATTTAGTCGCTGTTGATGAAATTTTTCTTGGAAATATCACAAATAATACTGGAATCGATAAAAGCGGAGCAACATGATTCGGCAATAAAAATTTCAATGCTGTTAGGTATCTGGAAAAATTTCTTTTTTTTTTTAATATTTCGTTCTTAAAAACCAATTTCAACCAGAAATTTCTCGCAGTTCATAAATTACAGCGTATTTTTGCCAAAAACTAAAAAATTTCATGCAAACGGCTTTAAATTAATCATTATTGTCAAATTTATTAAAAAACACCGAAGTATTAAATATTCGTGATCTTCGTCGAAGTATTTATTATTTTTCAAAGTTTTCTGTCCACGCAATTGCACTCAACCAAAAATGTATAACGTTTTACTTAAAGTTTTCATTTAAAAAAATAGTTTAATTCTTGTGATATTTGTCCAAGTAAAATTTTCGATCGGTTATTTAATAAAAAAAAAAAAAAGAAAAGATTACGGGCTGTCGGAGAGAATTAGAATGGATCTCATTCGGCACCGCTAGCGAACAAATTTTTTTTGAAGAAAGTTCGGTTGACCCGATCAGTGAAATTATCTAGCCTAATTTAACGTAAATTTCGTTGATACGAAAATTATATATCGTTATAGTATCGATGTATAGAAATTTCGATCCATAGTTAATGATTAATTTGTAATTTTTACTGTCGTCGATTTAGGATTTTTCCGTCGAAATACAGATATATATGCATACCAACGATCGATTGTGCGAAAATTTTTCGATTTTTTTAAATATCACTCGCGAATTAACAGTCTTGAATGTTACGAATCCCGAATTCGTTATGCGAGTGACCTTGAGTCGCCGAGCCATGATCGACAACCAGCGCTCACAGTGGTGGAATCACGCGAAACTTGCATTTAACCTTTTTGAGGGTTATACACAGTTTTTGATATTGAAAATACAAAATTTTTGGAGAAAAAATGGTATGTCTCGATATTTCGTCAGTTTTTTTTTCCTCAAAAATTTATATAAATAAAAATTAAATGCTGTTTTGTTGGTAAGCGCATATCACTTGAGAATGGTTAGACCGATTTGGCTAATTTTTTTTTTTTATGTTCGTAATAGTCTGAATAAGGTTTTTAGGGAAAGAAAAATCGGAAAAGTGGCCCGGAAAATTGGAAAATTCGGGAAAAACTGAAAGTGCTTTTTTCCATGGAATTTTTGTATGAACTCAAGACCATAACTCACGATTCGAACGATGAATATGCGTAATTCTTTTTTTGTTTTGTTTCGTTATGGTCCTGGAAAAGTTTTCAGGAAAAAAAAAAATTCGGGACAATTACAAAGGAAAATCGGAAAATTCGGACAAACTGCAAAAATCATAATTTTTGTATGCACTCTCGATCATAACTGACGATAGGAACGACATATTTGGTTGATTCTTTTTTTATTTTGTTCGTTATGCTCCCGGGATGGAAATAACTCAATTGAATGTTTTCAATTGAAAAAAAAAAAAAAAAATCTGGAAGATCTGGAGAAAAATCTGGAAGAACGCATTCCAGCCTAAATAAAAATAAAATTACATTACAATTCGAATATGACGTCAGTTTTTTTTTATTTCTTTCAATGCTTCATGATTTTTTTATTACACGTTTATTTATTTGAATACAACCATTCTAGTCACATATTGGTAGATATATGTATTAATATCTGCTTGTATCACTATTTATTCAAATTTAATTACACGTTTATTTATTTGAATACAACCATTCATAAGCAGATATTAATACATATATCTACCAATATGTGACTAGAATGGTTGTATTCAAATAAATAAACGTGTAATAAAAAAAAAATCATGAAGCATTGATAGAAATTAAAAAAAAAAAACTGACGTCATATTCCAATTGCTGAGTTCAAAATAGCTCAATTTAAAAAAAACGGACCCTTCTACGATCATTTTTACCGGAGTTATTCATTTAGCAAGTAATGCCCGCTCACGCGCTCACGTATACCTCACACCAAGCCGCCGCGCCGCCGTGGAGCCACTGGAACGCGACTCCACGACTTTACTTCAATTCAATAATTAATTTTGACAAAACTGGCGCTCAAATCTAAATAAAAAAATTCATGGTTGATCTTTCATGGATGGACAAGGTACAGTATTTTTTTCAAGTCTTAATATTATTAACACTGATAATAAATCGCTATAAAGTAAAACAAGTGTATCTCCGGTTCTAATAAAGATAAGGAGGTTTTTTTTTTTAATTTTCCGTCTCACAAACAAAAATAACAATAACATAAAACGGTTTTCGTAACTCAATAATTTCAGCCATTAATCGTATTTGTTGTGTAAGAAAAATTTTATTTCCCATATTTTCGACCATTTTTGATAGAATTTTTTTTTTAAATCACATTATGAATCTCCATATCTATAACTATAACCATGATTTTTTTGGACCCTGTAACCCCATCGGCTCAAATTTTATTGGTACCCGAATATTTTTCGAAAATCGCTATTTGTTGCTATAATATGCGAGATGATCAAATTATGTTTAGACGAACTCTTGGGGCGCGGATTTTATACCTGTCATATCAGTTTCGAACGTATACATTGATAATTAGGGAACTATGTAGATTGAAATATAAAAAAAATTCCTTGTTTTTTACATTTGCGGGTGAACTAACCAACATTTTTCAAGTTTTAAAAATTTTTTCTCATACACGAGAATTAAACCTACAACTTCTTCAGAAAACATTTTTTAAAACAATGTTCCGTGAACTCAATTAAGTCGCAAAATCAGAGGTTAATTTTTCGAGGTCAAATCTACCTACAAGAAAAATCGGCATAACTGTACTCGAAAAGAATAGGAGTCGGTCGATTTCAAGGGTAATTTGACTGGACTATTAGGCAAGGGTCTCACTCGAACCCTAATAAAAAAAAACAGCAATGATTTTTTGACCATTTCCGTCTCCTTAGTCTATGACCCTCTAATATCATACTTTATATTGCACTTTCTACATCTCTCTTTGGCGCTCCATCTTCACACTGACCCACTCTTTTTTATTTCTTCCATCAGTCGACCAATCGCATTTTTGAATTCTCATTCCTACAATTTCGTCCAATCAAAGATTCAAATTCCGTTGAGACACTCCCTCGACCAACCCATCCCTTCCAAGTTTGAATCTTAATGAGATCGACAGGAGAACAATTTTTAGTCAGTCAGCAAAAAACCATCGGGAACTCACTATTGCAACCTTTCAATATACCCTTTGACCCATAACCCGTGTGTTTGTTTCAATTCATTATAAATACATTTTATTCCTGTATCGTTCATACTTCGAATCATCGAAAAATTGTGAAATAAATAAACCGATTCATTTTGACCTGTATTCAGTGTTAAATTTTCATTAACCCTTCTAGGTCACACGTTCTGGAAATAACGCGCCGGTCACAGGGGGTCGCAATGACCCCAGCCATGTTTAAACAATTGCCGCGTTGCCAGTATCGTTCCGAACGACTCATAAAAATTCAGGATATTAGTTTGAACCTTTCAGAATGAGAATATCATAGCAAAAAATTTTTATCAAATTTTCAAAATGGCGAAAAAAATCAGCAAGCAGGCAATGCGTAAAAAAACCCATTTTTTTACCAAAAAAAATCGTAACGTTGGCAATTTTCAATATATTTTCATAAAATTTAAGGGTGATATTCTTGATATATCATAGTTTACGGAAAAAAATAGCACCATAGTGGGCGTGTCAAAAAAGATATTTATTTTGATATCTGAAGAGGGTCCATTTCTTATAGTAACTTATAGTAATAACTATATAATATAATATAATATAATAAATTATAGTAATTCTAGCTTAAATTTGCGCTTGGGGTTATTTTGACCCCGGGTGACCTAAAAGGGGAAAAATCAATCAGTGTTACAAAGAAAGGTTCGGCGTATCACGGTCTCAGCAACGATATTCTGCATTATGAGCAGACTGCTGAAATTTACAACTTCAGTAGACAAGATTGTATTATCGTTGGTACGAAACAAGCGGCAATTCATAACAATTCCAGTGACCTCCCCTACCCCCTCTGTGATAAGTATCCGCAGCTCTCAACGATTGTATCGCATTCGCACAAGGACTGCACGGGGAAAACTGCGATGCGCCGTGTACAGCTAAGCGGTCACCTATCCAAGCAATGAAATAAAGAATTGCTGCTCAAGGCGATTCGTCGCATGCTCCAATCGCCTCGAAAACGCGATTTGTACTTTCTCCAAAACGGCACAACCGATAAAATTGAGATTTTTGGTTTGTCCAACGCAGAATCATGGCAAAAAAGTGGCTGATTACATCGATTTTTCGAAAATATTGATCGTTTCGCAGAAAATATGGAATATAATTAATACAAGAGCGGAGGAAGGGAGGTAGGGGAGGGAAGGATTTCGGAAAGATGCAAAAAAAAAATAAATCAAGAACAACAATTCTCAGGTAGAAAACATATTGTGTAATTCTTCAATTATCGATATTATGTACATTGTTTTTTTTTTTTTCTTCCATTAATTTTCTTCTTTTATCGGCAAAACTTAAACGGTGCCTTACGATCTAAGTTTCGCTGGATTTAGTTGGCGAATCTTTTGTTTTTCGGGGGCGTATACGTCTATTTTCAAGTTTCCTCGAATTATTTCACACGTGCTTACATCTTTTGCACTTTTATCGTTCGAAATTCTTGGCGAATAATTATTTCTCTTTGACTTACGAACGATAAATTATTTCACCGAAAAATCGCCCACAAAATTCAGCGATATAAATTTACATAATAATAATAATAATAATAATAATAATAATTAATAGAAATAACAGATACTGAATAAATTATCCCGGAGATTTACGGCGAAAGAAAGGAAATTTGATTACACGAACTCGCGAAATTTCGTCGGACGGGTTCAAAAATAATTTTACTCGCAAAAAATAACTAATTTGTAAATAAAAAAAAAAAAGAAAAAGAACGAAAAAATATTTCCAAAAGCATCAACATAGTTTTGAGAACTTTCTTTTTTTTTTACATCAACTATCGCGCTCGATGTATCATGCAGTTTTTTTTTTTATTATTGCAAAAAATGATCAGCGATTCTCGATAGAACGAGACAATAATAATTTTTTCCCGCCTGCAAAAATAGAGTTCACAAAATTTTCGTCCGAATCGAGAAAAAAAAAAAAAAAAAGAAAAAAGCCAAACGTATTTTTGAGTCTTATCGAGCATAACAAGGGGCGTAAATTTTTTTTTCGATCACATGACTTCCATACTGTTTTGTGTATTTTCCGTGAAACCGAGGCTCGAAGTTGGTTTCTCGTGATCTCTGATTTCCTCGATACTCTGCGCCTCCATTTCGTCCTGATTGTTACCGTTGCTCGACGTGCTCGCACCGCTGTCGTCCCAATTTATCTTGAATCTCGTTACCCTCGGCTTGTCGCCCAATATATTTCTCTGTACTTTGTCGAATTGTGGCTGGGCCGGTGGATTTTCACGAAGCTCAGCGTCCGTGTACTCGTTGTTTATGAAATAACCGACCCGTACGAATTCGTGACCGCGATACGAGCAAGTAAGCAAAACCACGGTAACGCCGAGGGCATCGTTCACAGGAATTCTACTGACGTCCGGTGGATCGGCCTGGAGAACGAATTAAAAATAGAAGAACGAAAAATAAACTTTTCCCATTAACCATCACGATGCCACGATTTTTAATTTGAAAAAAAAATATTACTTTGTATCGGAAATCATATTTATCAAAATTGGATCATTTATTTTTTGATTGATCAATATAAAAGAGCGGTCGAGGACAATGCTATTGGGGGGGGGGGTCTCTCGAGAAAGGAAATGGAAATGAGAACGAGGGAAACGTACAAAATCTGAAAAAAGTAAACGATGCAAACGCTAATAAAAAAAAATTTTCAACTAATTTATAACACTGTCATGGTAAATAACATGCACAGCGTATGAAATTTTTCAATTACATTTGAAACAACATGAAAATCGAAACTCGCACAAATTGTTCTTTGTTAAAAATCCCAAAATCTCTCTACGAGTGGGTGAGTTTTTTCGTTTCCGCTTCCTCGATATAGGGCAAGCTTTCTGAATGCGGATGAATTTATGAGCAGATAAATTTCAATATGCATCTTGCTTATGATCATTGAAGCTTCATCTGAAAGATTGCAGGATCCGAACAATCATGAAATCTTGAGAAAAGGGCATGACAATTTTTCGAATAAAAATACAAGGAAGCAATGGCAAGTTTTTTTTTTTTCTAAAACATTCAAAATCTTGTAAAATCTAAACTTCGTTGATTCTGAATTAAGATCTCCATTTTCTGCCTGGTATATTCGTGGACGAAATTTTGGGTGGTTAGCTCGTATATCATGAAATTGGAGAAGTAGTATGGCGATTTATTAAAAATTTGAGATTTGCCATAAAGTGTTGGACAAGTTTAACGATTCAAAATTCGTTCCAATCAGAGCACAAAAACAGATATTTTTCAAAAATATTTCAAGTTTCCATGAAATCTGAATGCATCGATCCATTTCAATGACATTCGTATTTGAAAGAGCAGGTTGTCCACAATTTTTTCGACAACCAAAAAATCATGACATCGACGGTTTTATCTTGACCAGAATAAGAATTTTTTCATGACTTTTTTTTTAATGATTGACAGCTGCATTGAACATTCTTTTAAATGTGAGATTGGGACTATTTAAGAATAATGCAAGAACATTGATATTAACCCCTTGACTTTTTTAAAACGTACAAAGAGCTTGAAAATAATTAAATGGAAAAAAAAAAACAAGCGTGAAGAAACAATTAAGTTTTTCAATACACTTATTTTCATGAAGTAACACCAGTACGTGAGGTATCGACATTTTTTAATCCATTTGGTACACAAAAGGAACTTTTAAGTGCATCACGCGCATTGTAACACGTAAGTTTTACCTCCGTTGCTCGAAATAACAAAGCTATAATAACTTTAAACATCACGCAACATACTTTAATACCGAGCGTAGACGTATCAGAGAAAAAAAAATCACATTTTCCTTTAACAAGGTTCGTGCAAACTTCACCAATTATGAGACGGTTAATTTAGCCCTTACGAGTAACATTTTTGCTCCCTCAATAGAGGAAGCTTTGTCTTCGTGAGAAAAAAATGCAAGGTTTTCATGCTAACGAGTTGCTCAAAACGTCCTAAAACGTCGAGAAGAGCCGTTTAAAAAAAATGTCCGTATGTATGTGTGCGCGTGGAGTGATAAAATCAGTGTCTGTGCTCTAACTTTCGTAAATTCGGAGCTATCGAATCGAAAATTTTTACACAAATAGTCTGGGGATCAAGGATGATTGGTATTGAATTTAGCGAAAATCCATCGAGTCGTTCAGAATTTATAAAATTTTGAAATTTTTGAAAAATATGTGCGCTCTAATTTTCAAAAATTCGACGCTATCGAGCCAAAAATTCTTACGCTAATGGTCTAGAGGACAAAAACGTTTGGTATCAAATTTGGCGCGAATTCCCAAAAATTTCGTCATTTTCGAAAAATGTATGCGCACGCTCCAACTCTCGCAAGTTTAACGCTACGGAGCGAAAACTTCTTATCCTAATGGCCTAGGGGAAAAGGATGTTTGATATAAATTTGGTAAGAGTCTCATGAGGGGTTCGGATTTTGCAAAATTTTGAAGTTTTTGAAAAAATAATGTCCGCTTACACTTTCGCAAATTTGCGGCTATCGAACAATAACATTTTGCCTTGATAGTCTAGGCGACATTGAAAGAAGAGCGTGCAAATTCGAAATTTTCACATTGCTTCCTCTACGACAAAGACAAAATTGAAAAACCCACTTGCTCTTATAGAGGAAGTTTTGTGAATGAGATAATGAGAAGGCAAAGTGCAAATTTTGAATTAAAAAAAAATCACTCACAGAACCAAAGAGAAGTATGATGAAAAAATCACATTCGCTTTTTAACAAGAATACTATACACTTTAAAAATTAAAAATAAGCCATAATAGATATACTATAAAAAAAAAATTGCTACTCCAAACCCAAAAATAGAATTTTCAGGTTCATTAGTAAAATTTCATGAAATTTTGAGGGTCGCATTGAATTTCATGACTTTTCAGGTCGTTGAACAGTCTGACAGAGGTATCTCTGCTCCGAATATTTGCAAACTTTCAGCTCAATGGCTCAACATATACATATTTATATTAGGGTGGTTCTTATTTGGGGGTTGGGAAAATTTTCATTGGGACGCCTCCTAGATCTGTTTCAAATCATTAAAAAAAAAATCTATGCGGGTGAAAACGCCAATTATATGTAAGCCTTCAGGCTTCAAAATTTCGATTTTGTTGAAATTTTGATATGTTATTGTGTGTGCCAAGATATGTAAATCCCCAAATTTTAGACCTCTAAACCTTCCCGTTAACGAGCTACACATTAATGAATTTCTCCATTTGACGTACGCGATTGTTTTTTCTTTATTTTTTAACACTTCCGGGTGTTGAAAAAAAAAAAATAGAACCCAACATGTTTTTTTTTTGTAAAAAAGTCCGATCTTTTCGAATATAAAATTTTTTTTCAGGTAGAACTTCAGAAACAGTTAAAAAATCACGTGTTTTTGCAAAAAACCTTTTTTTTTCATGATAGTGGGCGATTTTAATGTTTTTTTTAAATTCCATCGAAAAGCTGGGAATTTTTTTTAGTAAAGTTACCAAATTTTCAGAGTGGGATGACCATGGGTTCGCATCTGAGCTGCATTTACGGAAAACTTGTACTTGTATACAAGTTGTGATACCAACTTGTGTTAATTAATTTTTGCTCCTTAAATTTCCCCCCAATTTCAAGGAGCCTTTGACAATTTTTTTTATTTTTCGCTATTATAAATCATCCTTTCAACCTTTCCGCAAAAATATCTGACGAACGCCTCTGGAGCTTGGGCTTGGAGCTTGGGAAATGCAGCCATCGGTTAAAAACTAAAACCGATATACGGCGTTGCCGCTGTCAAAGCAACTATTGCGAAATGTTTAATGTTTTGAAATATGCGACGAGGAGCAATTTTTGTCGCCAAAACCAGGAATATTATGTTTGAAATAGTTATTGATGGTTAATTTTTTCAACAAAAAGTACACAATCATCACCTTACATGTAAATTGAAAACCAGAAAATTAATTCACGTGCAGTTGGTAACACGAATGGCTCCCCGTGTTAAAGCATAGGAGTACCCCTCTCGCCGCCTGCCCCGCAAAAGAGGTACCGTTCTACCTTAAAAAAATTTTTTTTGAAAAACCATCGGTCTCTCGGTAAAATTTTTCACATATTCGAGGGGTCGTTCTGGTTCGAAATTTTCGAAACCTTGTTTTTTTTTCTCTTTCTTTTGCATTATCCGATAGTATAGACAGTTATAAACATGCCGTTAAATTTTTAGGGCAAAATTCGAATAATTTCGGTCGCTACAGGCCTTTCTTAGAAAAAGTATTTCGAGCAGCTGTAGCGAGACTTAGCTCAGGCGGCGCCGCACGATCGTACGGGATACCGCACGATCTATTTTTTTGGATTGGCCGAGGCAAATTATTTCGCATCCATAAGCAACGATGCATAAGGATGACCCTGCGCGCAAGGAACTCCGATAACGGAGCTCCTAGCCACAACGATACTCAGCGTAAAGTTTACGGAAACATCGAGATATTTTTTTAAAGCCAAAGTCACAATAATCTCAATAATTCAAAATATTTTTCTAATACGAGTAGCATAAAATTGTAAATGTGAGCAACGTAGGAGCATAAACCGTGCGGACAAATGTTTGAGGATAAAATTTTATAAAAATTTCAACTTACTTGAAAGACGAACATGTGTCTGCCCTCGGGAATGGGTCCGACATAAATAGTGTCGAGAACCTGATCAAATTCTTCAGACTCGGCGCTGCCCACGTAAATCATTTTCCACTCGAGATCTGAAAAATTGGTGATCGTTGGGAATTTTTTTTTTTTTTTTAATGCACTGCTGTCGGTTTCGCAAAAAAAAAAAAATTACATTATACTTGAACAAAATGTTAATTTTGTTCAATTTGAGGTTAAAATTGTAGATTCATGATTTTTCGACGAAATCTCACCTTCTTTGAGTTCCTCGATGCACTCGAAGGTCACCTCGAACTGGAAGGGATTGAGAAAAGGCGAGGGATTATCCAGGACAGCGACATTAGCGAGTTGCACTTTTGCCATGATTTTTTCTTTTTCTTTCAATCAACGAGTTTTCGAGCGTGTCGTGAAAAAAAAAAAAGAATATTTCCAAGCACCGACGGGAACAATGAAAATGCTCGTTGATCTTTGTCACGATTATAACAGGGATGCTGGCACGTCGAGAATCGTTCTTCGTAATTTCACGTTTGGCGAGTGAGAGCACGTTTTTAATTTTTTTTTTTGTCTGTACGAAGAAAGACAAATTCGGAAATAATTATTTCATTCGCGTCGGGGAAAAATAGACAAGATATGTTGACGGGATGCTTGCTATCTCGCGTGTGTGACAACGAGAGAGCGGGAATGATATTTGGCGGCAAATGAAACCGAACGAGACGCGCAAAGAAAATCATGCCAGGGCCATCTAGCAGTACGATTAGAATTACATATCACAGTCCAACCGATTGGTTGGCTACAACGGAATTGCCTATCGGTCACGTGACATTTTAACGCATGAAACTTAACCTCAAAATAATTCTGTTCCCCCAAAGACCGTTTTTAAAATGTTCGAACTTGTTTTCTTTGCAGTTTCATGCATCAAATATACCATATTGGAAATTTTGGAATTTTAGACTTCCGTCAATGCCCAAATTCATTGATATAGAAGCACTAAAACATAGGTATAGTTCTATATAATTCGGCGTCAGAAGTAATAAATAAAGGCTTGAGCTTTTATTGGGCCCTAATAGATCCCGCAAACTAGGGCTTTCGTGTTTTCGATTTTTCTTGAAAAACGACGATACAAGATACTTGTAATTCAAAGCCGCTCAACGATTACGAATCAAATACCCCCCCCACGAGAACGTGTAATTGCAATTAAATTTCAAAAAAATTGCGACCCACTCAATTTTATTTTCGATTATTCATAAAAACCACTCCATCGGCAGAACGTTTTAATTAAGGAGATTCTTCTATAATCACTAGTATTGCAAAGCCTCATTAAATTTATACATATTATTTTTTATCTCTATATACTTTGTTTCATTACATGGTCTCATGGGGATCGTGAAATCTGAAGTTTCTAAAATAAGTAAAATAAATAATAAGGTAATTGGAGGTATAATTAAGATATTTGCTTGACAATGTGAAAAATTACGGAATATGATTTGCGACTGGCGATGACTAGAAGATTTTCAATCGAACAATCATAGGCCTCGTTTACACCGAGCGAGGTTCAGCGTGAGTGCAAGAGAGAGATCCACTCGGATGTCCTTCTTGCACTCACGTCAAACCTCGCTAAAAGTCCAAATCGCACGGCAAATTTCACACAGCTATATGCCCTTATCTGTGACATATCGGCATAATGTGCGTGTGATCACGCCTCAATCGTTGAGCCACGAGATGGCGGTCCGATGAGATTCTCGAAATTTCATTACATCGTTTCGCCGTGTCTTCTTCGCTTCCCTTCTCATCCCACGCGCTGTTTCGCGTTTGAGATGATACGAGAATTAAAAAAAAGAAAAAATAGAATAGACCTAACCCCCCCGCATGGAACTGTCAATCCGAGATATTCTTTAACGAGGAAACGAGAGTTTTCGTGAAATAGCCGACACGGAAATTCATGTGGACTTCGCGCAGTCCACGAATTTCCCGCGGTTGATTTTTTTTTTTTTTTTTTTTAATTTATCAACACGAAGATCTCGAGTGTTTCTCCCTGTATATTTCTGTCACGTTTACTTTGTTGGCCGCACCCAGCTCAACTTCCTCCCGGTGATTCAGCCTGATTTGGCACGTTTATTTCTATCCTGCGTCGCGATAAATGAATTTCAAGTCTCATATTTTTTATTTAAATAATAAAAAAAATTGAAAAAAAAAAACGAGTAATTGGCGCAATATGACGGAATCTTACACTTTCGGTCTCGACACGATCACCTGTCACGCCTGGAACAGCAAAAAAACTGGTTCGTCTGACTCATTTTCTCAAACTTTCGATCTAAAAAATTTGAAATTAAAAAATTGAAAATTTAACGATATCGTGAAATTAAAGCGAAAAAAAAAATTGAGAATTTGAAAATATTTCGATATTTCAATATTGGGAAAAATCAAAATATTGTGAAATTTACAAAATTCCTAATTTCAAAATATTTTGATTTTTTTGTTGTTGTTGTTGAACGCATAGAAGTCGCGGTATGTCCTAAAAGCAACAAAGTACACGTGTATCAACGATCCGGCTCGCAATGGCAGCAAGTCGATGTTCTCAACGATCACGATATGACGGTGATGTGCCTGGATTGGGCGCCAAAGACCAATCGAATTGTCACATGCGCGGAGGACAAGTCCGCGTACGTTTGGAGCTTGGACAAGAGCGGAAGATGGATTCCCGCTTTGGTACTGCTGAGAACCAGTCGAGCTGCCGTCTGCGTCAAATGGGCGCCCAAAGGTAATTTTTTATAAAAGAAAAGAAAAGAAAATTTGAAAAATAAAAAAACAAAAAACAAAAAACCAATCGCCGACAGTTATCTCTGAAAAACAAGCGCAAAGATCTTCGAGATTTCCCGCTAGGGTCGCGACGGAACAAAAAAATTTGTCAGCATCGAATTTCGAAAGTTTTTCCGTAACCGGCGTTCGAATCTCGGAGCTCTTGCCCATGAAAAACCACAAGATCGAAGAGAAAAAGAGTTTTTATTTTTTTTCTCTCGATTGCGCAGAAAACAAATTCGCGGTCGGTTGCGGCGACAAAATAGTTTCCATAAGTTATTTCAAGTCCGACAACAATTGGTGGATCTCGAAGCACATAAAACGCTCCTTGACGTCGACGGTGACCGCGATCGATTGGCATCCTAACAATGAAGTTTTGGTGGCCGGCTCGACGGACTGGAAGGTCAGGGTATTCGCTGCTCACGTCAAAGAGGTTGATGGAGCGCCCGAGCCTCATTCCTGGGGCCCCCTGTCGACCCTAGGAAAGGTACTCGTCGAGTTTCCAAATTCTACGAGCGACGGTGAGTGTACGAAAATTTGTTGCATTCGTTCGATGAAAAATTAACAATTCGGGGGGTGTATGAAAGTCTGCCGTACGTTATGCAGGAGCGACGCGCAGCCCTGCGAATCGGTGCGAATCGTTGCAAAGCTCTCCAAAGTTTTTCGATTGCGCGAACACTAATATACGGATATTTATTTATTTATTTATTTATTTATTTATACGGGAATTAATTTCCCTTGGAATCGTACACAACATACTCAGTGAACAAGAAAGCAGAAAAGAATCGCATGGTAAATCGAGCCAGTAGTAACTAATAATAATACTAAAGCTACATAGCGCATAAACATCTGAAAAATTGCAGTTATATTGAATTTTTTTTTTAATTTATTTTCTTAACACGTGCACGGAAAGTGGGTCTTTTTTGTCCTCATTTCGGAGCGGAAAATATATCTTTCTGAGCCAGGATTCAATTCGTTAATTTTTTTGTCCCCGGACAAAAATGCTCGTCAGAAATGAAAATAATTGTCCTGTAGTTCCGAGTTTCACCGCGCGCGGCGACACTCGAAACTCTCGGATAATTATTTTCATTTTTGACCAGTATTTTTTATCCACGGACAAAAAAATTAACGAATTGAATCCTGATTAAAAAAATAATTATTTTCTGCTCCGAAATGGTACAAAAAAAGAATCGCTTTCCGTGCACTTGTTACAAAAAGTATAGTATGCAGCGCGGACAGATCGACAGTAATTTTTTACTCGGTTGAAGTTGGCTGCACTCGACTTCACCCTGGTCAAAAATCACTGTCGTTCCGTCCTTGCAGGCTGCAAGGACGGAACGACAGTTGCAGCATAATGTACTATTATTCATACGGGAATTATCCCTCGAAATCGTACATAAGATAATGTGTACACAACATAGAAGAAAAGAGCCACATGGTAAATCGAGTTATTAGTAACTAATTTATTTATTTATTTATTTATTTATTTATTTATTCAACGGGGAAAACCCTTTTACATTATCACGTTATTATATGCAAGTGGAACACTCGGGTAATGAATATTAATGTACAAAGATGAATAATAATATCCTAGTAGTACTGACTAGTGTAGAAGTAATATTATCACTAATATTGCGCAAAAGTTTAAAGTAAAACAGGTAGAGAAGTATGGATCAGGTTGAAACTAGCCGAATTGGAGCAGCAGACTAGTGGTATGGTGTGGTATGGTATGAGTTCTTACACCGACTCCCCTGAGGGGTTGCGGGCTCCCAACACCATCTACCCTTGGTCTCCTCGCCTTCGGCTCACCAGGCAAATAGACCAGGCAAATAGAGCAGATAAAGAGTCATTCTGTGACAAAAATGGTAGAAGAAAACGGCGAGTGTGGGGGTGCGTGGGGTGGTCCGTGAATGTTTCGTGATATGTTTTCGACTCGCAAATATGATTACTTTTTTTTTTTAATTGCAAAAAACACCAAAAAAACGGTGTTTTTTTTTTTTTTTTTAGTTTTTTGCCTGTAAAATCTGAACCAATAGAGCGATGCTGACACATTCAACGGACGAATTGTAGAGAATGAAAAGACGAAAAAAAATGAGCGCTAGTGCAACTCAATCGGGTCATTATTACCGGAGAAAAACCGGAAAAATCAGCGTTTTTTTTCATAAATTCATAACTCCGCCATTTTCAAAGTTGTAGCGCTGGCTTTCCGGATGAAAGTTAGTGGTTGATAGGTACTTTGAGTGTGCACAACCCGGACGTTGTCGGATAAATAGTTTTTGCGTAATTTCGATTTAAATTATTTTGGGCACTATTTTGCGGAAGGCCTGGATGCGTCGGAAGTTGTCCGATTTTAATTTTCAAAACGGATTTCGAAAGAAGAAGTAAAGTACTACAAAACGTTAATCTTGATTTTTCGTTAAAATGTTGCAAAATAGGTGAAAAACACGTGCAAACGTGACCAAAACCGGCTGAGCGCCCGATCGCTGTCGAGTAGTGGGGCGAGCCGGCCGACGCGGGGAAGTGCGTATATATAGTAATACAAGCGCGCTGCGGCCGGGCGGGAATTCAGATTTCACAGGGCGCGGTTCAGATTTTACAAGCAAAAAAACTAAAAAAACACCGTTTTTTTTTTTGTGTTTTTTGCAAATTAAAAAAAAAGTAATCATATTTGCGAGTCGAAAACATATCACGAAACATCCACGGACCACCCCACGCACCCCCACACTCGCCGTTTTATTCTACCATTTTTGTCACGAAAAAAATCTCTATTGCCTGGTCTAAAAGCCAACGGCTCGTTCTAAAAACATAACCTCGCTCGAAAACAGTCACTTTACGCGCTTGCCGCATAATATACTATTTTGTGTCGAAAATATAAGCCCGATATCTTATAGCGTTTTCCACTGGGGAACTCAGTGCAGATTTTTACATGCGAGTGAGTGAAACAGAGATGCACTGAGTACATATTATGTGTCTCACTTACTCTCATCCGAAAAACTTGAGTCGGTGCGCACTCGATGCACCAGTGGAAAGCGCTATTAAACATTGCACAAATTAGAGCAATTCAGGTGTTTTTTTTTTTTTTTTTTTTCATTCAAAATTTTTCGCAATTCGAACCCCTCGAGCGATTCTCGTCAAATTCAAAATCGCGCACTCTTGTCCTATAACCTATCAATGTATAAACTTTATAAATTCTAAATCCCTCAAGCGATTCTTGCCAAATTCAATACCAAATATCCTTGTCCCCTGACCTATTTGTGTAAAATTTTTCGAGCCGACAAATAAAAATTTACAAAAGTTGAAGCGATTGCAGATATTTTTTGAAATATTCAAAATCATATAAAATGCGAAACCTGTTGTAGATTGTGGCGAAAGTTTAAATAAACAAAGGGGTTTCGTACTCAAGTTGTGTGCAAAGTTTGCTCACGATTGATTCAGATTGCTCACGATTGCTTCAGCATTCTTCGAGATATAAGCACGCCGGGAAATTTTTTCTAAATATGATTTCTCGAAGTTTTGGGACATTTTAAACACATTGTCATTAAAATCTCAATTTTTTTTGTTCACCATCACAGAGATTCCTCTATGAGGAATCAAAATTAGCCGACTCGAAGACTTTTCTTATATAAATTTTATTTCTTCAGAATCGAATAATTTTATATTTTTTATCAATCAGGTTCGAAATATTTCTAATAAATGCGAAATCAGGGGGCTCTAGAACCTCTGGATAACAATTTTCATCATAATCGTACGGATCTTTCGTTTCTCATTGGCGATATTGACTCAGACATTTTGTCAGATTCATAATTATCAGTTTTCATTGGACATTGAACGGTTGCACGTTCTATTTATGAGCTATATTAACTAAAAAATAATTTCACCGTATTGACATTGAGTTTTATGGAAAATCATGAGAGCCACGAGAGCGACGATCATTCGAGGTGTTTTTTTTTTTTGCACAGGTGGCTGGGTACACGCAGTTGCATTTAGTCCTTGTGGCAACAAAATATGTTGGGTGGCGCACAATTCATCGATATGCGTTGCTGACGTGACCAAAGGAAACGCCGTAGTCAGACTTTACACAGAGCATTTGCCATTTTTGAGTTGCGTATGGCTCAGTTCCAATTCGATAATCGCCGCGGTAAGTATATTGACTCATTTTTTTTTTTTTTTTTTTTCAATTATATATACGACTTCGAAAAACGATGTATGCGTTTGGCATTGATCTTTCTTCATTGTTTCCTCCTAACTCTATGCAACGTAGAGCAATACAAACGGCAGCGAAATTTTCAGCTACCGCCAAAACGACTCTCTAAAGTATAAAATTGTTTTAGGACTTCCTCTCCCCAATCACTTTTATTCAGGCAGAGCACTGAGTTACTGGAAGTTCTAGGCCCAAGCAAAAGTGTAGATATTTTTAAGTTGTACAATTCAATTATAGGGTGTCCGATAATCTGAAAAGCCGGGAAAAACCTTATGGGGGTTCCTCTGTTAAATCGATATAGTGAAATCGACTTGAAATTTTTACAGCCTATCAGTGTTTAAAACGTGCGTGTAAAGATTCAATGCGATTAGGAGTCTCGTCGAGATATTAAATGTTCAAAAAACATTATTTAACATGTTTTCTTATGGCCACACATGATAAACACGTTCTAATCGTTCTGTAATTCACGAACTTGAAATTTCAGCACCTTTAAAAAAATCGTATGAACTAGTTCTGTGTATGATAAAACCGTGTGCGAAAGCTCACCTCATTTAGGAGCATTTTCGTTGAGTAATTAAATGTAACATATTTAAAAAAAAACTGAAAACTTTTTCAGAATAAATCCTGAAGTTTTTCTTAGCGTATTTTCACAGTACATGTCATCAATAATAACTCATAAATTGATTATTATTATCCCTCTCTACGTTTTAGCAAGGGAAAAATAAAAACAATGAAAATTTGGCACTTTTTGTGCTTCGACTCGAAACACCGCTCAAACTATACGTAATAGAGCAAAGTTACTCATGGGTCATTTTCTAAGTAACTAAATTCTCTATAAAAAAAAAAGTCCGCGACGGCGTATGCCTAGAGTCAATAACTTAGGCGTGGGAGGCGTCCAAAGTTGCGAAAATAATTTTAAAATAAAAATAATTTCAAGCTGCTGGCTTTATTTGAATTTAGTTGTGAATAAAGTTTTTCAGGCGTCAATGGCTATCTCGTTGTATCTAGTTGAAGTATAAATTTTTATGGATTTTTAATTCAACCAAAACGCGGTGATACACAATTTAACAACTAATGGATTCACTATTCTGCGACTTTATAAAAATCATACTTCCTCGTCACGCCACTTCGGACCCCTTCCACTCATCTGCTATAGAATTTTCATATAAATTCTGTCGCGGATTTTTTTTTTATAGAAAATTCAATTCCCTAGAAAATTGTTTATGTGCAATTTGCTCCATCTTGCATAGTTTGGACAGCGTTTTGAGTTGAAGCTCGGAAAACGTGATTTTTGAATTATTTTTTTGCAACATAAACTCTAATATTTCAAAAACTTACGGGAGTATATTGCTATAATTTTTATACGTTGCTATCAATGCCATTTACTATCGAATAGCGTTGAAACGAAACCTCACAGCTCTAATTTTGATTTCGAGACCATAAATTGACTGGTCTAGGTGGGTGAGGATTTGACTTTGGGACCGCTCGGTCCTGCATGTGCGTATAAGCATTGGGACCCCCCCCCCCCCCCCCCCCCCCCCCTCGAACGACTCGTCCCGCAAACAAGCAGAGGAACCTCCTTAAATTTCATGAAGCGTCATTAAATGTTACTGGTGAATCTTTATTTCGTTTTTTTTTTTCAAATATCTATTATGAGTTACTCATAATTGGTAAAGTGGTACGGTATCCTTGTTAAAAGAACATGAGATTTTTTCATGATACATCTCTTCGGTTATGCAAGAGATTAAAAAAAGTTACTCCTAAGGGCTCTCATAATTGGTGAAGTTTGCACGAACATGTCAATTTTCCTATGATACACGTCTAAATTCAGTATTAAAGTGCGCTGTGTGCTATTTAACGTTGCGTTGACTGAATTGTTTCAAGCAACAGAGGTAAACCTTACGTTTTATGAAGCAAGTGATACACTTGAAAGTTCCTTTTGTGTACTAAGTAGATAAGAAAATGTTGATACCTCAGGTACTTTTGTTACTAAATTGAAATAAGTGCATCGAAAAACTTCATTGTTTTTTTCCTCTTGATTTTTCATTTTATTAATTTTTCAGCTCTTTATACTTTTCGTTTCCTCATACAGATAGCTCTACAATGATAAAATAATTTAAAACCAAATTCGAGGTCGCAATGTCAGGATGCTTGCAATACTCTAAATAACCCTAAACTCAGATTAAAAAAAAAAAATATTTAATGCAGCTGCGAATCATAAAAAAAGTCATGAAAAAAATTATTATTTTCGTTTTGATAAAACCTCAAATCTCATGATTATTTTGGTCGCCGAAAAATTGGGACATCCGGAATTTAAAGGGTGAATTTTTCGTGGTCAACTTGTAACACAGAACTACTAGTTAAAAAACCTAATTTTGATAATACAATGTTAACAATTCTGGATAAGCTCATTTGTGATTCGACTTGAAAAAGTGGTTAGGCAGAGGCAATCCTAAAATTTTTTTATACAACACTACCATGTTTTTCTCACCTTTGAAGCCTGTGGACGAAGAGTAAAGTAGTACTTTTAAGTCTTAGGACTTAAAAGTACCACTTTAGTCCTAGGAGTTTTAAAAAGTAAAGTACTACTTTAGTCCTAGGACTTGAAAGTACTACTTTAGTCCTAGGACTAGAAGGTACTACTTTTCACTTCTCGTCTACAAACCCTAAAAGTTCGGAACACATGGTAGTTTTGTATAAATTATCGTGTGCACCGCGAAGGTAGACCTTTTAAGTTCTCGCACGATGTTCTCAGCATTCGGCCTTAAAAGTGTCACTTTACCCATAATAATACACAATGTACTTATTATGCCTTAGATACTTAGAGAGTAATTTTGATTATTTCACACTTTACCGAGCAATTTACGAGTTTTAACTTACAATTTTCACATCGTCGTGCCATAATTTCGTTAAATTCATATTTAACGTCGCACATTGATTACGCAGGGACACAGTTGCATGCCTATCCTCTATTCGCTCGACAAGAACGGTCAATTATACTTCGTATCGAAGTTGGATAATTCGCAGAAGCGTGAAGCTGCCGGTATATCGGCTATGCGAAAATTTCAATCCCTCGATCGTCAAGCGAGAACCGAGATAAGCGACAGTGTACTCGACAGTATACATCAGAACACGATAACGTGCGTACGAAAAATATCGGAAAATGGATTTAGCACAAGCGGATTGGATGGCCAGCTGGTACTCTGGAACACAAAGGTAAACGTGTGATTTACTTCATTCGCCATTTCGTTACATTTTCAAGAATGGAACAATAATTAAAATTTTTTTTAATTTTAAATCCCTGAAGACGCTCGAGAACTCCATCGCTGGCCTCAAGATCGTCTGAATCGTTAAGTTTTATTTTTAATTTTTTTTTTTTTTTTCCTTCAATATCGTCGAATAACGTTATAGGGAGTACGGAGAAGGAGATGGCGCTGTGCAACGAAATCGGGCGCTACGATGTATAAACGTTGAGAATTAAAGTAAGAGAGGATTTTATCCATCCCAATTAGCCGTAATTATTTGTTACATGAAAAACTCTGGATACAGATCTTTTTTTCCCCTCACAATCTTGCGTATGCTTGAAGGAGGTACGACTAGTATGAAGAATCCAACTGACGGACTTGAATTTTTTATATGTTTTTGCCGAATACTTTATGCGCCTATTGCCAAAATTTGAGCTATATTAACCGTTTAGTTTATTCGTAATAAAATTGCAAAGTCGAGCAGTTTGAGTTACTAAAGCACGTCGTCTTATGGAGACGGTTAACCGGAAGTGCTGTGATCACGGTTTTGCTGCTCACGTATCCAACTACACCCGTTGAAAAACTGAAACTTGATAGATTAGATATAATAGATATTGTAAAAAATTGAAAAATTACTCTTCACCGTGTAGTTCTGGCACTACATCATAAAAAAGTTTCAATTTCCGGTTGTAAATGGTCAGAACGATCAAATAGCACCCACAGACTTAGCAACGTCGCGAGTAACAGCTGATGGGTTTCGGCGAACATAACCTAGCTTTGTTTTGATATTAGCAACGAAGATAGAGTCATCTTCGTTGGTCACGTATACCAACTTATAGCATCGCCAATGCGACGTTGCCAAGTGTTTACTTCAAATTCCATCATGTTATTTATGGAGTTTTATTATTTATCACGTATCAATTATATGTATAATTATCATTCTACCGATCGTATTAATTCCACTGAGGTAATTCAAGTCTATTTTAATAGGTTTTCGGCTGATTTTAAAAAATGTTTTTTAGTCCGTTTTTGTGGTAGACATGTCATTATTATTATGATGGAGACTACTATCGAGTCGTTGACAATCTAATTTTTCAGTTTTTATTAGTTCATGCGCAATAAATTAATCATTTACCACAAAATTTTTCACATTATAATCGATAATATGAATAATCAACGCAAATAAACATAAATCAGAACAACTGTGGGTAAAATAAATTTAGACTTTTTTTTGACTCCAAAGAACTAGTCGTACCTCCTTGAACAAAATTATGAAAATTTGAAAGAGAATGTTGAGGTGATGCAGGCATTAACGAGAACATGAAAAATTGAGCTATTCCGTAAAAAGGACACCTTCACGAGAATGTGAAATATATCGACGGTTGGCATAAAAAAAGTTACATTTTTTTTTTTTGCATCCGAGATATCGGGAAAAATTGTACTTGATTATCGGTCCTGCTTCGTGCCATTGACAATTACAATTGTTATTTTTTTCTTCGTTCAGTTGATAAATTTATTGTCTGCATGAATTTGCTCATATGAATATTGTTAACTGCTTATTGGAAATTAATTGATATAAGTTGTTCTAGACTATCGGTCCAGGCTCGGTACTCTCATGTTTTCGGATAAATATTCGCTACGTGCGCGACCATTATTCTGAGCCAAGATCGACAGCTAGCGCTTGCAGCGGCGAAATATAGCAACTTGATTATGACCTCAGAGCTACGTTCAGAAATCTTGAGGTAATACCTCCATGGAATCAATGTGTTGAGAAATCTTTCAATCCTTGCACGTGTGTTAATTAGGATATTATCTAAACGTACGGGGAGTTACAAAAAGATTTACCGTTTCAAACTCAAGATAATTGAAGTCAAAATGAGCCTGATTAACACGTAACCTTATGCGCCAGTCATACCCTAACGACACGGTTTTCGCTGTACCGCCTAGACGGTTGTCGAGAGTCGACCAAAAAACTAAAATAACGTAGACAAGTATCATAGGAATGTTCTCGTAAAAGCTAAAGAGGATATACCGTTTAGTTATGGAGATATATTCGTCGACAAGCCCCGTGAGCGGACCGACTATCTCTCTCTTGTTTCATGCGTACCCGCTCACCGTGCTTCGCCGCGTTTATGTTCCCGCCGCCGGCCTTCGAGGTACTACCTTAAGGTAAGACTTCATGGGTAGTAAGCAGCAGCAGCAGTTTAGTAACTTACTAGATTTTATTAACACCAGTCTAGTGATTTGGCGCAGCAGTAGTGCTGCTCATAAAATAGCGACTTCGTTTGCTAGCGTTTGCTGCTCGGCTGTTCGGATGAATGAATTTCGAGTAGCAAAAACTTCCACCGGAAGTGCTAGTAACTTTCAGTGAATTGCTGCTGCTGCTGCTGCTGCTTACTGCCCATGAAATGGCACCTTTACTCAAGTTAAGTATCATTCACAATTGACTTAGTGCAGTGGTAGTGCAGTGCGAAAGTTTTGAAATACGAATACCATACGAGCGTTCACAATCGATTAATATAGGCGGAAGTGGAAGTGGAAACAGCAGAATTAGTGCAGAACCTTGCAATCGCCAAGCTTCTGGATTGCACCACGAATCAAACCACGGCAACGACCAATCAAAACAGACTCTTTGAAAATTCGGGTACAGTCGAAAAACATTTCCGTATCGTACAGTCTCATTTCTTAAATGAGGTTATGATAATCTTCTTGATTTCGGCAATTTTCGTAGATTGGCCGGACCTAAAGCCTCATTCAGAATCAACTTAGTGCAGTGGTAGTGCAGTGCGGAAGTTTGGAAATACGAATACCATGCGGGCGTTTACAATGGATTAGTGTGGGAGTGGGAACAGCAGAATTAGTGCAGAACCTTGCAATCTCCAAGTTTCTGCACTACGCCACGAATCAAACCACTGCAGCGACCAATCAAAACAGACGCTTTGAAAATTCGATTTCGTTTCCTTCTTTGCTTTTTCATTTTAAATAATATTGCGGCAGTGCACAATACTTTTTTTTTTTTATCATAAGTTCATTTTTATCCATTTTCCACAAAGTTCTTTAATTTAATCTGTCAAAAATCAGAAATGACGCGTCTCTTTCTACTCTGCAATACTGATCAGTTGTAAACGCTATTCCGCACTACCACTACGGGCCGCACTACCGCTGCACTAAGTCAATTGTGAATGGCCCTTAAGTCGAGTATCGTTGTGTCTCTGTTTAATCTTATGTGTTCGACAGAGACACAGCGATGCCCGGGCTAACTCGAGTAAAGGGCCATTCACAATCGACTTGGTGCAGTGGCAGTGCGGCGTGTAGTGGTAGCGCAGAATAGCGTTCACAAATTATCGGTATTGCGGTGTAGAAAGAGACGCGACATTTCCGATTTTTGACAGATTAAATTAACGAGCTTTGTGGTAAATGAATGAAAATGAACTTCTAATAAAAAAACATTGTTGTGCACTGCCGCAATATTATTGAAAATGCGGGAAAAAAAGAAGGAAACGACGGTGGTGGGTCCGGTCAATTACGAAAATCGCCGAAACCAAGGAGATTATCATAAACTCATTCAAGAAATGAGACTGTACGATACGAAAATATTTTTCAACTACACTCGAATTTTCAAAGCGTCTGTTTTGAATGGTCGTTGCAGTGGTTTGATTCGTGGTGGAGTGCAGAAGCTTGGATATTGCAAGGTTCTGCACTAATTCTTCTCTTCCCACTCCCATACAAATCTATTATGAACGCTCGCATGGTATTCGTATTTCCAAGCTTTCGCAGCGCACTACCACTGTGCACTACCACTGCACTAAGTCGATTGTAAATGGCCCATAAGGTTTCTGAACGCAGCTTTGATAGTTATCAATATATGGCTCGCGATGTGTACCGCACCGATTAAGAACGTTCAAGTGGCTTGTTTAAGTGTGGAGGAAAGATCGTTTGGTGCACGAGGGTGTGCGACGAGAGAGAGATCCGGTTACAAGATCCCCAAGCGAATCCATTGTTATTGGGTTTGTTCGTTTTAACTAAACTTTCTACACTCGAGTGTTGATAGCGTAAAGATAGTGTAAAGATCCTCCAGCTTCAGAATGGAGAGGTGTACACCACGTTAACGCGAACCCACAAATTGTAAGATAAACTAACTAGCGGAGCGGATTATGGAGCGCATCAAAGCGCGGTTGCCTCTAGGTGTTAGCCCCAAGTAAATTTATTTGGCCGAACACGGGCTGATAAATTTATTAAAAAATTTACAGAGTAATTATAAAAACTACAGGTTCCTGGCCATAGGATCTTCAAATTTTGACGCTTAATCATGCCTTTCAAACTACAGTCGGACCTTGGGCACTGACGTTAGCTGTTACTTGGGCACTGCGGAATCCTCATTTCAGAAACAGTGCTACTGCAATGTAGACCCCCCCTCCCCCCATGCACATGCAAAATAAACTCCAGCGAGCGGAGGGTACCGATATTGGCGATCGACACTAAGCATGCGACTCCTAGCGGGTTTTTGACGAACTGCTATTGGAGTGCAAAAGACTTTATTTGTACACGCGATGCACACGATACAGCGTGTAAATTAGTTTTGACATTTCTGTTCCTGTTCAAATTAACAAAAAAAGCTGTAGTTCAAATTTTTATATTATTGAATATCGGAATGAAGACTGTCGAAAGGGTCGAATCGGCGAAATTCAGCCCAAAAGTTAAATCTAACACTAGAGTTTATTGTTGCGTGTTCGAATGTCATTCTCGTCCGTTCACGGATCGAGACGTGACATTTTACCGGTTTCCCGTAAAAAACGCCGGTAAAGTATCTTGGACAAATTTATTCGGCGCGCGTGAAATGATCGATCGACGGAAAATGTGGATAAGAGTGCTCAAAATGTCTCGATGCGACCCGAAGTCTTCGATCAGAGTGTACTGGCCCTAATATTTCGCGTTTTGTTTCGTTTTTTTTTTCATTACATCCAACTACCACCATTTGCCCGAACTTCAGAACTTCTTCCCCTTCAGATATATTTCGGTTATTCAGGTCTCCTTTTACGAAATCGTAAATTCGTCGCAGTTTCAAGTATAAACGTCCCATGTTTTCAATGCTAACTGTCACAAACTGCACTCCAATTGTGCCATATTTCCGAGTGACGCGAGCGCCGCCATCGGTAGTGTCGATCGCCAATACGTACATATGATACGGACCTGGTACTTTATTATCATTGGTTAGTGAGAAGATTAGGTCTTTGGTTCAGTGCCCCACTACCGACACTACACTTTCCAGCGCGCGATCTGTCGTCACATCCGCTAACACGAACGCTTTAGTGTACACTTTTCACAAAAGTGTAGAAAGTTTAGGTAAAACGGCTGAAGCAGGGCCTAATGATTTTGCTTTCGTCCAAACCGTTCGCCGTCTCTGAGAATGGAATTTGGCCCCGAAAATTTATGACGTTTTGTTGAACCTTCACATTGCTCCTAAATCGATCGACAGTCGAATCAAGGTCCCGCGGTGTACCGCATAAAGTTTTAAATTTTATGGGATAAAGCTTCTCGCGGATATTTGTCATCGAGAAACTCGTATATATGTCCTTTACTTTTCTCCTCATAGTCAGCTATATATGCACCCAAGCCGAAAGCTCGTTTGCACAACGTATAAATATTTCTAGACCACCAGGTGCGCTGCCAACGATTTATGATGAATCATCGAGCATGCATTCTCTTCTCTTCGTGCAGCATGAACTATCATCCATCCGGTTGGACCGGTAACACACACCTCGTGGATGATTTGAGATGAAATAGTTTCGGATGATTTGTCATCGCCCGTGAAACGCCCACGATACGGTGCATCTACGAAGCGACGCACGACGACGACATAACTTATTTCGTTTCACTTCCAACACACACCCCAATAATGTTTCTGGAGCGTACTCCCGTGTGGTGTATCAGCTTGACTTACTTTTGACGCTGTTGGGTTATAGATGCCACCTAAACCCACGTAATTTTTTGTAATACTTTTGAGCTCGGCACTTGACGCAATTTGATTACCGCTAGTCAGGCAGACACGGTTAATATCGCCCACGGTTTTTTTTTTTTTTTTTTTTTTTTTTTTTTTTTTTTTTTTTATACTTAGGTCTTACGTATTTTTCGCGTTGGACAATTTCAATATCTTCCCAACTATGTGCCTGCCCCAATGAAAGTATTACCCAGTACGAAAAAAAGATCGCAAAGTAGCAGCTAAATTTTGCCCTGAAAAATTGCCCAGCATATCCACATTGCGGAGACTGTTGCGTTCGTATGAAGCTGAAATTGTAACGGTGTAAGTTCTGTCATCAACGGTGACGACAGGCTATAACGTCAGAATTACACTCTGTCGTGGCGAACCCAGTCAAAAATCTGGACGTCCATATTACGTCCTAGGACGTCCAGATTTTTGACTGGGGAATGACTAACGCAATTTGATTGACACAACGGCCATGGTATGGCGGCACCGAAAATACTGCGTGACTTTCTGTGGAGTGTAAGAGAGGTCCACATAAGAACTGTACTGAGTTTTAGGGGTTGATCCTGAAAATACCGGTTCTTTTGAGAAAAATCAAGTGCCAGATAAATTGTTACGAACGATTAAACGTTTGTAAATTGGTATTTTGCAGGGGAAAAAAACAGATAGACAAAATTTCCAGTCAAATCATTCGCAAAGATGATTAATATTCAGATAAAAAGAAAACCATTCAGGCGCTGCGTCAGAAAATTCTGCAGGGTCTGATGATTTGCTTTTGCCCGAAATGTTCATCATCTCCGAGAATGATACGGGAGGTTATACTGGCCTGTATTTCCGCCGCCATGAAGTATTATCGTTCGTTATTGGCGATCGACGCTACCGATGGCGGCGCTCGCGTCACTCGGGAATATGGCGCTGTTGGAGTGCAGTTTGTGACAGCATTGCAAACATGGGACGTTTATACTTGAAACTGCGACAAATTTACGGATTGGTAAAAGGAGACCTAAATAG
Organism: Rhorus exstirpatorius; assembly: GCA_963564615.1. Taxonomy (NCBI): domain Eukaryota; kingdom Metazoa; phylum Arthropoda; class Insecta; order Hymenoptera; family Ichneumonidae; genus Rhorus; species Rhorus exstirpatorius. The sequence goes on along the minus strand of OY751317.1, from coordinate 16,520,171 downwards.
CCGAGGTATAACTGAAGGGGAAGAAGTTCTGAAGTCCGGGCAAGTGGTGGTAGTTGGATGTACTGCAAAAACCGAAACAAAACGCGAACTATTAGGGCTAGTGCTCCAAACAAGTGTGCTCTTCGCTGCTGTTGTTGTTCTCATCCTCATCCACTTTACACATACCAGTACTATCATTCTGACCAATTAGTTCCTCAATATCGGCAGTACCAGAGACTCGGAGCTTCTGCTGCGATTGCTAGAATTACATACCGTTAAAAAGGATATCGAGAATGAATGTTGAAGCACATCCTACCGATGGACCATTTCATGAATTTCTGCATAAAACCCCCATATATCCGCTGTGACACGAAGGAAAAAAAAAGTAGACCACTATCGAAAATCTTGTTACAACTTTATCACTATATCAAAAAATACAGTTTACAGAATTATCTCTATGATTTACCGAGTTTAACACGTACAGTAATATAGAAATATGAAACCAATATCTTACTGCTTCACATAAAATCTTTTTTGGTAAAGTGCAAAAAGAGCACACTCTCAGTGAAGACTTCGGGTCGCTTGGAAACATTTCGAGCACTCTTATCCACATTTTACGTCGATCTATCATTTCACGCATGCCGAATAAATTCGTCCGAGATACTTTACCGGCGTTTTTAACGGGAAACCGTTGAAAAGTCACGTCTTCGATCCGCGAACGCACGGGAATGACATCTGAATACGCAACAATGAACTCGAGTATTAGATTTAACTTTTGGGCTTAATTTCGCAGATTCAATCCTTTCAACAGTCTCCATTCCGATATCCGATGATATAAAAATTTACTTTACAGCTTTTGTGTTTATTTGAACAGGTACAGAAATGTCAAAACTAATTTACACGCTGTATCGGGTGCATCGTGGGTACAAATTAACTTTTTTGCACTCCAATAGCAGTTTGTCAAAAACCCGCTAGGAGTCGCATGGTTAGTATCGATCGCCAATAAGATGCCCCATGTATTTGAGGGGTGTCTTTATGATTTTTTATCTCGGAAAGTAGGCAGTGAATCTTGTTGAAATTTGTCAGGTTCACGGAGCATACTTTTGCAAGCATGCTGATAAAATTTCAAGTCACTGTCACTTTTTTTTAGGTTCGAGCAGAACCTCCTTAAGGTAGTATCTCCATAGAATCAGTTGTGTAAGAATTTTTCAAAACTTAGCTTACACATTATTGAACGCATTGTCTGAATGTATGTGCAATTTAAACAAGATTGATCGTCTCCAAGTTGAGATAATTAAAATTCAAGTTGATATGATTAGCATGTATTTTCCAATATCGAGGGTGCACGAACGACCCATTTTTCGTTTTATCGTCTGAAACAGATGCAAGAATTGAACGAGCAACGAGAATATCTTGAAAGAACATAACACGAATATGTTCAAAAAAATTTGAGAATGGTTTAATTCTATGGTAGGCAATAAAATCGTCTGCAAACTAAAAAGTGGGCAAGAAAAGTCACGGATTTGGGCCTGAAAGTGGCGGCAGCGGAATTTTTTCGAACTGTGTCTGCACAGCAAACTATCCACGATGACGTAAATTTTTGGGACAACGCCATTCGTCTAATTTTCCACGTGCAGGACCAAAAATACTTTCGTTTGATGGGGCTTTTATCCGTCTAGAGGCTAATAATAGTTAGATTTTTTTGAAATTACGCTATGCAATAATTATTACGTCCATCTTTGTTTTAGACCCCTTTGATTTTACCAAAAAATGTACATTTTTGTATTGAATTTTTACATTTTCTGGCCATTAGAATCTAGATGAGAGTCTCCAGAATTACGCGCATAAATTTCAAATCTTCTATTTCATAGTTTAGGTGGTATTGATTCGAAAATCAATAATCACTACGTTGTAATGTCAGTCGGTAAAACAGAGCTCTTTAACATGCTGTTCAAAATACTCCACAGCGCCAATGAGAGGGGTCTGAAATAAATATATCTCAAGAAAAGCCCAAAAATTCTCAACCCAAAACAGAGTTTCGCATCAATTTAAAACCAATGAGATCCACCGGGTATTTAAAATGGCGATTATCCGAAATATGGTGTTATCACTGAACTCTAATAATACTGGAACGTGCGCTGGCTATACTGCACATGGAGAAGGAGCGTATCGAGAGAGATAGCTCGCAAACTATCTTTCTCTCTGTCTGATCGTGTGACGCACGCGCACTTGAAGGTTTTGTATGGGTGCTTCAAAAAGTTTATCCCACTGAATTCTATTACTCTATCGAGAGTGTACTGCAAACTGAGAGGCAATGCTCTTTTTTTTCTCTTAATATAACTATAATGATGACGCACGAGGAATTCAAGACTTGACGACTAATAATTGGAAGTAGATATGTATACCTCGGTGACGCTCCGATATAAGCAAGATCTGAAATCGAGGAATAAACTTTTTGACTGTACTGTACAGACAGAGACCAAGATACCAACAAGCGTCGTTTGTGGCTATCTCTCTCGATACGGTCTACCAGCGGCAGCGCACGTTTCATAGCGTTTTCCACTGGTGCACCGACTCAAGTTTTTCGGATGAGAGTAAGTGAGACACATATGTACTCAGTGCATCTCTGTCTCACTCACTCACATGTAAAAATCTGCACTGAGTTCCCCAGTCGAAAACGCTATTAGTTTAGTAGAGTTCAGTGGGTGTTATATATTCGCTGGCGCGTGCGCTAGCTTTATAGGTTATGTTGATAATATCACGTGACTGAGAATTCCGAGTACGTAATCGACAGCCATCAATCAAAACGTGTAGAACGAATTCGTTATATTTCGTGAACGTTTTGTGCGAACGTTAAAATATGATTCAAAACAAAAACAAATGAAACGTCTCTAGCTTATAGAAATAAATTTTGATAAATTTTAACCCAAAACACCCGAGGCACGTAAGACTTGATTTCTGGCGCTTCCGACACGGCTTCACTGCGCTTATCCATTCCACTTCACTACGAGAGAACATACGTATACAATATGTCATATATATTGTACACATGACGCTTGGATTTCCCACACGCCATCGCTGTCCGCTCGTGTGTGCACAAGGCGAAATGAGAGGGGATGAAGAGACGTGGAGTTAGTAGTGACAGCAGAGGAGTCCGATATCGATTCAGTCGCGAGTCGCGGTGAAACCACCCCAGGTGTGCGTGCGGCTCTTCGAAAACCCTCCTGAATAAAAACAGTCGAGGGTAAAGGAGAATGAAAAATTATTATTATTATTACTATTATTATTATTATTATTATTATTATTATTATCACAATAATAATAACAAATGATAATAAGAATAAAAATCATAATAACGTCGCAGGAAATTTTTTTCTTTTATATGCAAGTACATATTTTTTTTTCTTATTTTTTTTCGGTTATAATGCAAAAGAGAGTAAGGTTAGGAAAAAGGCTATATAGTGTTTGAACCCTTGAAGCAAGTGAGACGGAAATAGAGGGGGATCGAAAGGCTCTGTTTTTGCATATAACAAACGTGCATCACAGAAAATTCTTCATCCATGTCTCCCTCCCTCTCTTTTGCCAAGAGAAAGATGATCGAGATTTTTTTTAAACCCTGAGGATTTCAGTGTGTGTGCTCTGGTTCGACCGTCGAGCTTCGATCAGGGGAATATTTGCGATCGTACGTGTGGGACTTGTGAAAAAATTCGTTGAGCGATCTTTATTTATTTATTTTTTTTTAAATTTATTTTTCAAATTTATTTCAAGCTTTATGATAATCGTGTTTGTGAAAATTTTGTCGCATTGTTTCGCGCGCATATATATATGCACACAATGACTGTGTAGCGTGGATTTCTCGAGCCGATCCCCGTGCACGGGGTGAACGAAGAACGACTCTTCTGTACCACGTTCAGTATTGATTTGCCCTGGTGGAACTGGTGGAACTCGCGCTTTTCTCTCCCATGCTTTGGTATACGAGCTTGTGCGTTTGTGTTTTCCGTCATTATCGTTCAATGAAAATACACTCTACAGACTATTACGAGTGACAGCGTGAAAAATAAGAGTCTTAGCAAAAAAAAAAGGAAAAACGAATCTGCGCAAAAAATTGTGCATCTTATCAAAACAAGCTTAGAAAAAAACGAAGTATGTACACACCGAAAATTTTTATTTGCGACTGCGAATAAAAACATTTTAACAGATTAATTTTCTAGAAAATGTTTATGTGAATAATAATAATTATTATTATTAAAATTTAAAAAGTGAAAGACGGCGTATGTCGCTTGAGTAAAGTTGAATTTTTGTGAAAACGATTAAAATAATTTAGATGGAAAGTATGAGGCGATTCGAGATAACAAATTCCAACGAGTCGTGACTATAAAACAAAGTCATTTGCTTCTTTCTCATAGTCGGTCTTGGAAATTTTTTTTGAAATCGAATATATATATATATATATATATATATATATATGTATATATATATTTTTTTTCTCCCCGAGAATTAATGTTGCCGTTGGGAAAAAGGAACGATCACGGGGTTGCGACGGTGGTCGTGACGGTTTTGGTGGTGCAGCGAAACGTCAGTGTGCGAAAGGGTTGAACGGATCAGGAGAGAAAAGACTCCGTGAGTCTTCAATAACGTCGTCTCCTTTTGCCCCGTTCTCGCTCGTGCTTAGAGCACGCGCGTGTGTGTGCGTGTGTGTGTGTTCTTGACAAGCTCAGGGAACTCGAGCAGCGTTTCAGCAGCAACGTGATTATTATGTCTTCGATATCGGCCCAGGGCGTCGTCGAAAGGGCCAGCGCTGAATTGACCAAGAGAATCAACGGACTTGGACTTCGTGCATCCAAGCATCATGGTGAGGAAAATTATAATAAAAAATCTTTGAACAATCGTTTAGAACGAAAAATTTCATCGAAACCTCGATTTTGGCCATTTATTTGTTTTTACGAACAATTTGCCAAAATCGGAGTTTTCTGAAAATCGACAATTTTGAAAGCGTGAAAATTGATAATTGATGAAAAAAAAACAATCATTCAACAATCGTTTGGGATCATAAAATTTCGTTGAAACCTCGATTTTGGACATTTATTTTTTTTTTACGAACAATTTGCTAAAATCGGAGTTTTCTGAAAATCGACAATTTTGGAAGCGAGAAAATTGATAATTGATGAAAAAAAAATCATTCGACAATCGTTTGGGATGAGAAAATTTCGTTGAAACCTCGATTTTGGACATTTATTCTTTTTACGAACAATTTTCCAAAATCGGAGTTTTCTGAAAATCGACCATTTTGGAAGCGAGAAAATTGATAATTGATGAAAAAAAAATCATTCAACAATCCTTCGGGATGAGAAAATTTCGTTGAAGCCTCGATTTTGGACGTGTTTGTTATTTTAAATAAAAATTTGCCAAAATCGGGGTTTTTTGAAAATCGAAGATTTCAAAGGTGCGAAAATTAATAATAATTGCGGCAAAATATCATTTAACATTCTATGAGGATAAAAAAAATCCTTAAAACCTCGAATTTGGATATTGGTTTTTATTTTTCACGAAAATTTTCCAATATCGGGGATTTTTTTATCGACAATTTTGACGGCAAGAAAATTGATAATTGCTGTAAAAAAAAATCATTCAACAATCGTTTGGAATCAGAAAATTTCGTTGAAACCTCAATTTTGGACATGTTTGTTATTTTTAATGAAAATTTGCCAAAATCGAGGTTTTCTGAAAATCGACAATTTCGAAGCCAAGAAAATTAATGATTGCGGCAAAATATTATTCAAAATTTTATGAGAATAAAAAATTCGTCCAAACCTCGATTTTGGATATTTTTCGTTATTTTTCACGAAAATTTTCCAAAATCGGTTTTCGAAGGCGAAACAACCGATAATTGAGGCGTAAGGATAAAATTTTTTGTTAAAACCTCGATTTTTGAATAATTTTTGTTATACGAAAAGTTTCCAAAATCGGGGTTTTTTTACATTGACATTTTCGAAGACGTAACAATCAATAATTTGATATCGAAAAAACGAATTGCCATTATCGATAATTCCAAAATCGAGATTTCAAAAATTTCGAGAGTTGACAAAATTGAAGCTGTGGGAAATTATTGCACGAGCTATGGGATTTATCGCACGTTGCCATTGCCGAGGTTGCCGAAGTTTCGGAAGAACAAAGTTGCTCGAATCGGCGTTAACGAAAATTCGGATGAAATCGTGTAGCGTTAACATTGACGGGGTTGCCAAAATCGGGGTCTTGAAAAATATGCAAATTGTCAAAAAGCTTCGAAAGTTAACACGAAAATGGATGTTGGTGCCAGGACTATCGAGATTTTGAGAATTCGAAGCAGGCAAAAGGGGAGTGATGAATAATTCGTGCAAAAAATATAATGTTGCCATTTACTAAGTCAGAATTGTCGAAAACAAAAAAAAAAAATCGGATCGAAAATCCCAAAGGATCGATTATTGAAAAAAGCTTCTACGATCGTTTAAACGAATATTCAGATCCGAATCCAAAAAAAAATTATAGGAAAATATGATTTTTTTTCAAAATGAATAAAATCGTTAAAATATGGAAAGTTACAATTTTTTTTATTTTTTCGAGCTGTATATTTTTTTACATCGTCAAGCAAAGAATTTCGGACGATCCTTTTTTTGGGATTTAGGACAGTTGGTTTTATTTTTTTGTTAATTTGAAAAATGAAACACGTCCCTGACTTGTGAAAAAATCCAAGTTTGCCAAAATCGAGGTTGCAGCAAATCGATGCAAAATAATTGTGTCATCATAGATCTGTACTCGACGTCGCGTGTGTGTAGCCCTACAAAAAAAAACCATCTGCATTGACGAATCTATTTTTCGAAAAGAGAGAAAATCTCGAAAAATGACGCGAATGATGTTGCCATTATCGAAGTGGGCGAGATCACGTGGTTGAAAAATTCAAGCTTTCACAATCGAGGCAAGCATAAGGATGATCAGAAATAAAAAAAATAGTGCAGCCTTTGTGATGGCTGAAAAAAAAACCGGATTTTTCGAAAAATCAGGCTTTCCAAAAGGCGCGCTACACTAAAGTTCGAAATTCTAAGAAAGGACCTTAACATTATAGAGACTGAGAAAAAAATTGGGGTTTGCAGAATAAATAAGATCCTGAAAAATTGAGATTGATTATTTTCCTCGATTGTCGATTAATTTTTCTTGAATTTTATTTTACTTTGCGACGTTTTTCTTCACTAGTATTGCGAGAGGGGTTTTTTTAAATGGAAATTACGAAAGTTGAGAGTCTCGCGAAAAGCGGGAGGAATATAAACAACTAAAGATTCGCCGATGAGATATCGACGGCCACTATTATAACTGCAATGGAATCGATAAAGGCCACCGCTTAACTAGCCCCCATCGGACACCAATAGCGTAATCCTTCAATTCTTATAGAACTGAGCTTGTCTTTTCATTTTTATTTTATTTATTTTTTATTTCCATCGTGCTTCACGCACCGCGATATTACATATTAGTTTGTGTGCATTCCCCATTTGTGAGAAATACTCCAAAATTTTTTACATTTCGTTAATTCATTTTATCCGACTTTTTCGAGCTAATTTTAATTTTTTCAAATAATAATAATAATAATAATAATAATAATAATAATAACAAAATTTATGATTTTGTTTTTCGATTTCATAAAATTTCTTGAATTAATTAAAAAAAAAAACTAACGTTAACTTCCTGTTGAAATATCATTTCCTTCGTTGATTCTTTTTGTCCTTTGTCGTGCTTTCTGAAAAATATGTATCGAGGCGAAAAATATATTTTTTCATCTTAAGAAATTCGAAAATAATTTGAAATATTTTATTACTTTTTTGACGATTTTTATAATACATTTTTTTTTTTGTTTTGGAAATTGTACAACTCGGACTGTTCCATTTTCATACGCCTGTATATCGAAATCTTTAAAGCTCTCGCTTCTCGGACATTCGTCCGAGTGGTCTCTTTTCGTACGTACATTATCCACGAAAATTTGGAACATTGCCAGGATTCATCGCGGAGCCTGGCGTATACGCACAATGATAAAATCTCTTCTATCGTAAAATCTTATTCTTTTTGTTCCATTTTTTTTTTTTTTTTTTTTCTAAACAGCCTGTATTTGCAATTAATTGCCCTCTTCCATTGCACCACACATTTCTTACGAGCCCTCCTAATTTATACGAGTGATCTAGCATTTTTTCATTTGGAATTCAATGAAAAATAAAAATAAAAATAAAAATTAACTTCTACCAACCAAAATGGAAAAAAAACGCACATTTTTTTTCAACGGTCGTCAATGAGAGTTTTCGAGATTACGAAATAAAATTGTAATTGGCAACACGATGATCAAACGAAAATAGCCCTTTTTGGTTCGTTGACAAAATATATTTTAGCTTACCAAAACAGCTGTAATTTCGCATATGGTTCGTTATTGTAAGATTTTCGATTAGTAATTTGTTTTCTTTTCACTTGTTATTTTTTTTTTTTTTTTACTAATTCCTCAAGTCGAACCATCAATTTTATCTTTTCAACTCGATTGCATCGATTTCCAAAAGAAAAAAACATCCAGAAATCGGGATGACCAAAAAGATGATAATTATTCGAGTCTACTCCCGGCGGTTTTGACTACAATTAACACGTGATTTGAAAAATGCTAGCAGAACTATGGTTATTTGAATATTGGAAAATTTTATATTCGTAAAAAAAAAAGCTCAATATTGGGGGTAACGATTTTTTTATTTTCGTTCTTTTCTCGTTAACTTTCGAATTACATACATCTTCGAGATAATATGTTTCGGAGCAATTTCTCCACTAAATAAGAATATATTAATTGAGAGAGAGAGAGAGAGAGAGAGAGAGAGAGAGAGAGAGAAAGAAAAATGTACGTCAATAAAGTCTCGGTAATTAAATAATTTTTTGAAAAAGAGTGCATTCATTAAATTGTGAAATAAAATTTGGTCAATTAACGTTAGATGACGCAATTGGACATGCTCATAAATGGAGTATAATATTCAAGAGGCCTTGCGGGCTATTAATGCCGTATGTATAAATTGTATTATATATAGTATCATTCAAACTCTCCGCTGTGTATAGAGTCGCATCAATAAACCGTAATAAAAGGAATGGAATTCCAGCTTCGATGCTTCTGCGGATATACTTGAATTGACGCTTCGTGGCACAACTATAATATGTATATATTCACGAGTTCATTGTTTGAATTATACTGCTGTCCAACACTCAATGTGTGCTCGTTAATAATCTCTTTGATGTATATGAATTCATACGTAACAATATTTCTCTTTCATTCGATTCCACGATTTGACGAGCGTCCTTTCACGAATAAATTTATTACTTTTCCCATTGTTTTTACAATTGAAATTATCATTCTTGAAATGATTTATTATTTCAATTTTAAATTGCCACACCGTGAACGATTTTTTATTCCCACTTAATTGCAGACTTTATGAAGACGAAAATTATTTATTCGTAGTATCAAAGTGTAATTAAAGATTTGATTAAGTATGTTAAAAAAAAAAAACAAGCATGCAAATTAGAAATTTTCATATTGCTTCCTCATCATTTTATCTTGCTCGCAAAGCTTCCTCTATGAAGCTTGTCCATTTTTCTAATTTTAGCTTCCTCACATAGAGGAAGCTTCGTGAGCGGAATAAAATAATAATGAAAAAGCAATATATGAAATTTTCTAGTTTGCACACCTTTTTTTTTACCTTCGGCCACAATAACAATACGACAACGAACACAAATTTTTCAATAACATTTGAAAAAATTTTCAGTTTTAACAAAACATGAATTTTTTTTAAATCGATTTTTGCAAAATTTAATGTCAATGACTTTTTAAAAATTAAAGCCATTACAGATTCTTTTTTATTCAAATTGTTGTTTTTTTTTAATTTAACGTTGGAGCTATCAGAAATTTTTTTTTTTAATTCGAAAATTTCTGAAATCCGAAACTCTCGAAGGGATTTTTGGGAAATTCAATGGGGAACATCTTTGTACCTTGATCTATTTGTGTAAAAATTTTTGAGCACAGATATTTTTGAAAAAATTCAAAATCACGTACAATGAAACATCCTTTATGGATTGTAGCGAAAATTTTAAGGATGTTTTGCACTTAGGTGCCAATCCAAAAGTATAAATCATTGTGAATTGTAGTAGTTCCCGATGAGTTCAAAATTGAAAATTAAAAAAAAAAAAAAAATCAACGACATCGAAGACACCGTGGATATTGAGTTTCAAAAACAATAATGTTGAAAAGTCATTGACAATAAATTAAAAAATAAACGTTGTCAGAAAAATTATTATTCTTTTTCATGAATTTTAATGCCTGATGTTTTTTTTTATTATACACAATTTTTCCCATAAATTTCCTTCAATTTTTTATATTTTAGTAATTGAAAAAAATTGAATTTTTTCGTGAAAAAAATATTGTTTCATTTTTTTTCTATCCTCCAATGAGACAGTTCCATTTTAAATAAATTTCAACAATTTTTATCATTTTCGTTAAATAACCCGTGTGCTTTCCAGTCTGCAGATAAAACATTTTCGAGATTTTCAAGAAGATATATCGATAAAACCAATCAGTCAATGATCTTGAAATTTTACAAGGGCAATGTTGATATGTTATACTCACGTAATTCTCTCTATTTTTAAACTTCGTGTGAACCATCCTTAATAAAAAAAAAAAAAAGGGAGGCGGGGTCACATACACTCAAGTTGTGTGCAAAGTTTGCTCACGATTGCTTCAGTAATTTTTTAGGTATAGACGTTTGAATTTGGCAGAGTTTGTACGAACACACACGCGCCCACACCAGGACATTTTTTCTAATTTTGATTTTTTTTTTTTTCATTATCACAAAGCCTCTATGAGGAAGCAAAAAACAAACCGAATGAAAATTTCAAAACTTTCAAATGGCCTAATATTTTATTCACAAATCAATTATTTTTGATTGTCGATCGAAATTCAACGGCACTAATCGTCCGAATTGTATTATAAAATTAACAATTATTATTATTCCCATTCTATTGAATTATTTAAATTATTTTCATATCAAAAATATATATATTTGTTTTAATATAAAAAAAAAAAAAAAAAATCCCACACACACACACACACACACACGCAAACCCACGAATCGTTACAACGTTACATTAAGTGATGAATTCACGTTTTAATTCACGCGTTGCAGCAATGAAATCAGTGTTATTATTAATTGTATCGTTGCTCAATTAATAAATGTAAATTTAAGCTTTAACGAGGACGCGTTTATTTCGTTTAATGTGCAGGAGGTGGTAAAGCGAGCGTCATGGAACGCGTCACAAATGTGTTTTGCGGCGGTGGTGCTGTGGCTTATACGAATTTGCAGAGCGCAAATAATGCAAATCCAACGCCCGAGAAGCCAAGCAGAAGCGTTCAAATGCCCGTTAATAATGTGGTAAACGTTGGTAACAACAAGAGCATCAACAACAGCACGGGCAACGCAACGTCACGTGGGAGAATAACGAGAAACCGAGGAAAGAACGTACCGTTGGCGAGCGGTGGTACAGGCGGTTATTTTCCACCCTTGTCCTGGGAGCATCTTATGACGGACGATAACTTTCTAAGTCGTTTCTTCCTATATTTCAACGCGAACGATCGAAGAACACTCGCTCAGGTTGACACTGTTTATCGATTGATATAAGAAAAAAAAATAATTAAAAAAAAAAAAAATACTTTCAAAATAACGAATAAACAAATTTGGCAAATAATTTTTATAATTTAATAATTAAAAAAAAAAATATATAATGGATTTCGATGGGTGACCGAATGATCGGGAAATCAATTTTCCCCGAGGCCATGGTGTTCATACTTGATGTTTACTCTCGTGCAAATAGCATAGAAATCGAAAAAACAAAAAAAAAAAAATGAATATCCGTATCGGATATTCGTTTTAAGCAGTTTCCCCGTGCTCACGTGGAAATTCGACAAGTTAGGGCCAGCTGACCCGGAAAAAAATCGATTAGATCCACGAGGAGCCTAATTTAGAGCGTCGTAGTTGTTTTTTAGATCTAAATTTGATCTGCGTAGATCTAAATTTTGGAAAATCGTAGATCTACCTAGATATCTTCGTGTGTAACGATGGATTTACGTTACATTTGAGTCGATCTATGATATTATGTTGGAACACTTTTGCCTATTATATATCTTCGTTTTTCTACTTAGATCATATTAAATTTTACTTAGATCTTAGTAAATTCACATAAATCTCAGTATATTTTGCTTGGATCTGAGTAAATTTTATTTAGAAATGAGTAGATTCACTTAAATCTACGTAGATTTTATTTAGATTTGAGTAGATTCACTTAGATCTCAGTAGATTTTACTTAGATCTGAGTAGATTCACTTGAATCTTCGTAGATTTTACTCGGATCTGAATAGATTCACTTAAATCTGAGTAGATTTTAATTATGTCTCAGAGTAGATTTACTTGGATCTGAGTAGATTTCACTTACATCTGAGTAGATCCACTTAAATCACAGTAGAGTATATTTATATCTGAATATATTTAATTAAATCTCAGTAGATATTATTTAGATCTGAGTAGATTCACTTAAATCTCCGTAGATTTTACTCGGATCTGAGTAGATTTACTTAAATCTCAGTAGATTTTACTTAGATCTAAGTATATTTACTTAAATCTCAGTAGATGTACTCTGGTCTGAGTAGATCTACTTAAATCTGAGTAGATCTGACGGAGATCTAGATGGATCTAAGTATATTTACGATTTTCCAAAATTTAAATCTACGTGGATCTACGAAATGACTACGTAGATCTAAAGTATTAGTTTCCGGTGACTGCGGCTACAACGGGAAGTCCTGGCTTTTACGATATACTGGCCAGAAAAATATGAACACACGTATTAGAGTGGGTTTCAAGCAGTTTCCCCGTGCCCATGTGAAAATGGGATAAATTAGGGTTAGCCGATTCTGGCCACAACAGTAGGGACCAGCTATATGCCATAATTGTTGCGTTCATTTCTGTTCTAGATCTCTCCGATTACAGCTGAAAATGTGCATGTCTGATTTGATTTTTCACGTTTTCCGACCATTAGGCCTTAGATAGAGGTCTCGACAATTACTTTGCCAAATTTCAAATCATTCGGTTTCATAGTTTAAGGTATTTGGGCTGCGACCCGCGACGGGGAATAAGCGGAAACGACGGTGTGGCGGCGCGCGGTGAGCGGGGCATGCATAAAACAAAAGATAGTCTGACCGTTCATGCGCTTTACCCGTGGATAGCAGTGAGCTTATGTTTTGGCTTGTAACTAATAAACCAGATGGACGAACCTAATAAAATTTGTTGACAGTCATATTAAATATCTAGTGAAGATCTGACATAAATTGTATGCGGGTGGCAATATTTTAATGGAATTGACAGCTCAAACAAATATTGCTCCCATTTACGTGTATAAGCCAAATTTTTGAAAATTATTTTTACAAAAACGACATGGAGGATCGACTTGAAATTTGAGCAGTTCACGTTTTATATATTTGTCATTTGTTAAAAAAAAAAATTGAATTGATGGCATCATTTTCAAAAGTGGCATCGAAACGCCTTAAAGAATGGCATTGCCCAAGAAATTAATATGCACTCTGTTTTATCGTCATAGTTGGTAAAACGCAGAGCTATCACATATGCTCTTCAGCAGGTTCCTCATAATATCCTTGTAGAAATGCGATAATAAAATTAGTCCTGCTAGCCGGAGCTGCGGTACCGATATGGGAGACTGGCTTGTAACGTACCGGTTGACTGACTGAATTATTTTTTTGGTATTATTGTTACAGCGCTTCCACCGTGTTACTTTTTTCATTTTTACGTCCTGTCAACTTTTTTTCCTATTTTCATTCTACATTGTTTGAGATCCCCTGGAGTGTTGTCTGCAGCAGCGCTCCCCTAACGTACTACTGTATCTTATTTTCACAAGGGTATAGGGAAACTGTGGAAAACATGGCCCATACAGGCAGCTACAATTCACTGAGTTTTCAGTTGTAAAACCATCGAAAATTCATCAGGAAAACTGCCTCTCGCGCTCGGTAGATGGCACTCAAGCCGGTGCGCGATTAAACGGTCACCCATATCCCAGTATTGACCGATCCTCCGAGTGAGGAAACCCAAAATTAAGAAAGTCACTTGGTCATAGAGGATTTCACAAAAATGCCCTTTTCCCATTTTACAATTGTGTAAAATTATCCATCAATTTTTGTTTTTTTTCACGAATTTTCTCTCGTAACTTCGTTTAGAACGTGCAAGACGAAAATTTCAAGCTTTTCAAATGTATAAACATGGTTGTCAGGTGTGCGCACGATGGAGGGATGTTTTATACGCTCGGCCAAGATTCTGGACCGGTCTTGTGCCGGTCGTCAAGTGTCGCGAGGCCCGTGCCATGGCCGCAGGCTCAAGGACAAGACTCTATGCTTCCCTCGTTAGACGGGGTTTTCATTCTCTCGTTCTCGAGGGCGCTGCCGACGAGGATATACCAGAGCTCACACATGGCTTTCCCCTCGCTCAGAGGCACGTGCACTCACTCGCTCTGAGAGGCTGCGTCGTCACCGATCGGGGACTCGAGACACTCCTCGATCATCTTCAGGTAAACACTTTTATATCATCAATCACAGATTTGAGGCAACTATAGTGCATTAGCGCGGAAACAAAGATTTTAGTTTGGCATCAAACTACGTTCTTCCAGAGGAACATTATACCTTATCAACAGTAATTTCAAGAGTTTTAATTCACCACATATTTATAGGAAATATAGGCACTTGCAATTTGTCCTTTCTATATAGGAAAACATTTAAGATGATTCGTATTTCCTGAATTTTTGATACTTTTGAAGCACTTAAAAAAACAAGAAGATTAAGATTCAGAAAACTGAGGACATAGTTTTTTGTTGAATCATTAGTTCTCCATTGAAAAAAATAGATAACTATAATGTTAAAACAAGCAAACTGTCACCAAAACAGCAGCCTAATCATCACATTGACTACAGTACAGTACAGAGATGATATCGAGTACATTATATATATTATTGTCTGACAATCTAATCGGGTTGTCCAATGACCTGGAAAATCCTTATTATCGTCCCTGCTGATAAAACCTTAAATTTCATGACTTTCTCTGGTCGCCGAAAAAATTGGACACCCATGACGGTAATTCCTCAAATTTGAATTCATTCCTTTTTTGGTTTTTTTTTTTTTTCTTTCAGGCACTTTTCGAGCTCGAATTGGCAAGTTGCAACGAGATAACGGAAGCCGGTTTATGGGCATGTCTAACACCGAGGATAGTGTCGCTCTCGCTCTCGGACTGCATAAACGTCGCCGACGAGGCGGTCGGCGCTGTGGCACAACTCCTACCCAGCCTCTATGAATTTTCTTTACAGGCTTATCACGTTACGGACGCGGCGCTCGGTTACTTCAGCGCGAAACAAAGCAGTTCACTGAGCATACTTAGGCTTCAGTCTTGCTGGGAACTCACGAATCACGGTGTTGTCAATATAGGTGAGTCGACATTTTTGAAGTTAGGGAACACACGTGTCCCAAAGATCCGGTAAGTAGTTGTGTGTAAATTATCGAATACGTTTTATTTTGGGATGAATGTTGGTTCAAAAGACTGACCGGACAGTTTTC
The DNA here is from genome assembly GCA_963564615.1 of Rhorus exstirpatorius. Lineage (NCBI taxonomy): Eukaryota > Metazoa > Arthropoda > Insecta > Hymenoptera > Ichneumonidae > Rhorus > Rhorus exstirpatorius. The sequence continues at coordinate 16,504,498 of OY751317.1, read as the reverse complement.
ATAAAGTTCTTCCGTGATGAAGTCCGTGCGACTGTTTCGAGAGTTAATTTAAGAAAGTGAATTAACGATGCAATTTATCTTCAACGTGATCATAACCCAAAGGAGGGAAGTTACACTCTGTGGGTCATGGGACATAAAAGGATAATCCACAATTTTCTAATTTATATCTCTAGGGCAATTGATGAACTAAAAACAAAACTTGAACGGGAAAAAAACAAAAATTCATCACTGTTCTCTCAATGTCAGTGTGATCGGGTTAGGTTTCTTCCAGCGTCCGGGGTCCTTTCATTCCCAGTGATCCCTTTTACGATTTCTATCTTCCATTTTCGCTCCGCGCACGTGGTCCGCATAGTCCGTCTAGACTGTCCTGTATCATATTCACCCAGGGCACAGGGAAACTGCGAATAACCTGTGCCGATATACAGTCGGTGCTTGCCTGATGAGTTCTCTGGTGGTAATGCGAGTAAGCTCAAACACGAGCACCAAAGCTTCTTGGAGAGCAGAGCACCTCCGCCGACAGCTATTCGATGTGTCAAGCCAGTCTGAGGTAGCTCAACATCCGAGCAATGAGAATTACGCGACAGAAACCTCTATGATGATTTTATTGATGCTGGGGTTCGAAGCAATTACAGAAAAACAGATAGAAAAAAATTCCATTGATGTCGGCCGGGAACTCTGCTTATAGGAAATCCGATTGGAACCAATTGTTATGGACAAAAAACCTCATTGATTTGGGCAGAAATTGATTCATTTTAAATCGGAATTGTGTCCATTCAGTATGGGCTTCAATGGGTTTTAATGGAATTTTCTGAGCAGAGAATTGAAGTTCGTAATGTGCGAACCCGAGTCTCATCCACCGATGCTACTGCTCTCCCTTACAAACGTATGCGGTTACTACACACAGCTTTTCGAATCGTACGGCTGTCTTCGCTTTTTACCCATCTTTTACCCCTGCCCCTTTACCGCTCTCTGCTCCTTACCCCATGCACCTTTCGCCTTAGCCCTTGCCTCTTCCAGTTAAAATATTCCATTTCATTTCTTGAAACGCTCCAGAATGTTGTCCGCAGCCGCTCTTGCCTGATGCATTACCATTGCTGAGGAAAATCTGACCGATAAGATTAGCTATATTTGACTGAGTTTGCTTGCTTTGTATCACCAGAAACTCAGAACAACTGCACTTTGTCCTACGCTCCTTGCCCTCTTGCCCCTTGCACCTTACTCCTTGCCTCTTCCAATTAACATATTCCATTTCATTTCTTGAGATGAGGCCCCTTCCAGAATCTTGTCTACAGGCGTACTTTCCTATTGCGCTACTGTATCGAATTTTCACGGGGAAACTACGGAAAAAGTGGCTGATGCAATTGACTATGTTTGAATGAATTTCTGTTTCATTAAAATCAAAAACTCAGAAAACCTGCCCTTTGTCCCATGCCCCTTGCACCTTACCTCTTGACTCTTCACGATTACTTTATTCCATTTCATTCCTTGAGACTCCCCAGCGCTCCGCAGCCGCTCTTTCCTAATGCATCACTGTCTTTTGAATTTGCACAGGGAATCTGGGGAAAATCTGACCGATAAGATTGGCTATATTTGACTGAGTTTGCTTGTTTCTTATCACCAAAATTTCAGAACAACTGCCCTTTGCCCTACGCTCCTTACCCTCTTGCCCCTTGCACCTTACTCCTTGCCTCTTCCAATTAACATATTCCATTTCATTTCTTGAGATGAGGCCCCTTCCAGAATCTTGTCTACAGGCGTACTTTCCTATTGCGCTACTGTATCGAATTTTCACGGGGAAACTACGGAAAAAGTGGCTGATGCAATTGACTATGTTTGAATGAATTTCTGCTTCATTAAAATCAAAAACTCAGAAAACCTGCCCTTTGTCCCATGCCCCTTGCACCTTACCTCTTGACTCTTCACGATTACTTTATTCCATTTCATTCCTTGAGACTCCCCAGCGTATTGTCCGCGGCCGCTCTTTCCTAATGCATCACTGTCTTTTGAATTTGCACAGGGAATCTGAGGAAAATCTGACCGATAAAATTGGCTATATTTGACTGAGTTTGCTTGTTTCTTATCACCAAAAACTCGGAACAACTGCCCTTTGCCCTACGCTCCTTACCCTCTTGCCCCTTGCACCTTACTCCTTGCCTCTTCCAATTAACATATTCCATTTCATTTCTTGAGATGAGACCCCTTCCAGAATCTTGTCTACAGGCGTACTTTCCTATTGCGCTACTGTATCGAATTTTCACGGGGAAACTACGGAAAAAGTGGCTGATGCAATTGACTATGTTTGAATGAATTTCTGTTTCATTAAAATCAGAAACTCAGAAAACCTGCCCTTTGTCCCGTGTCCCTTGCACCTTACGCCTTCCCTCTTGACTCTTTACAATTACTTTATTCCATTTAATTCCTTGAGACTCCCTAGCGTGTTATCCGTAGCCGCATTTTATCAATGCATTACTGGATCGCATTTTGCACAGGGTCACATGAAAATTGCGGAAAATCTGATCGTTGCAATCGGCTATACTTGATTGGCTGTACTCTCAGTTTCATTATTATCATCAGAAACTCCAGAAAAACTGCCTTCCGCTTAGCATGCAGCTCGCGGCTAAGCGGTCGATCATTCATCTCAGTATTTTGACCGCGGTCAATAACTCTGAACACGTGAGATCGCCTAAGCAGCACACGGACCGTGCATCCACTGCTATCGACTGTTTGACACACTTTACAAGTCCATCGAAACTTTTCCGATTGTTATTTTTTTTATCACAATAGTGACCATCTTTCAGATGTACCGATTTATCGAGGAGACTCGAATGAAAATGAAAAAAAAAAAAAGTTTCGATTAGCGATCGTTGTGATGCGTTTGTGTACATAATACCCAGCGCACCTTGAATTAAATATAGATAGTAATCGTAGAAGGCTTTATTTAGCCTGGGATGAGCTGTCACCGCGGATTTCTCTCTTCCTCGTCGTCTCGAGTTCTCTCTTGTTACTTTATAGCTCATCGACGTCCCGTGTGTGCTCGAGTTTCCATCGTTTTATTTATACCGTTCGACCGCGCCGTTCATCATTTTATTCGATATCACGCGGGTACATCGCTTATTTCATTTCGTGTTCCCACATCAATGGAATATCTTGGACAAAATTTTCAAATTTCCTCGTGGCCTGGCAATGATTCTATCGAATACGTTGAATCGTAAAAAAAAAAAAAATTTTGATCTTCATGAAATTATAATATGTAAAAACACATTTTTGAAATATTGTAAATAATTTGTAAAAACATTGAGTGTTGAATACTTTTTTGTTTAACATTGCAGTTCATTCTTTGCCGAATTTGACGGTCCTGTCGCTGTCAGGATGCAGCAAAGTGACGGACGACGGTGTCGAGCTTATAGCCGAAAATCTGCCGAGGCTGCGATCTCTCGATCTCAGCTGGTGCCCAAGGATAACCGACGCTGCGCTCGAATATATCGCATGTGATCTCAATCATCTCGAGGAGCTCACTTTGGACAGGTGACGAAATAAAAAAAATTAATAATAATGTTTATTGTTATCTTGGGTGGGAAAAATCGATTAGGTAATCAGGTATTAGGTATTAATCATGTAATTATCCTGGATAGAAAGTTCATTGCGATTTTATCGAATGGATATAATCAGTTGGCAATTCTTTTTTTTTTGTTTTTTCTTTTAATGATGTATGAATTAAAAAGTAAGTTCAGAGTGCAGTTTCTTGAGTAGACATTTGAACCGGATAAAATCCGGCCCGTACCCACTGAACCATAGCCATGGATTAGATTACTTAGATCGAACTCTGTATCGATCTGAGCTGACCTCCTGAGTCTTATACAGTCCGCAAGTCCGCGTTCGCAGACGCGAAGCACCCGCGACACTCGCCACCTGACGGCGGATCGGAGAACTTTTTTTTATGTCGAGCTATAGCTTACCGTCTCTGATGTACATAACGTAAGGCCAGTTGCATTCAACTGAGATTTGTTGCACCGGGCATGTCTTGAGCTCATTCTGCTTTGAATTTTGAATTTTGAATTTCGAATTTTGAATCGATTTTTTTCTTTTTTTTTTTGGCAGATCATCCTTAGCAGTACCCGACCTATCGATGATATTTTAATAATGTAAGGCTAGCTCGACAATCCATGACATATCAAAATATGATCCGGTCCAGATCCGAGCATGATCCAATCAACCATCGGTCAATAATGTTCTATTTGTACGTACAGCAGTCATATTTTTTCTACAAAATTGTAACACTGAATTTTTCGTAGGGCTTTCAAGCTCCAGAGGTTACAATTATGAAGTTCCAAACCCACACACACACACACACACACACACACACACACACGCGCGCGCAAACGAATAGTAAGAATAATAAATAGTTTATTCAATGAAAATTTGTATGTAACATTAATATTTGATTTTCAAACGATAACAACTAAAATATTTGTATTAAAAAAAAAGTACGTATGCAATGAGGAACACAAAACACTTTATGCAATAATAAAAAAAAAAGGTAAAAGTGAAAATTCATATGAAAAGCAACAAAATTGGAACGACGTATACAGCGAAGATAAAATGAACAATGGATAATGTACTTCAACGATTAATCATGCTTTAGCACAAGTCGTTTTCGATATTGTTGCCAAAAATTCGAGATGCAAAGATTGCCAGAAATCGGGCACTGAAATATTTTCACTATCCTCAATCTTGTCATTGTAAGCTTTGACACTAACGCGAAAGCTCGCGTCACAACAATCGCGCTCGATAAATCTCAGCCTCGCGAGATCGAGGATTAGAGAAGATTAAGTCGTTTTTTGTAGCTGTGACATTGCCAAATTTACAATTCGACCGTTATCCTCCCCGAAAGTTTCGGAAAATTAATTTATTTTCTATCTCGTTCTTATTAGAAAATGACGAACGTAATTCTGAATTTCACGATTATACAGAATTTATTATAAGAGGATTTAGGTACAATTGAGTCGTCGTTGCACAATCAAACGTTCCAATAGTGAGCCATACACATTCATAGCAATTTATTTATAGGAGAAATATATTTCGAGTACGAGTAAAAATTGTTTTCGCGTCCAAAGTGTTTCTCAGGAAAAACTGGAGCACCTTTGGGAAAAAAAAAAATTAATTCATTAAACATTTGGGGCTCACCGGTAATCACGGAGGCACGTTGACGGATTTTTGAACGATTGTTCTCTGTAGATGTGGCAAAAACGATAAGAAAGTGGATCTCGATCATAACCGTGCACTCTGAGATTTTTCGAGACGTCTTTGTGTCATACATTTGTCTCGTGACACATGTCACGAGATAATCCTGTGAGAATTTTTTTTTTCATAATTGGGACACCACCGTGGGACAGCAATGGCAATAAAATAGGATCTGTTAGCACGTGGTATAGACTGTGTGGCATCGTTGTGGCGTTAGTAGTTGACCCCAACAAGTTGATAATACGCGTGTCTAATGGAATAAGGTCGTAAGTGCCATTATACGATTTTTTCTCATTGCTAAAATCAGAAGATGTATTTTTTTTAATGTATATTTACGCGAATCACGTGAAAATATGTTCAAATACGTTAAAATTGAAATTTCGCCACTTAAAACCAGAACGTCGTGAGTCCTGGCGTATACGACCTTTTGGACCAAACTGAAGGAGGAATAATCACGCAAACTAATTCCAGAAGGTCGTCAGCGACATTATACGACTTTCTGGCATTGGTAAAAGTAAAAACGTAGAAACGTTTGAAAAAACCGCCAAATTGAGTAATTGGCAGCTAAGATCTTATGGTTCTAATTTGAGATGAGAAACAATTACAATTACTAATTTCATAAAATTGTATGCGCCACATGATCATTTTTTATTATCTTTGTTGTTACAATTTGAAAATTTTCAACAGCACACGTAATGCTGCCCAGAATAATGGATTCAAAAAATCTTTCATACGAATCATAAAATGGTCCATTTTTTTCTCAGTACCACCAAATAAGTACACAATTAAACTATAAAGATATCAAAAAATGAAATTTCTTATCTGCAACTTTTTTTTATTTACTTCAGGTACTGGACATAGAAGAAGGTTTATACTTTGCCTATCTATTACAGTTTGTTATAATCAACTAACTAATATCTGATCGAAACTACAAATTAATTGAAATAAATGGATAAACAAACTACCCGAATATTATTTACAATGATATTATATATATATATATATATCAGAGCTGTTGCGATGTACTGGAAGTACAGCACATGAAGTACAAAGTACTTTAAAAGTAGTTCAAGTATTGTACTTAAATTTTAATGTACTTTCTCATACTTCATGTACTTTTTCAAGTACTAAATATGAAGTACTTTTGAATACGTCTTGCTAATGATTGCATTTAGAACGCGTTTGAATATATAATTGAGGAACGTTCTGCGCCATCTTTTAGTTAAGATTATAAGGAATGACCGTTCAAAGACTCAAGCTACGGTAGTTACGGTGTCAATGTCAGTGCATGGCTCCGTTTTTAACAATCCTTTTATTATATTCTTTATTTTTTCTCTTTCAAACCTGAAGCTAAATAAATCTTAATTGCAATTGTCGATGCTATTTATAAAATTATTTCTAATTCACTGTTTAAATATTTCTGTTCCAATCTGCCTGACCTGAGTGAATTGCATCATGTGAAAATATGTTTTGAGACAAAAAGTATTTGAATCAAAATCAAATGAGTTTAAAGAGTACGTAAGAAATCAAATATAAGTACTAGAATTTACAAGATGTATACCAAAACACTTGAAAAGTATTCCATACTTGATACTTGAAATACACGAGTACTTCAAGTACTTACAGTACTTTCTAATTTGTACTCAAATACTTTCTAGTACTTTGACCAATTCTGGTATATATATAAAATCTTGTGTCTTATTATAATTATATATGATGACATGTGAACGGTTTTTACCAGGGAAAACGAGAATAAAAAAAAAAAAAACTTACAACAGAAAGGTTGTAAACACCTGAAAATTAAAAAAAAAAAAAGAAAACTTAAAACCAAAAAATCGTATCTTGGGTGGATACGTCCTTTGAGTATCAATTCTTCTTTAATAAGAACCTAAAACCAGAAGGTCGTATCCACCAACATACGACCCTCTACTTTTAGGTCTTTAAAGTCCTAGTTTTCAATTATTCGTACCTTTTAACCATTTTTACAACAAACGACGGGAAAAAAAGTTATACGACCTTATATGGCACTAAAATCGCCTTTTTGTCGCTTACGATCTTATTCCATTAGACACGCGAATATTATATACTCAAGATCATGGGAAAAGAGATGAGGACTTCCGATAGCGTCAGTATAGTAAGAAATCTGGGACTTTTAGCTTAGCGACATAAATCCTCATTGGAACAAGAATAAAATAGCAGGGAATATTGAAGCTTGTAGAACATTCGGTACAAGCGTATCGAATTCTCGTGTTACACAATGTGGAAGCGATTTTTTAGATGTTTTTTTTTTTGTATTGGGCACTTAATTTGACAGTAAGCACTTTAACAAGTCATAAAAATCTTCTGCAAATGAAAACTGGGCCTGAAGAGTCACGCACTTGGGTCTGGAGAGTGGCGCCAGTGGGATATTTGTGAACTATCCGCTCACCAAATTACCCACGACATTTCACGTACATTTTAACACGTACATTTTAGAATCAATGCTGTTCCTCTAATTTTTAACGTACAGGAATAAAAGGATGCTCGTTGGATAGGGTTTGTATCGGTCTAGGGGCTAATGGCCAGATTTTTTCACATTATGCTATACAATAATAATTACATCCATTTTTGTGTTAGAACTCTTCGATTTTATCCGAAAATGTACATTTTGGTATTGAGTTTTAACATCTTCTGGCCATTAGGCTCTTGATAGCGCTCTCCAGAATTACGTGTTCAAATTTTAAATCATTCCATTTCATGATTCAGATATGGTATTGATTCAAAATTTAACATGCACTCTGTTTTACCGCCAGAGTCGGTAAACACTTCGTATCTCAAACGTTGAAAAGAATTCATAAATTTTTTCTTTCTATATGCGAATATTTTTATCTCGAATTATAAATTGTACAGTTACACTGGCCAAATATTGAAAATATATGACTGTCAGATTGCCAAATTTACGTTTTTCATGCGAACACAAATTTGAGTTCCCATTCAAGAGTAAAAGTCATTGTGAATTGTAGCAGATCCCGATAGGTTAAACATTAAAAAAAAAAGCAACGACATTGGCTGCATTCGTCTTGGGCGCTTTACACACAGTCAACTAATAGTTGGCGCATATAAACTTGAGCGCTCAAAGCGTGTAAGCGCCCAAGACGAATGGATGATGAGCTTCAATAACAATAGCGTTGAAAAATTATTAATAACAGATTTTAATAAAAGTGTCGTGAACTGAATTTTCAGAAAAATTATTTCATTCTTTTTCATGAATTGTAATATCTATTTTTTTTTTTTATTACAAGGAATTGTTCCGATAAATTTACTTTGATTGTTGATGTGTTAATAATTGAAAAAATTAAATCTCTCCGCGATGAAAACAAAACATATTGTTTTAATTTTTTCTATGCTGCAATGAGATCCATTTTGAAGAATTTTCAACAATTTTTATAATTTTCATCAGATAACCCGTTTGCTTATTAAATTATCTTTAGGAAACATTTTCGTACTCAAACGAGTAATTTAAACAATAAAATTATTTACTAAAAAAATCAAAAGTGAAATTACATAAAAAAAAAAAATTAACGAAATGATAATATGGGCCGGCAAATGTTTTAAAAAATTTGATGAATTTAATGCTCAAAAAATCTTTGCGTGCCAAGAAGAGTTCTATTCGAAACGATCTAGCGACGACGCGTTACACAACGGATAAATTGAAGTGTCGCGAAATGTCCGGAACGCGAATGGGAGAATTTTTTTTCTTTCTACAGTCGTGCATGTGTGCACAGAGACGGGCGAGTAGAAAGAGCAGAGCTTTGCTGGCTTCTCAAAGATCGCATTTGAGGCACGAGCCAATTGAAACTTTGCCACGATGGCTAATCGAGTGTTCACCTTCGTTTCTCGGGAATTCAATTCAACCGTGAAGCGGAAAGGCAGAATTTAATTTCACCGCTGACAGCCGGAGAAACGGCACAACGATCGCTTTCTCGCGTCTCGATTCCGTTATTTTCTATTATCATCAAAATTCAAGTTAAGAAAGAACAAAAAAAAAAAAAAAAGAAAACAATGAATCAATTTATTTTGAGAATATTTTGAGATGCTTGTAATTGTCTCGTTGATCACGAATTCACCAGCTGTTTCCTTTAGAGCTAAAAAAAAATTGCATAAAAACTATCAACAAGGGTCTTCTTCATTTTTTTTTTCAAAAAAAGAATTTTATAAACATTGAGAATTGTTAGTATGACTGTCGTTGATATTATAAACCTTATAAATGTCCCTGGTTTAATTTACCGTTCAACTGCACAAAATTGCTTCTATTTAGTAATAAAATAATAAAATGTACCCGTAAGACCACGCCCTGTTCTACGTTTCCGACGTTATGATTGGCTATCGCGTTCGGGAGTCTCCGATGATGGCCGATGACGGTCGATACGAGCTCCCGTGTTAATTCGAGCGACGAAAAGTGCACAAGCATTAACGGAGGAAGCAAGTTGGTGCTAGTTTAGTAAAATAACAGACTTTTTTTTACTGATACTGTTGGGGGCACCTGTCTTACCCTTGTCGGGCTTCAGGCTCCTTCATACACTGGGCGCATAGTTTTTCCGTTCACTCACGGAACTATTAGTTTCTGTTTATTTCGCAACCTCTTCGATACTGGCCCAGTGTATTTTGGAGAACCTACAATTTTGGGTAGGTTTCGAACCACCGAGCTCGCAGAAAAGGCATTTGGAAAAATCCATTGGTGCTGGCCGCGGAATTCGAACTCTGGCCGCTTGCGTGGCAGTCCAGAGTCGAACCACTTCACGCTCTACTTTTTTTCCCTCTAAATTGTATAAATCAGTTCGTGTTTTTTGTTTCTTAGGTGCGTCCACGTAACCGATATAGGAGTTGGTTATATATCGACCATGGGTTCTCTGAGCGCCCTTTTTTTACGATGGTGTTCTCAACTACGAGATTTCGGTCTGCAGCATCTCTGCGGAATGCGATCCCTCCAAGTGCTGTCAGTGGCTGGTAAATAAAAAACTTCACAGCGATTTAAAAATAAAAACAGTAAATGATAATTTTTTAGAGGTTCCCACACAGCACAAGTCGACGAATGAAACCTTGAAGATATAAAAATTTATTCAAAATTTGTTCTGAAAACTCATTGTAAATACGTCCTAAAGTACTCCCAATGACGCCGAGTGCGTCGGTTTTTTTAAAATCTATTTTGGAGGATGCAGTATATTACATATTTACACTGCCATCCAAAAGTTTCCGGACAGCGGCATAACATCATAAAAATAAAAATAAAACACTGCCATGTATTATATATTAAAAATCAAACAATTTATTCACTTCGCTACAAAAAAAAATCATCAACAAAACAAAATTGTTCAAAACGACTGAAATTTTCACCCAGAAACTTAAACTTTTTCTCATTAAAAAAAAACACCTTTCGCTGCAAGCAATCTACGGACTAATCTAGGTATTCTTTCAACGAGTTTTTCGAGTACTGGTGATGGCATCGTTTTTCCACTCTTTTTGGAGAATGTTCCAAAGCTGCTCTGCTGATCAAGCTCTTCCCAGAGAAGTTCGATCGGGTTCAGATCTGGGGATTGGGGTGAGCCAAACCATAATTTCCAGCTCTCCTCGTGCTTCTTTACGCTGGAGGTAGCTCGTACATAACTTTATCGTGTGTTTCAGATCGTTATCTTGTTGCATGGGAAGCCCATGTCCGATAATGCGCTTCCTTGATGGTACAGCGTGCCTGCTCAGGATTGAGTGGTATCCTTTTTTATCCAAGATCCTTTTGATTCTGTGAGGCCTATGCCACTGTAAGAAAAACACCCCCCAAACCATCACAGAAGTGCCTTCGTGTTTGACTGTTGGTGTTATGCAGTCTGGGTGCATTTTTTCTGAGGGTCCGTGACGAACAAACGCACGACGTTTTTGGTCAAAAATTTCAAACTTCGACTCATCAGTTCGGAAGAAGCGTTTCCATTAATCTACGGTCCACAGTTTGCACTGGTCGAGGTAACAGACAGGCAAGACTACACAGTGGGCTCAAAAACATAAGCTGTGGATCATAGGTCAATGGGAAAAAGGTCTTATGGACTGATGATTCTAAGTTTGATATGTTCGGTCAAAAACGTCGTACGTTTGTTCGTCGCGGACCCTCAGAAAAAATGCACCCAGCAACAGTTAAACACGAAGGCGATTCTGTGATTTTTTGGGGGTGTTTTTCTTACGGTGGCTTAGGTGACCTTCACAGAATCGAAGGGATTCTGGATTTAAAAAAGGATATCACTCAATCCTGAGCAGGCACGCGGTACCATCAGGGCATTATCGGACATGGGTTTGTCATGCAGCAAGATAACGAAACACACATCCAAGTTATATACGAGCTATCTTCAGCATAAAGCACGAGAAGAGCTGGAAATTATAGTTTGGCTACCCCCAACCCCCAGATCTGAACCCGATCGAACTTCTCTGGGAAGAACAAAATGGGTGCATACGGAAGGTTTGCTCTACATCAACAGAGCAGCTTTGGGACATTCTCCAAAAAGAGTGGAAAGCAATGCCATCACCAGTGCTCGAAAAACTCTTTAAAAGAATGCCTAGAGTAGTCCGTAGATTTCTTGTAGCGAAAGATGGTTTTGTTTATAAACATTAAAGATATATCTATCATTTTTTCAGACCCATTTCAGTGTGAGATAAGTAGTGCACTTCACACTAGTCAAATATGCGTGCTAAATTTCCATAACGATTAATGCAAAGATTTAGTGAGCTAATGGGATCGTAACATAAATACAATTTTTTTTTTTCATTACATGAAATCATTCTTTGAAACCTATTGGAAATTTCAATTATTAAATTATAATTTACTTTATAATCTAAATCGGCCGATATAATATATATCGGCCGATAGATAGAATAAATTAGATTGTAAAATACCAGAAATGATAATTATTGTGTGTAAATATATTTTTTTTTCAACTTAAAAACATCAAATTTTTGTCTCGCGCGTAAACGGCTAGTGCTGTACGCTGATTGGCTAGTGCTGCAGAACCAACTGTCATGGTGGTTCGATTCAGTGACTATTTCTGAATGCGAACCACCGATATGTGGTGTAGTGTCAACGAAGTCAGGGTGCCAGGCTCTGAGAACCACTGCCTGAGGCCTCATCTGATTGGCTAGTGCTGTCGCCAGCTATCCAAGGCCACCCACGCGTTTCAAACGTATTACAGTTTTAAACTTTTTTTTTCAATCAAAATGAAATGTTTATCAATTTTTTCAACTATCACTTTAGCTTAGTTTTGCGACATATTATTTTTAAAAAATCTTTCCAAAATTCATGTTACTACCCCATTAACAGTAGTGATGTCCGATTTGTATTGCAGCATGCGTTCTTAACCGGGGGAAAAAAAAATATTAATAACGATGAATTCGCCAAACCATCGAGTGATGACGGTAAATTTCTATGATGATACATTTTCGTCTAGATTTTTCGAAGAATATTCCTTTTTTTTTTACCGATTTTAACGCATCACGGCTTATTTTGTTACTCAAAAAATACTCTACCAATTCACCACGTAGATTTTTACTAATATTTATCGTATAAAAATTGCAGCACTTTGCTTAGGAGAGAATTTTTAGGCCTGTTCAACAAAGTGCTGCAATGGGTCAAACGATTAACCCCACAAAGTATCTACGCGGTGAATGCGTAGAGAAATTTTTGAAAAATACAAAATAAGCCGTGAAAATCGGTAGAAAAAAAAATTCGGATTATTCTTTGAAAAAATTAAACGAAAACGTATCATTATAGAAATTTGCATTTATCAGTTGATGATTTTTCAAATCCTTCCCATTTTTCGAAGATAAATCTTCACTTCTGTTAGTGCCCTAAAGTTTATAAAAACCGTTGTGAAAATTTAGCGCTCATTCGACTAGCGTAAAGCGCCATAAGCCACCTTAAAATTGATGCACAAAAATTACAAAATTACATATTGAATTGGCATAGTTCACCGAGCGGCCGCTAGATGGCAAACGAACGAAGTCGCTCTCGCGAGCGAAACAAGACCTCCGGGTATTAATAAGCGAGTCAATCGCACACGCCTCTACCGAGACTTCTCTCCTGTCGTAAAGCCCCTCGGGGCTTTAGCGCCGGTGCGAAAGAAAACTCGATGCCCTGAGTGACTCCTGGGGAACCGCAGCTCGTTTCTTATTCAAATAAAATAATTTTTTTTTCTCTGTATTTCGACAAGTGATATAACGAAAAATTTGTTTCAGTGATATTATGAAAAAAAAATTGTATTTTTTTTTCTTATTGTTTCCAGGCTGCCCATTGCTCACGAGCAGCGGTTTGTCGAGTCTCATTCAGCTTCGTCATCTTCATGAGCTCGAGCTGACAAACTGTCCGGGCACGTCACGCGAGTTGTTCGACTATCTTCGCGAGCATTTGCCTCGTTGCCTCGTAATCGAGTGAGAAAATTGATGAAAAATAAGCTTTCCCCATCGGCCGTGAGTATTCGTCGGATTGGGCAGAGAAAAAAAAAAATATAAATATTAAAAAATTCGCCCAAAGCAATATATATACACGATAATGAACCAAAGAGGTAAGAGAAAAAAAAAAAAAAATTGCTCGCGGAACGGAGAACCATCGTCGTGTTTTTAACATCCCTCAAATTTCCCACTTTTTACGACACACATGCCCCACAGAGAGGCATTTTTAGTTCCCGAGACGGCCCTTCGAAAAAAATGGTCGATGCGGAAGAGAGAGAGAGAGAGAGAGCAAAAAATAAATAAAACAGTTTTACGTTTTTACATACTTTCACGCATTTTTTTCGCATGATAAAAGCAGAGCAGCTTCCTTGAAGGAAACAGTAAAACGAAACAAAGAAACAAAAAAAAACAAAAAACAAAAAAAGTGCACTAGAAGAGTTGCGCGTATGTAGAGCTTAAAATTCGAGCGTGTGTGGGATAAAAGTGTGAGATATAGAGGATGAAAAGAAAAAGAAAAAGTATAAATAGTAATTATATATCGCAAAAAGTGCGAGTCGCGTTTTAATAACGATATTAAACTGTTATATACCGTATACGAAAGGAGAGAAAAAAAAAAATGGTAGCGACGGACACGCCGGTTAGGACTGTGATAAATTTATAATGTACGTTCGTGTTTCAATTCGTTTAAAAAGTTTGAGAGAAACAAAGGAATAACAAAAGAATACGGTATTCGATACGATGAACGTACAAAAAAAAAGAGAAAATGCAAAAAAATTGATTTTTGTAGCGAAAATGGATCTATCTATCTACCATCCGGGTTGAGCGCCATCTATAACAATTTAATTCGCTATGCCGCGCGCCAAGACAAGTGGCGTCTCTCGTGGCCAATTCCGGCGAACTTGTACTCACTGATTGTCAGTGATCTGTCCTCAACATTGGAGAAACTGGCATGTCGTTTCGAAGATGATCACTATAATCGTAATTGGCAGGCATATAATCTCTTCAGAATGAATTAGCAGGCCGTTTTCAAAAATCACTTCTAGAATGCTGTTATCAAGGAATCGCTGGCGTTTCCGGGTTATATACTCAAGACAAAACCACTCCCTGTTCTTTGAAAGGTTTCAAATGACAAAATTTTCTGGTCTTTTGTATCAAAACGTCACCCGCTGTATAATGATCCCCCATCATTGCTGGTAGATATAGGTCACTCCATCGTGGGAGTACACTCCAATAGCGTTTATAACGCGTTTGATACAGACATTATAAAATTACGTTCCGGCACACACTGATACTAAAAACGCATCTTCGTTGCACCGATAGTTCCAATCGTTACCTCTCATTGGCACAGTACAATCGCATTGGGATAACAAAATTTTTGACTCCACTAATGCCAAATAAACCAGCACGGAATAGTGCGTAGATGGATGGAGGAAGTTATCTCTTTTAAGTACAGTACAGTACAGTATAGATCTTTATAGTACAGTACAGATATATATATATATATATATATATATATATATATATATATGAGAAAACATCAATTATCGGCCTAGTTTGGGCTTCACTATCGGGGGATCTTTTTGTAAGTTACACAGCTTGGTGTCTGTGTTGAAAAACACGTGCCATAATTTTTTCAGATTTTTTCCTCCATTTTTTTAGCTGCCATTGGGTTTCGAATTCTTTCATGTTAAACTTTTTTGTTTTTTGGATTTAATTTTGGCAGCTTGAATTTGAAAAAAAGAAAAAAAAACCGATTCTATATTCACTTTGTAAAAAAATTTCAACTTTCCGAAAAAAAAATATAGCCTCATTAATATACGCGTAGAAAACTCAAAATCAAGATTATAATCTGAAAAGTCGTTTTATCGCGATTGCCCAAAGTTCAAAAAAAATTTTCATATTTTCTTCAGGAAAGCTGAGAAAATTTCACTAATATCATTTTTAAGTTGGAATCTCTAAAAACAATCCTGGGATTAATAAAAATGTAAAAAAAAAGGTATTATATATGAATCTCATTTATTTTAACAATTTTAATACAAAATGTAACTTTTAAGTTTTTGGAAAATATTGAGTATCTGATATCAAAGACTGAAATTGAACAAAGATCTTTGCGTTCAAAGACTGTCAAAGGTACTCAATCATTGCATTCGATTTCGCCTGTACCAAATAATTTAGGAACGCAGTTATTCTCAAACCTGTGTCAAACTCAGAAACGTTTTCGCTAGCACATGTATTTCAACTGGAATGATTGTATGTTGTCGCAATTGTAAAATAATGAAAACAATAACCCAGTATTTACACCAGTACACAACAATTGTTTATTGTTCGTTTCAACAGCCACTCCAAAAAATAAAAAAATATTAAAATTGTTAGAATAAATGAGATTTATGTTTTTTTTTTTACATTTTTATGAATCACGGGATTGTTTTCAGAGATCCCAACTTAAAAATGACATATGTTATGTACAATTTTCTCAGCTTTCTGAAAAAACGACTTATCAGATTATAATCTTGATTTTGAGTCTTCTACATCTACACGTATATTAATTAGGCTGTATTTATTTTTCGGAAAGTTAAGATTTTTTTACAAAGTAAACATAGAATTGGGTTTTTTTTCCTTTTTTTTTTTCAAATTTAAGCCGCCAAAATTAAATTAAAAACAAAAAAGTTTCAAATGAAAGAATTCGAAACCCAATGGCAGCTAAAAAAATTGAGGAAAAAATCTGAAAAAATTATGGCACGTGTTTTTCAACACAGACACCAAGCTGTGTAACTTACAAAAAGATCCCCCGATAGTGAAGCCCAAACTTGGCCGATAATTGATGTTATTACTCATATATTGATATCCGTAGACTGCGTTATTGCTGTCCACGACTAGTTTCCCACAATACGATCGAGTACTTGATCGATGGATGCTAATCCTGTCGCCAAGTTCTTTTTCACGACATCTTGAATCTGAGCTTGAGTTTCGCAGCACCCTTCTTCTTGCGAAAATCTTCAGATTATTTGTTCCAACAGATATCTCTCGTCAACGGGTTTGGTTACCACGGCCTCAGTCCTCGACCTCGTTGTTCCTGTTTTGGTTTTGGACTGGCCAAATATTATCATATCCAGCGTATGCGCTGTAATCTTATTCTCCAGCTAACTGCTTTTGGCTTTTATAACCGATATTCTTTGCAATCTTGAATGTTGTGTAGGCCTAATAAAATTGCCCAACTATTGTACCGTTGAAGACGCATAGGTATGCAAATTTTTATAGCTATTCAAGAAAATTATTGCCGAAAAAGATTCGCTGATGTGCTATAGGATTGGTCGTTTATTTCGATTTTTGAGGGAAAAAAATTGAAATTCTTTTGCTAAATATGTTTTCTGCTACCGATCGTGATTGACACGGTCGGTAAAACATGATATCGAGATCCAAAATGATCTATTTGGTTATAATTTATCGGGTTTTTTTTTTTTTTTTTTTTTTTTAGTTTTTGAATCGAATGATTATGAATGCGAAAAAAGAAACAAAAAGTTGTCTCAGTGACTGACGAATGGATATATAATAATTTTAAGGCTATGAGTTCATTTTCAGCCTTTTGATGGTTCCCAATGTAACGAATATCTTATTACCCAGAGCAAAATCATTTCGCAGAAATAGATGACAGTAGATGGTACTCAAAATTTCGAGAAACATAAGTATTTCCTCCTACAACTTTGTTTTGAAATATTCCACAAGCCGTTTATAAACCTAACATAGGTTATAATGTACAAGTTCGCGAGATTTTGCCATTGTGAGCGCTAGCTGTCGTTCTTGGCGTTCTTGGGCACAGAATCAGACTCACGCGCGTAGCAAATATTCCCTCTGCGCTCGTTTACCCCTCGTTGCTGCGATCTCCACGTCGTCCTGATCCGCGGGCATAAATAAAATTCTACACAGCACATATACACTCGAGCATACATGAATTATGTCCAAATTATTGCAAAAAAATATTTATGTATATCCGATGGCAGTATTTTTTGGAAACTCTACGACTCCAAAGTCTCGAAGATATAATCCAAAGACGCTGTGTACTCTGCTGAGAGTTTTTACACCAGCAGCCAAATTGTTTTTCAAATTTGGACATGATTCAGATATTATATGCTTGAGGATGCTTCACATATAAATTCCCAGCCAAAATTGAGATTTGGTGAGAATCTTAAGCACTTCATATGAAAATCTGAAAAAAATTAACCCTTATTTGAGAAATCCTGAAATTTTTAATTTTGAATAATCATAAATGTCGAAAATTTATGAATTAATTGGTTAAAAAAAAAACGTCGTTGAACAAATCATACATTTTTTTCCTCTTAAAATCAAATTAATTCGTTGATTTTTTTGAATGAGCGTGATTTTTTTTTTTAGAATTTATGTATGCATGAAACTTGATCATTCAATGACTCGGAATCCTTGTCAGTACAATATGCACTCTTTCTATGAAAAAAATATCCAAGATTCAAGACTTTTCATCAATTGATCAAAATTTCAAAAAAGAAAAAATTCTGAAAAAATTCACACGTATTAAAGAAAAATTAACATCCATCTTATATATGACAAAAATGAAATACTACTGATGATTCGTTACACAATTTTTTCTCAAGCGAATTTATCAATAACTTTTTGGCATTATTACGATTGAAAATCAATATTGCAAACATCTTTAATATCGTTGATTTTTTTTCAGATTTTTGTTACACAGCGAAGTACTGAAATTCTGATCGGATAAAACTTTGGGTTGGGAATTTATGCGTGAAGTATCTCTATATAATTATTTGATCTGTGGAATGAATCGCTTGGATGGGATGTATGGAAATAGGTCCACTTTCCCTGCCAAGGTTTATTTATCGCGAATGCATTCTTAAAATAAGAGAACAACTCGTAATTTCAATGTAAAAGAGAGAAGAAAGACAAGCTGAGGAACGAATACGAGTCCTCGCGCTTTTTACCACTCGCCATTGGTCAAATATCTATCACTAAAAGAGACGCGCTCTTATTTGTTCGAGGCCGGGTATTCCCCTATCTTTTAACGCGGTCGCGACGCGCATGCGCAGATTGGCTCAACAGACGTGTTACTGTATTCATAGCGAAGAACGAGCGGTAAATTCAAATGGGTCAACTTTTGGCTGGTTAAATCGCGAGGATTCGGTCTCTAGAACACCTCGTAACGCTAGTCACACTTTGCTTTATAGATAAGTGCTAAAGAGTGAGAAAAATATTGAAAAAAAAAAAAAAAAACAAAACTATATCTACCCTGGCGGGCCCGTGGAGGCCACAAAAAATGAATGAACAAGAGGAAGAAAAGCATTCCAAATCGTACCTAAAAAAAAAACATTCTCATCGCGGGAACCGACAATATCGTTGATGCGTTTCGTTCTTCGGAAATGTCGAGGGTTTCTCGAGGGAGAAAAAAAAATAAAAAAAGATCGTGCGAATGATTACTCGAGCCGAGATGGGATCATAACGATCATTCCCATTATCGAATTGCATTAGATATCGTCATTTTACACCTGCATAAATTGTTATACACTTAAAAAAAAAAATCACACACTCATTATAGGTATTATTGTTTCTTCGATTTTGAGAAGGTTCGGCCTCAAGTCCGATCGAATGGAGGCTCACAAAAAAAAAACAGATCCTCGAAATAGTCCCTTCCATGGATGGGTTGATTTTTGTATTTTTTAAAATTCATTTTTCTCACCTTCAATTTAAAATAGACAATTGCCAACAGTATTTGGATTCAAAGCAGCACTAACATTCGTCCGAACTTTCTCAGGACGAAGAAGAAAGAAAAAAAAAAAAAGATGAAATTCTCCCTAGCTCATTTTATCTCGATGTTACGTATATCTGTGAAACTTTTATGAACAAAAAAAAAAGAGAGACAAGAAAGAAGAAACAAAAAAAAAACAGTATTGGTTCGCAAAATCGTGTCCAATTTTCCCTGAAATATTCTTCTTATTGATTCGTCGTCGTTGAATAATAATTATCGCGAAAAAAATCGTTCGCGAATAAAAATCCGTTCATTGTAACAATAATAATAATTATTATTATTGTCGATATATTATTGTATTAGAAAAAAAAAATTGCATGTGTGTGGTTTGATTTGGTACTCGAGTGAAATTCTAAATCAATCGTGTAATTAATTGTGAAAATTTATTATTAATAATTGTTTGCAAAAGAGTATTAACGAATAATGAATAATATTCGAAAGGCAAATTTTCTCATTGAAGCGCATGATTTGTTTAGAATTTTATTAAACATTGCGCCCACGGTTGGCGTGCGCGTGTGCGGGTGTGCATGATCGAAAATCGTTGTTGATAATTCGTAATTCGTGACGAGACGGTAGAATCGTTACACGAATCTATTATAAGCAAATGAAAAAAGGAAGAAAAAAAAAAGTAGAAATATCGAATAATTTATTAAAATTATTATTATTATAAATGATGTATGATAATCGCTGTATAATTTGTACGATAGAAACTTGAATAGTTGGATTATTGTAATTTTTACGAAACGCTGAAAAAAAAAAACAACAACAACAACAAAATCCACTAGAATAATATTTATTATAATTATCAACGCTAATTGATTTATTGAAGATTCATTTTGTTTTCCCGCGTGTTATGTCCTCGCACGCTCCGGTGAGCCCGCAGGGTCTCTCTTGTATATATTGTACAAATAATAATAACACTGATTATTCGACGAATTTTCATGATGCACACGAGTTCCCTCATGCGATTATATAAAAAATATAAATATATATATATACAAAAATATATTGAACTAACGAAGAGCATCAAACATGGCGTATCGCATCGTTCAAGGAGACGTGCATGAAAAAAGGAAGAAAAAAAACTTGTTTTCTTCTCGTGAATATTTCAAAGATGGAGAGAACAAAGAAAAACGATTTTTTTTTCAAATTTCGTAAGAACCAGGTCTCAAGTGTTTTCCCACCATGTGAGCAGACCAAGACCAGGCTCGTCAATGGCAGCCTGCGAAAAAATATTTAATACCGATTATACTTGTTTTTATTTTAATGACAATTTTTTATTTTTCTATCGGCGGATAAAATACAGCCGAGCCTTTCGATTCTGATGGGAAGAGCGAATTAAATTACGGATTAACTGTGAATTTCAAACTTGAAAGATTTAGGGGAAATTTGTATTTTTTAATTATTTGTTTTTATTTACCCCCAAAGTGTAGGGCGAGATACCCTTGGCATCGGGCTTTTCCGCACTTTCGCCAGCAACCACCGGGCCCGTCGGCAGAGTCTCCACAAAGGTTTCACTCACCACACGAAATCGAATAATTTCACCTTTGAAAATTTTAAATCACTGCTGTAATTTCAACGTACGATTTTTTTTTTTATTTTTTTATTTTTTATTAATAAGGCTTTATCGATATCCGATACCTGCATCCATGAAGAGGTCATGCTTTTCACCGTCACCGGTGTCGTATTCCCATACCCAGGCCTGCTCGGTTTGATCGAATCTTGAGGGATGCTGGAGTTTGTGAGGAGGAATAATTATGTCCTCGAAAAATCCTAACGTCACTGAAACGATGGTGCGAAGAAAAGAGGAAAGACCTTGATAATTTCTCAGAAATTTTCGTTAAATTTTCTGTGCAAAGCAAGCTTTTATATCGCTAAAGAGATTTTCATAAATATTGAAAAATCTGGTGGTTACTCGATCGAGTATTCGCTTGGTGGAAAAAGCTTTCGGCTTAGCTTGTGGCGATATGTGGAAACTTGTCGCAACTAGAAAGCGCAGAAGCTTATGGAGGGAAACACTTTTTCGAAGGGATATTCTTGAAATTCTAAAATTCTTGGGCATTGATTGATCCGTAGGAAGACCAGAACAAAAACAATGAACGAGAAAAAAATAGTTGGTCATGTTAGAGGAATGCGTTTTTTTTTTATATTTAATTTTTCAAAAATATATTATTATAGAAAATGAAAAAAAAAAAAAGATGATTCTCGTCAAAGTGAGTGTCTCAATTGTAAAGAGTTTTCGAGCTATAGCACATTCTATTGAGGGAATAGTTAAAGAACAGTTGATAGCAGTGCACCAAGTGCATCGAGAACGGGCACATGTAAAACTGTAAGTGTCTCTGATAAATTCGAAAAGGCATCTGGACAATTAACTGCAGACACAGATTTAAATTTTATTAAATTTTTTTTCACATCTTGGGGTTAATTATCACGCTCATCGACACGAACTTTAACATTGCACATTTTAAATCTCTGATACACAATAGGTAAAAGTTTTTTTTTTGTACATAAAGCCATACACAAAAGTTTCCTGATTTCGCCACTGCAAGCGCTGACTGTAAAACTAGTTTGCGAATCAAGATCACGCATTAAGCGAATGAAAAAAGAATTATTATGATCAGTAAATCGATTATTTGTGATTAAGTTTGATACGCTTTTGGAATTTCGAAAATAATTAAATTCGTTCAGAATTTCTGTAGAAATAGCAACGAAGAAGATATACCAATAACGATGATTAATTAGGGTAATTATAATGATGATTAATTAGAATAATGATGATCAATTGGAAAAATAGCAACGACAAGGAAACCAATAATGATTATGTATAAGGGTGTTTAAAAAAAAAAATTTGTTTTTTCATGCTTCCACACCTCAAAACTTGAGTTTTGATAGAAAAAAAAATGGAAGCCGCCGCTTATTGGACCTTTCTAATTATAACAGCCAATTAACGTATATGACGAATTTTTTTAAAGGAAAAATTTGAGACCATGAGAATTTTATTTCGAATTGAGAAAAAAAAAATTCATTATATACATTTTTTTTATTCCGAATTTCTAATTTTTTATAAAACATTCTAAACAATTTTAAGTTGAACATTTTTTTTCTGACACCATCGTGTTCTATATAAAAATTTAGATCGATTTGTTCATAACAATAATTTTGCGATTAAAAATTGTTTATAAATTGTCATAAACAATTCGTATCTGGTGAAGTTTTTTTTTCGCGATAATTTTTTTTCTTGACTCAAATACGTACTCCATGGTTCATTATTCTCTCGCCGAAATAGGAAATCATTAGTCTCCGGGACGATAGTATACAAGAAAATTTATTCACCTTTAACAATTTTTCCGCTGTGACTTTATGCAAAAAAAAAAAACGCAAAATGTCATTTATTTATTTATTTTCGATAAAGATCGATGCCAATGACGCCTTTTTACACGTGGCATACGTCTTTCGGTGGAAATCAGCTAAAAGTATATATATTGCGCTTGATCTCTATCCTCAGTTAATAATGAATTAAATTCCGCACCCAAAGCTACTTTTCGTTCAGCAATATCGCTTACAACTTTTAAATCATTAAAGGTTCTTTTTATTTGAAATACACATGGTCACAAATTTTTCCTTCCAAAAAGTTCGTCATAGACGTTAATTGGCTGTTATAATTAGAAACGTCCAATAAGTGGCGGCTTCCACTTAAGCCACAGAGCTCCCTCTTCGCGTGGATGATTTTTTTTTTTTTCTATCAAAACTCAAGTTTTGAGGGGTGGGAGCATGAAAAATCAAAAACTTTTTTTTTTAAACTCTCTATTCTGTATAATAATTCTAATCTTTTTTTTTTAATAGTCATTTGCAACGCATGCCGAACGGTAACTTATGATTTAAAAAATCTGGGTTTTCGAAACACTTTGATCGCGCCGGCGCAGCATCTTGTAGCCACGGATTTCGGTCGGCGATGCGATTTTCGTGATGCGGGACACCGAATTATGGAATTTAAGATAGTTGTGAGCGGTAAGTTATAATACGTAAAAAAAAGTTTTATGGGCTCCCGGTCTAACAGAGAAAGCTGTGAATGGAGAAAAAAAATACAAGCTATACGTACGTTTCAACTTGCATTTTACTTTCTCGAGCCTTTCATCTGTGTACTTTAAATTTTGGGTCTGGGTTCGGTACAAACATGTTCGGGAAAACTCAAAATTTTCGAAAATCTTGTTACGGATTCTCGCCAAATTAAATATCAATCATTCATAAATGATATTCCAATTGTGAAAAAAATTCAAGTTCCCCTATTATTTCTGAGCAACGGGGAAAGTATAATTTCTGAATGTTTTGTATTCCCTAAAAATTTGTTAAGCAATATTTTGTTTAAACAATTTATTGATAACTTTTTGGAATTATTAATATTAAAAATTAATCTACTTATCGTCTTTATTGTGGTTGAATTTTTTCCGATTTTTATCTTATCATGAAGTATGCAATATTGTTGACGAAAGTCACTTTTGGTTGGGAAGGTAAGGCCTAAACATCCTTAATAAAAAAAAAAAACAAATTTTTCTCACGCAACTTTTTCTCGATTTTCATTAAATGTAATTATCTGAATGAGACGGTACAAGCAAAAATCTCATTAAGTTTGCTTTAGCGTAATTTAAAAATCTCTGGGCGATGCCAATGATGAAGTATCCCAATAAAATTGCGATATACATATTGCAGAATTCAATCTATTCTAGCTAAAAATGAGATAAGTCGATTGTAATTGCACATTACCGTGAACGCCATCCGCGCTGCAGCTGCGTATCTTTCCCAGTAGTATTTCCTCCATGAATGGACGAAATACGATGAAACGAAAAACAACTTTTGTGTGAGACGAGCCATCGCCAGGAAAAATATAAGATTCCTCGATTTTGGTGATATCGTGAAGGGCGATGCAAAGTCCTACATTCAAATAAACCTAAAAAAATTAATATGGATGGATTTAATAACACAGATCCATACGATCTCAGCTAAATATTATATCGACGGATTTGTCAAATTACAATAAAATCACTGAATTAACGTTATTCATCGAATTGACACGATGATATGAAAAAATAAAGATTTAAAACTTCATAAAGCGAAATATGGATACATAACCTTGAAAAAATCTCTAATTCCGCAAATTATAAGTGAAAAACTACTTTAAGACAAAAAAAAATAGGAAAACAAAACATATTTTGATTATTTATCAATTTATTCATGGAATATCGTTGGTTCTCATAAATATTCACAATTCGCTGATATACCGGACATCGAAATTGGGGGTTAGGAACCGGTATGAATAAAATTTGTTTGATACTACACCTTGTTGGACAATTTTCTGTTCAGCTCGTCTGCTATTGCGTCGTTTAATTTTCTCTGAAATTTCCACGGTGGTATCCTAACTACGTCTTTTAATTCCGATAAAACGAACATTCTGCAATGAGTTTTACTTGCGGGCGAACGAAATGAAATTTGGAATAAAGTATGTATTGGCAGAAAATATATAAGACTGATTGAGAATTGAGATTCGGAATTCCGAGGCACGTGGGCAAGTGACAGAAACAGCTACCGAGCTACTAGCGACTGCAAGCAGTCAAAATAACGGTATTATGACGGTAAAATTACC
Organism: Rhorus exstirpatorius; assembly: GCA_963564615.1. Classification (NCBI taxonomy): domain Eukaryota; kingdom Metazoa; phylum Arthropoda; class Insecta; order Hymenoptera; family Ichneumonidae; genus Rhorus; species Rhorus exstirpatorius. The sequence continues at coordinate 16,479,368 of OY751317.1, read as the reverse complement.
AATCACATTTTATGCTCTTAGGGTGCGTTTCCACTGCGCGCGTCGCTCGTCGCGTCATGAGTTGACCAATCAAAACGCCAATTCATGACGTGACGGCATGATGCGACGCGCGCAGTGGGAACGCACCCTTACATTCGGGTACCATAAGAGTACCATAATTTTACGGTCCTGAGTTGGTAATTTACTCTGCGGTAGTCTGGCAACTGGCCAATACTGCTTCGTGCTAATCGTGCTTCGTCCCTAGTCCCTAGCTGGCTTCGAATTATCACGCATCACTTCGCATCGGCTCACGACTTACGACCACGTTTGCTATGGATATCTTTCATGCGGTGTTAGAAAATGATAATAAAAATGAAAATTCCATACGATCCACGGTGGTCGAGAAAATGGTGGAGCTTGAAATCGACGAGGGAACACTGCTCGCCTCGGATTACAACGTCTTCGACGTCGCCAGACTCAAGTAACCTCAAAAATTAAATCACACAACCTCAAAAAAACTTGCATTTAAAAAAAATATTATACATTTCTCGAAGATTTTATACATAATATGCATGAAACGACGTTGCTTTGCCAAAATGTCTGAATTAAAAATTAAAAACTTTGGAAATTGCTTCCTCATTACTCTATGTTACTTGTAATTTGTCAATTTTGGCTTCCCCATAGAGGAAGCTTTGTGAGCGAGATAAAATAATGAGGAAGCAATCTGCAAACTTCTAATTTTTACGCTTTTTTTCATTGTCACCTAGACTATAACGGTAAAACGTTGTGGCTTGATAAGCATACATTTTCGAAAGTTGAAGCATGCTCATAACTTTTAAAAAATTTCGAAATTTTCTGAAATCTGAACCCCTTAAGGCATTCTTTCCAAATTCAATACCAATCAGCCTTGTCCCACAGAATATTTATGTAAAAAGTTTGGGCTTGATGGCATCAATTTTCCAAAAGATAGAGCGTGCACATTTTTCAAAAATTTTGAAATTACGTAAAATCTGAACTCTAAAGAATTCTTGCTAATTTCAATTTCAATCATCTTGTCCTAAAGACTATTCATATAAAAAATTTGGGCTCGATAGCGTCAAAATTGCGAAAGTTAAAGAACGTATAGATATTTTCAGAAAATTTAAAAATTTTATAAAATCTTAACCCCTTAAGGAATTCTCGCCAAATTCAATACTAAGCATACATATCCTCTAGAAAATTTGTATAAAAATTTTGGGCTCGACAGCTTCAAATTTACGAAAGTTAGAGCATGGAGCTTCCTTTATGAGGAAGCAAAACAGCGAATAAAAGACAAAAATTCCCGAATTTTATATAATGTCAACACTTTTATCGATTCTGACCAAATTCGAAAATCTTTGTTGCGTAGCTGAATTGCGTATAAAGTTCTGAGACGATAGCAGAAAGTTTATAAAAGTTAAAACCAATATGCCCTTTTGTTTGAAGAAATCAAAATTCTGTCGAGGGGAGGCTGAACATGCATGAGCGCCAGACAGAAAAAACTAAAAATTGTAATAAAAATTTTTTCTGAACGACTTTATGAAAGAAAAAACGAATGGCGGAACCTTCAGCATGTATCAATCATGCAGATGGTGCGGCTATTCATTTTCGATTCTGCCTAACCATCTTTGAAAAAAAAGTTTCTTGAAGTTTTGTTGATTTCGCAGCCTTGCCTTAACGTAGTTATAGCAAGGTAGCTCTTTCTTGCCATTTTTTGAAACTTTTTACATGTCTTGAGGATGTATGTTAGCTAAGTCGATCAGTACCTTTCTAGTTGAAAATTTTGGACGTTGAAAAGGACGGTATATAGCATTTTTTAAGATTTTTTGACAAATTTTTGCCCATGTGAATGCTGAGATATACGAGCTCAAAGTGAGACATTTAAGGAAGTAACGCAACTACCCAACTAGTCATAAAAAGGTTTGACCTAAGTAGTACCAACGAAGATAGAGTCCCTCTAGAAGTGTATTTCTTATGGGCCGCTTGAAGCAAAAAAGTTGGGGAACTCGGACGAGCTATATCCCCAACGGTAAGATGTCGCTAGCGTCACTTTTACTTGTGTGCGGCTCACGTACAGCACTCTACATGCTCACGACTGTATCCGTGTGTTTGCTCCGCCTGCCGAGTTGGGGATGTCATGCTATCTCTCTTTCATTGAGTTGGGGATGTCGTGCTGTTTCTCTCACACTCACTTGGGGAAACGGTGCGTTCTCTCTCGCGCCAGATCGAAAACATACGCGAAGTGGGGGTCTTTATACGCCGCCTTTGGTACCCCTACAGTGAAAGTCACATGTGCTCGATGCGAAGCAATTTTTTTTCTCAATCTTTTAGTTGTAGGCTACCAGTTACTATTATTACTATGCAATTACTATGCTAATTAAATTTTTTAAATTGCTAGTTAAATTTCACCAAACCAAGCGAACCCAACCTAATTGAAATACGGGGCGATCGTACTTTATGTATCACAAAACTGCGATTTAAACTGATAAAGTATTTGGTGTAATTGGTACGGCATCGGGTTGCCACGCTCTGTATTATACGTTCAAGTCCTGCCAGGTTCTTTTTTTTATTTTTTTTTTTTATTTTAATAATTATTATTTAAGCACGCATTTATGCATCGATGTCATAGTACACTATCACATTTTTTTATACAAAAAATTTTAATTTCGGTATCGCGCGCGGAGAAAGTCCAGCTCACCACTTGGGGCCGGCATTTTATCTCTCTCGCACTCATGTTAAATTTTTTTTTTTTTTGTAATTTGCAATTCCGTGCTTATATATAATTTTTAACACTTTTCTCGGTTATTTTTTTTTGTGTCTGATGGTCTTCGCACGATTTTGTTTTTTAACGGTTTGGGCGGTTTTTGTAACGCGGTGATTTAATTGTGGCTTAAAGGCGGTGATTTAATTTCCTTATTGCAATGCATGCTTTGTTTGTTTGTTAAATACTTTTTTGTTTGTTTTTGTTTTTTTTAATGCTTTTTTGTTTGTTTTTTTCTTTATTTTTTTAATACTTATTTGATTTTTTAGTTTTTTTTAATACTTTTTTGTTTATTTTCTGCTTTTACCAAAATAACAAGTTCCGCCCCGGCTCATCAAAGTTTCATACAATTGTCCATCCGGCATATTGGATCCGACATCTTGGATTTATGAATTATTCAATTCTGGCTTCAAATTCGTGATCAGCGACCCCAAAAACTGCCGAGTAAAATATTTCAGGCTAAGATATTGAGTAGAAAAATGTATGACTGAAAGGGTTAAGAGGTTAAGATTTATAAAATTTTGAAAATTTTCAAAGCTAGCGGTAATCGCTTTAACTTTCGTCAATTTGAAGCTATCGTGCCGAAATATTTTATACAAATAGTCCAGGGAACAAAGATGGTTAATATTCATTTTGGTAAGAATTCCTGAAGGGGTAAAGATTTTATAAAATTTTGAAATTTTGTAGAAATGTTTGTACGCGCTCTAACGTTCGTAATTTTGAGACTATCGAGCCGTAACTTTTTACACAAATAGTCTAGGGAACAAGGATGATTGTCATTGAATTTGGCTAGAATCCCTCAAGGGGTTCAGAATTTTAAAAAATTTGAAATTTTCTAAAGATGTCCCCGCTCGAACTTTCGTAAATTTGAGGCTATCGAGTCGTAACTTTTTACACAAATAACCTAGGGGACTTACAAGAATAAGTGGTATTGAATTTGGCTGGAATGACTGAAGGATGTATCGAACGTACCGTAATTCCCAACCAAGTGACTTTCGTCGACAATATCGCATACTTCATGATAAGATAAAAATCGGAAAAAATTCAACCATAATAAAGACCATAAGAAGATTACTTTTTAATAATAATAATGCCAAAAGTTATCAATAAATTGTTTAAGCAAAACATTATTTAACAAATTTTTAGGGAATGTTTTTTTTTTTCATGTGAAATGAATTCGTTGATTTTTCTGACTACACATGAATTTTTTAAAAATTTTCTTATCATTTTGAAATTTCGGTTTTCGGAAATTTGTAAAGGTTGTATTTACGAAACTATTCTTTCAATGCCCTGGAAACTTCTTAATTGTAATATACAACGTTTTTACGAAAACATATCCAAAATTAACGATTTTTCCTTCATACTTCCTCTACGAGGAAGTCAAAATTAGGAAAACCAACTTCTTATAGAGTTACATTTGTAAGTCCGCAATAATGATAACAAAAGCAATATGCGAGATTCAATCTACACTAATCTTCTGTCTTTTTCAATTTTTAATTTGAAGTTGTCTCGATTTAAAAAAACAATCCGAATTGGGAGTATGAATGAAATTTTTTTTTCAATCATTAGGGCGCATAATGTAGAATAAGTAAAAATAATGTGAACGTATTTTTTGTTTTTCGTTAAAAATGGCAGATGCACATGTTATAGGCAATTAGGAGTATGAATGAATTTTTTTTTTTTAATCATTGGGTTGCATAATGTCGAACAAGTAAAAATAATGACGCATTTTTTATTTTTCGTTAAAAATGACAGATGTTATAGGCAATTTAATTTCACGGATTTTGATATATATATAGATTCAGCGTAACATGTGTGACGTCATAATGTTATATTTGTCAATTTGTTATATTAACGGCAATTTTGATTTCAAATAAAAAAAATTTTAAAAACGTACTAAATATTTTTTCCTAAACTACCAAACTATGAAATAAAAAAATTTCATTCAAATACTCCCAATTCTCAACATAGCGGCTCCTCGAAAAAAAAAAAAACCGAACTGTCTTTGTTAACAGCATAACAGCTTTTGTTATCTATTTGAAGAATTTTGACCTCACATTTTGAAAAAAATCGTACATAGTGCGCGGTCGAGGTACTACTCTGGGGTAAGTATTGTGGTAAAAAAGAGTTCAATTAATTAAATCGAAACCTACCTATATGCCCGTCAAAAAGATATAAATGGGATTTACAAAGGTTTTAAAAGGCTTTGAAATTAAAAAAAAAAAAAAAACACAAAATGTGAGGATCGAACCCATGAAGTTTACAGTATTGTACGGTGCACTCTATGTACCCCGTCAAACAACAATTCTGTAAATACACTGCAGATGGTAATATATAAATTCTGTCCCGCCTTAATTGGGTGCCATTGGGTTTACTTGGTTTACTGAAAAATCTATTGTTTTCGCATATTTATGGGTTTCCCTGATTTTTTAAATTTACTTTCGAATTATAATAAATACCGTCGCGGTAGGGAGTCGCGATATGAGATCGCGGAAGGGGAAGCAGTGCGGCTCCCCACCACGTGCAATCCACCAGAAACACGAGGCTGGTAGGCGGGGCGTATCGATCGGTCGACGGTAGAGCCATCATACGGCTGTTAGAGTCGCCGAAAGCTTTGCTTCAAGCGGCCCATAAGAAGTACACTTCTATAGGACTCTATCTTCGTTGGTAGTACTTAATCTGGCAACGTCGCTTTTCGTTGATTGTGTGCGCGTGTATATGTGTGTTCAAATATGCCGTTGACAGCTCACCAGCTGTATCAGTGGATTTTTTGCGTATTCGTTTAATTTAATCGCCAGTTTGATATGCCTAAAGAAAAAAAGCCAAGATTTCATTGTAAAGGTAAAATAGTTACCGAAAAGATGTACCGAGCTAGAATTAATCAGCAAGAAGCAGGCAGAAACGTTCGGAGCATTTACGGTACGAAAAACCTGCAAAGACAGGCATAACCTCGATATCAAGGAATCAACATCATCAAAATATGTTGATCTGAAAGAGGAAAGCTGTAAATTGTTCAACGTAGAAACGATTGCCCATCAGCTAATATGCAAAAATTGTGATGATGTGCTGATAATTATATTTTAAATATCCTCATCATTACGTGATAAGAAAAAAATTTAAGTGTATTATAGGTAGCTCAATTATTTGAAAAATAATTGAGACTGTGTCAATATGCCAAATATTATATTTCAGTAAAAAAATATTCTACGTATGTAAGATAATATGTAGGGAAATAAAATTGTATTTGAATACTTAATTTATTTATTTATTCCATTGATATTCAATACAATATGTCGTGTAAACAAAAAACAAAAAATTATAAAAATATGTAGTAGTCAGCCTGCACGAGCTGTTACATACGTTGAAATTTCGAAATGCGCGCTCATAACCTCGAATATGCGACGTTGCAATATTTTTAGCGAGGGTCCAAAAATTCGCTATGAGTACTTTTTATTGTTTTTATTATTTCTGTCATAAATCACTTTTGAATATTTTTGAGCCGGATAAATGATTCTAAGTATTTCATCTCTCTGCTGTTTAAATTTCATTCTGATCTATCCATCAATTACGGAGATATGAGGAATAATTTACAGCTAACTCCGTGACTTCTCATAAGAGGCCATGTTGAATTGGCTTGTAAAGAGATAAAAAGAATTACGAATATCTCGCGTAAAAACCCACCTTGGATCATAAAAATTTGTATGAGTTTTTTTTACATTATAATCTAACATTCTGCCAAGTTTCGTATTTTTCCGTCCATCAATTCTATTTCCTGCGTTACTTCCTTAACGTGGGATTCATACGGCAGCTCATGGAAAATGAAATTTATTCTGGAAAATCAAGTATTTCCTGACTACTTTTTGAGTTGAAAAAATGTACTAACGTAATCCTGTAGTGTTTACGACACGTGAACAAAAAAAAATTCTAAAGTGCCCACATACTTTCCGAAATATTATGAGTTGAACTTCGCGTTATGAAAAGAATGCATTTACGTAATTTTAATTTTTTTATTTGAATCAAAATTGCCGTTAATATAACAAATTGAAAAATATAACATTATGACGTCACACATGTTACGCTATATCTATATATATAAAAATCCGTGAAATCAAATTGCCTATAACAGGTGCATCTGTCATTTTTAACGAAAAATAAAAAATACGTCCTCATTATTTTTACTTACTCTACATTATGCGCCCCAATGATTGAAAAAAAAAAATTCATTCGTACTCCTAATTATAGCGCATAAGCTTGTTTCATGGGTGCTCTGCTCACGGCTTGCAAATGCATCTACGTTCCGGCTTATTCTCTCCCACCTGTCGTGTCTTTAAGTCTAAAATTATTTATCGATTGTAACTAGAACAAAAGAAGGTGTTTTGGTACTCAATTCATGTACTTTTGCACATGAATTGAGTATCGAATTAATTAAAATTCATGTGCTTTTGCATATGAATTAAGTACAAAACCATCTTCTTTTGTTCTAGTTATATTTCTCTATGATTTTTCGAGCTTTGCCGATCTGAGATAGATGCAAGTGAATTTTTTAAGCTCATCAAACACATAAAATAACACAAATTTGTGCACACGTTTATCCTAAATATGATTTATTAACTTTCAGTACACTTTTATTTTTAAACCTGGTTAATGAATTTTTTTATGAACAAAACATAAAGCCTGAAGCAAAACACAAATAATTTCTTCATTAAAAAATAATAAGTCGAACATTAAATTATTAATGAATCATCGTTGTGCCACCCTACTGGAATTGAAAATTGGCAAAAAATGTGAAGCCTCTGATTCTTGCTTGAAACAAGCAAACCCAATATATTTGTAATTTTCATACAATTAAATAATCGATGAACTAAGAGAAACAAAAAGATAGTTAAAAATTGTAAAAAATAAAAATTATGACAAAAAAGTTTCGAGCTATTTATTCAAAAACAATTTGAATTAATTAAAATTAATATTTTTCATGAATATTTTTAGTTTCTTCAAGATAGCTGGTAATTATTTAACCAAGAATCCTGGAAGAAATCGATTGGTCGAATACAGTTTTGTCCAACTTTTCCGCCAATTCAAAAGAAGCTGAAAATAAAATAATTTCGAGCTCAACGTGTTTAAAGTTTTATAATACAAAAATTATTCCTCATAGTTCAAGTTTAAGAAGTACAGCTTACTTTTTTGCTTATAAAAAAATTCTCGATAGTTACGTTTTTTTTTTCAGAGTATCCTAAATCAAGTCTCCACGTTAAGTACTTTGACGAAAAACTGAATGTTTTTTTTTTCCCCTTTTTTATGAAAACACAGCTTTCTCTACGTGAAAGTAAAATTCATAAAAAAAAGAATAAAGTTATTTTACCTTTCAGATCTAACACTGACGAATATCTGAAATCTCTAACGAGAGACAACGTTCAGTTGCTCGTCAATAAAATTTGGACGCTACCGACCGAAAGGATCGACGAGGCCATAGTTGTCAAACTTCCAAAGCCCAATTATGCAATACCAAGATCGCGAAGCGTTCCAAAGCCCAGACCTTTGACAAAGTGGCAACAGTTTGCCAAAGACAAGGGCATTAGGACAAAGAAAAAGGGCAGATCCAAATTGAAGTGGGATGACGAGCTGAGGGTGATTTTTTTTTTTTTCCCTCAATTCTTTCACTATCTTAAGCTTTCATTCGAGTAAAAAATTTTTAAATCTTGGAAATGGAACATTTTTTCCTTCGTTGATATTAAAAATATTTGGCGCAAAAATTCGTTAGAAAAAATCAGTTCCGAAAATTTCACAATGCTATAAAGACACGCTATTCGAGTCATTAGAAAAAAAAAATTTTTGATTCCATGTAGATAAAAGAATTTTGAAAAAGTTCAATCAGAGATTATTTATAAAATATATCGCGTGTCTAATGACAGAAGATCGTAAGCACCAAAAATACGATTTTGGTGGCAAAAGGTCGTATAAATTTTTTTTTTTTATTGCATTCGCTTTGAAAACATAGCAACCGCCTGGATCCATTAAAATTAGCAAGAAAAAAACGTAAGCGCAAAAGGTCGTATCCACCAAAAATCAATAAAAAAAAAAAAAGATACGACGCTTTTTGTCGTTACCTTCCCGAGCGAAATGACAAAAGGTCGTATAATTTTTTTTTTTTTTTCTCGAATCGCTCCGGAAATATCTGAAACGCGAAGATCTGTTGAAATTTTGAACTTCCGGACGTCCAACCGAAAAGTCGTATGTGCCGCGGATGAGTGGAATTCATTTTTCGATTAGAAATTTTCAACGCTGATGCGATAAAATCGCGAAACTTTACGTAATTCGCACCTAAAATCTCGATATTTGACAAAACTTGATCGTATCCCCCAAAAATAATATTTTTATTTTATATATATATTTATATTTTATATTTTACTAATTGCAGAAGGTCGTATCCCCCAAAAATAATATTTTTGGGAGATACGACCTTCTACGCAATTTTTTCTCTTCACGTTTGTAATAAAAAGTCGTATCTGCCAGTACATACGACCTTTTGTCATTAGTTGACCGGCTTTTTAATTTCAACGTTTCTGGACCTAATTCCGCGTTCTTATTCCAAATACGAAAAAAAAAAAAAAAATTATACGACCTTTTGTAATTTTTAATGGCAAAAGGTCGTATAATGGCGCTTACGACCTTTTGTCATTAGACACGCGATATAATTGCTGGACTTACCGCATGCATGACATTTCCGGAATTAGTATTTAGGAAATTCCATTTCTCAAACATCCAAATAAAATTGCTTCATCTTATTGAATCAAAGAATTTTTAACTATAACTTTCAACGACAGCCGCCACGAAGCAGGGGTGCGTTTAAAAAATTATTTCCCCGCTGCCTCGTCGATGATCAAGCTCGATAGCGGTTTTCAGGGTTTTCCATTTTTATGAATTTTAGTGCTGATTGCGCTACGTGTTACTCAACATGAAAGAATTAATTTCAATTGTAAAAATTATATGGTCTGTCGCTTTAAAAATTTTGACCTTTACAAGGTTACTATATTGAACATTATCGCACTTTTCGTTTATCATTGATGCGGCACTAATCAATATTCGTCTTTCATATCAGCTGAGTAAAATCGTTATTTTTTTTTTTTTTATATGCTTCGCCGCACGGTGACACAGTAGCCAAGTTTCAGGATGAAAAAAAAAAATTTGTTTCTAGAAATGGGTACCTACTTTTGGCTACCAAAGGGTGAAAGCTCAAGAGCAAAAAGAATGGTTGATCGAACTCGGCGATGACAATAAGCCGAAGAGCGATAACGATCCTCGCACTGCTGCGAGCAAAGCGAAGCAAGAGCGCACTGCGAAAAACGAATTGCAGAGACTTCGAAATTTGGCTAAGGCCAATAACGTTAAATTACCGAGGGTCGGTTTGCCGAGCACCGAGCACTTCAGGGATGCTAAGCAAATCGCGACGGCGGTCACGGTCGCGAGAGCATCCACCGCGTCCGTAGGAAAGTTCCAGAGCAGGTGAGAGTCTCCTGACAAAAAAAAAAAAAAAAAATCAAAACTATTTTTCAAAATAAAAAAATTTCGGTTGATTTTGAAATTATCAAAAAATTATTATCAAAAAGCCGAAACAGAACAAAAACTTTTTTTTTTGTATGTTAAAGATTCTTCTACGACAAAAAGTTTCCGAGATATTCTCGTTTAAGACGACGAAAATGTTAATTTTCAGTCAGAATCGATGCACGATCATTTTGAAAACGGTTGACCGAAAAAATTTGAAAAAAAATCACAGATACTTGTGCCGACCGATGGTTAATTATCATCGATTTTGAGAATTTTCGAAGAGGGTCAGGCTTTTTAATAAGTCGAGTTGAGATGGAATTCCCCACTTGTAAAACCATGCATGCAACTTTTTCAGAAATCTGTGTGTATATGTAAATCCTCCTCTATGAGCGACTGGCTTTTCTACATTTTGGCTTTCTCGTGGTGCAAGTTTCGATTTGCACTTTCATGTTTGTACAAAAAAAAAAGCAGTATTCTTTACGAGTGAAGCAGAGAGACGAGAACAAAAAAAAATTGAAACTTGCACATTGCTTCCTCGTAATTTTTGAAATTTTGCAAAGTTTTTTTTACTCTCTCACAGAGCTCCCTCTCTGAGCAAGTGAGATTTTCAATTCTAGCTTCCTCATGGAGGAATTTTTATGACCGAGATAAAAAATTACGAGGAAGCAGTGTGTGCAGGTTTCAATTTGCATCTTTTTTTTTTCAATTATGTATGAAATATCCACGTGTATTCTATTTATGCAGAAAATTATAGCCGCGTGGGATGAAATGTGAAGAATTTAGAGTTGTCGCATAAATCTTTCGAAAAATTCATAATTTCATAAAATTTGAATCCCTTCATTGATTCCCGCCAAATTTAAATCATTCTTCAATTGAAAATTTGACAAAATCTGAAGCCTTCCCATCGAATTTTACCGAATTCGATACCAGATATCCTTCAATGATAATATATTGATGTAAAAAATTTAGCATATCTCAAAATTTGCGGATGTTAGAGCGAGTACACACATTTTTCGAAAAATTCAAAATTTCATAAAATTTGAACCCTTTCATCGATTTTCATCAAATTCCACCAACCTTCCTCCAATGACAATCTATTGATATGAAAAAAAAAATTTAGCATGATATACCAAAATATGCGAAAGTTAATTGAAAATTATATAAAATCTGAGCCAATATATTATGAACTTTTATAAAAATTACAGTAAATGAAGTGGTCATCGTGCTTTACTTGACTGCAGCGCTGTAGCTCAACCGGTTATCGAGTTACAGACGATTTAACCCTTTCAGTCACAGACGCCACTATAGTGGCGTCATTTTATTTTCAGTCTTACAATTCAATTTTTTTTTTTACATGGAAGAGTAAATATGTGTTTCCAATGTTTCCAAAATCGAATTGCGTGACTGAAAGAGTTAATTTGACATAGTGGTTACTAAACGTCCGGGCATTTTTTTTTTCTTGCAAGTGATTTCTCTACGTTTTGGCACATTTTGAACACCTTCGTATTGAGAACTAAAAAAAAAGTGATTTAAAAAATCTTCCTCCACGAGGAAGCAAAAAAAAGTAACAAATTTCCGTATATTTTTTCCTCGGCTCGTTCAATTCATTTTTTTTTTCCCCGTTATATCGAAGATTGCCAAAGGAAAAAGACGCCAAGGATATAGCTAGTCAAGTGCCGGGTATGAAAAAGAAGCGCAAAGCTCCGCCGTTGAACATTGCGGATGAAAAGAGACGAAATACCGATTTGGCCGAGAGTGTTATAAGCAAGAAAAATAAAAAGGATATTATCCGGGTGGATATACCATCAGCACCGTCCGCTAGGTCAGTCAACGCGAGACTCTCGCATATCAAAATTCATGAACGAGTCTTTCGATCCCAAGTTTGTATCGGTTTTGTTTTTCTTTTTTCTTTTTTTTTTTTTTTTACAGTACCGAGAGAACGAAATCTGGAGGTGGTAAGAAAAAGCGAGCCGGGTCGGATGGTAAGAAGGGCAAAGGAGGCGGCAAAAAGCCAAAGGCCGGAAAGGGAAAAAGGGATCTGCACACGAAGGTCGGAGGTCGTAAGCGCCGAAACTAGATGATAATTTCACGTATGTACGCAAAAATCAATAAAATTTCATCATTTCCACGTCAGTTAGAAAGAAAAAAAAAACCGAAAAATATATGTACATAGAAATATAGCTCAGTTTTCCTCGATTTTTGTTAAATCTTTTTTCTTGAATTTTTATCATCAATTGTTTTAACCTATAGAATTCAGCTCCGCCTCACCGTATTTCAAACGAAAATTCGGATCAATAATTATAGCGGATAAATTCATTTTCTGACATTGATTTTTGGCAATTATCGTAAAGTTCTCTGTCGTATGTAGATTATTGGTTTGCATGTCGACTGCAGGTAGAATTCTAAGACCTCGTGGCTTTTCTCTATTGTGCGATCGAGTGAATCAGCGAAAAAAAAAAAAAAAAAAAAAAAACACGTGAGAGGCGAATTGACGAGTTTGCTTTGGGAATGGTGAACCCACAAACACGAACGCAAAAACTTTGTATGAGCTCTCACATACTCCACGTACTTTTTGTCATTCGTCCTACTTTTCTCGTGACCTATTTTCACAGTGCATTCGAGCACGAGGACCTTCCATCTTTAACGAAACACTTATGTTCATGTATGTATATGTTTACAAGCGCTACATAATACCGCATCTATCCTATTTTCTCGAAGACAGATATCGCGGAGTGGCCCTGACACACGACAATAACCATTGAAAAATGATAAAATCAAAAGAAATATGTGCTACATTTCTTTGACTCACATTATTCCAATTGTAGGATAGACCGGGGCTGATTGTCACGCATTTTCATTCAAGATTTTTGTATTTTTCGAATTTAGTATTTGAGAAGGATGCGATACGCCAAAGTTTCGAGCAAACCCCTGGCTGCAATTGAACAGTATCGCATTTCGTTCAATCGTAGCGCTAATGGTTGTTAATTAACAATTGTGACGGGAATCTCGCGATTCGCGTCACCTTCGGCCTATCTCACCATCCTCCACGCCGGGAGAGCCGTTGAGCGCCAGGTAATCTTTTTAATTCGACGGCGGGAATTACCAAACCCGCTAAACGTAACTTTAGCTGAAATGGACAAAATGAACGGAAACGAAACTTAACCTAAAAGGGACGCCGGCGTGTCGGATGACGAGAACGGTGACGGTATACCCGATTCGCTCAGGATGTAGGTTGTGGTGAGAGGGCGTGGACGGACGGCTAGCCAACTTTCGAGTGCCTTCGAAAATGTAACCTGAAATAAATGAACTCAACACGAAAAATACGGTATGGGGCCTTGGTTCACGCTAATTTATTTCCGAATCGACAGCTTACATTAAACCCCTAGACCATAACCCAAATTTCGATAACGAATGAAACGCAACGATATCACGATAATGGGAGCGATAACGAATAAAACAAATTCGGTAACGACGAGAACGTCGGTAGCTGAAAATAAATTCGGTAATTCTGAAAAGAATAATGGCTGAAAAGAAATTCGAAAAATTATTAGCGATAACGTCGGTAGCGGGAACTGAGCACGGTAACGGAAACGGTAAAGCCAGATCGAAATTAGCCGAGAACATACGATAGCGGCAAAACGAGAAAGCCGGAAAATAGCTCTCGGTAACAAACGATATCAAAAAACGAGAACGCCGAAAGATAGCTCGAGAACTAACGATATCAGAAACGAGAACGCCAAACGATAGCTCGGTAACAAACGATATCAAAAAACGAGAACGCCGAAACGATAGCTCGAGAACTAACGATATCAGAAACGAGAACGCCAAACGATAGCTCGGTAACAAACGATATCAAAAAACGAGAACGCCGAACCGATAGCTCGAGAACTAACGATATCAGAAACGAGAACGCCAAACGATAGCTCGGTAACAAACGATATCCAAAAACAAGAACGTCGAAACGATAGCTCGAGAAAAAACGATAGCGTAACGTTACCAAAACGGGAGCAGAAACGGTAGCATGTCGGGAGCTCCCCGAGCGGTGAACCGCTCGGGTCGAGAGTCGCGCAGCAAAAGAACGAATCGAATAGATCGCTCGATCGAAAAGGTAACATGGAAAAAAGGGACGATTACGCGCAGGCGTAATAAGATTCCAAGCCCACTCTTCTTCTTACCTCACGCACACAAATAAAGCCCTATCACAGACATGAAACGGTAAAATTCGAACGATAACACGAATTCAAACAAAAATATTTCTTAATAGTCGATAATGGAAAAATGCCCAGGTGTTATGGCGTGGGGGTACTTTTTACTTTGAGGATGGTCCTCCAAGGGGTATTCTTCGAGTATGGGGAAGATCTGGGACTACCTAAAACTAAACCTAACGATAGCGATGCGATCGGGCAATCCGTGGCGGCTGGGTGATCGCAATCCCAGCCGACAACGGCCTTCCATACGTAAACGGAACTCAAACGTAACCGCCCTTATCTTCTCCATACCATTCACGTGAATCGTCGAGATTTCTACTCGATCCTTTATACTTCCCTCGATTACTTGTCCAAGAAAGACCGAATATACCGAGTGGCTCGTTATTTCGGCCCTGTCTCACGGTAACTCGGTATCCTTCATGCGATTGACCCCATAAAACACGACTTGCTAACTAAAACGTACGATAACGCGAAAACTGAAAAAAAAAAACGATAACGAACCCATACGCTAAATATTAAAAATTATCCGGATTATTCGAATATCGTTTTGTAACGAAGGTCGGGACGACCTGGGACGCTAAAACTAAAAAATTGCGTCACACAATTTATAAGGGAAAGTCACCTGTGAAAACTTGCCCCATGACCGGGGCAAGTTGTCACACCGCATTTTATTGCATGAATGTGATATCTAAACTTAATTGAACGAAAATATTAGTTCAATAAAATTACTTCTTGTATAGATATTTATTGTCAATTTTAAGGGGCTGGGATAATTTTTACTCATTACTCGTTAATTTATACTAATTAAATTTCAATCAATTCGCAAACTACCGATATAATACTCATTATATTGGAATTCCGGAGCTGTGACAACTTGCCCCGTGAAAGGGCATAGCCGAGTAAGCATGCCAAAAGTGCCCTTTCTCGAAACGGATTCTTCGGGTGACCAACTGTTTTCTGTTGGTAAATGACTGACCCATACCAAATTTTAGCCTTCTAACTCCGCCATTTGAACTCAGAAAATTTTGAAAAAAATCACAGATCCAGCAGATATATGCGCACATATCAAGGGTTTTTTTTAGATTTTTCGGTAGCAACCTCGACCTTATAAAAAATTTTAAACATTTAGATCACTGGTTTCCGGTGGATTTTGGAGAGGCACTACCGTCTTTTTTTAACAGTATGAACATCTGCTTTTATGAGATTTTTCGTAATTTTTTCGGTTTTTAAAAATGGTGCGTGATTGTCAAAAAAATCCAAAAACTGACGTTTTTGATTTTATTCATAATATAATAATATTATAAAAATATAATATATTATATTATATTATATATAATATTAATTAATTATATTATATTAATATATTTATAATATAATTATATTATATAAATATAATATAATCTTTGCAAGAAAATTAATAATCAAGTGCCTTACTCTAGGTACTGACGTCACGTTTTTAAAGCTTTTTTCCCTCGCCTACTGCGGGTGGTGCAGCCTGGCTTGCTTCATTATTTTAAAGTTTTTGCCGTAACTATTTCATAAGGTTAGATTAAACGAATGTTCAACTGATATCGTGTATCGGGATAGGGTAGGATTGATGATTTCGGAAGAAACCCATCATACAATTAAGATCGAACTTCACAGGTAAGTTGGTTTGATCTTATAATTGTATTCGGGTTTCTTCCTCATGATCAATTGCGTAGATGTTTAAAGTTTTAGTTACGGCAAATGATGCAAGAAGACGAAAAGTCAAGGAATAATATGAAATTATATTAAATTTATCTATTATTCTTTGGATAATTAGTATCAGAGATAAATGTTTTTTATCTCTTAAATTATTTGTTTGAAATTCCATTGAACTCTAATCGTAAATTGCTTCTTCAAATGCACCCTTATTGATAATGGGTAAATTGTACAATTTTACAAAGGTCTTAGACTGATCAGACCAACCAGCTGCCTTTCTAATCGAATCTAAATTGACCCCTTCGATATTTGCCGTTGAAGTGGAAGCATGTCGAGCGCTATGTACTGAAAATATTTCTGTGTCTATCCCACTCTTATAAAGTATATCTTTCGCCCATTATTATATTTGATTATATTAATAATAATATAATTTAATATAATATATTAATCAAATATAATATAAATTGAATATAATATAATATATTTGACGTCAAAATATAATATAAATCAAAAACGCCATCATGGTTATCGCCCTCTAGGGGCATGTGCTAGGTATGCCGATTTGCATAGTGTGGTTTTGTAAAATCATGGAAAATTCCATTCTCTCATTCACGTTTTCCACAAACATGAACGTTTTTATTCTGGTCAATTTTTTCTTATAGGCGTGTGGCATCGAAAAAATTTTGAGAGGAGGAGGTTATCAACTTACACGTGAAAATATGTATTTCACTTGCTTCGAAACGAAACGTAGTCCGTAAATCGTTTAGTGAAACGGTACTTTTGACCGACCTATCCGACTATGCCCTTAACTGTAGGTCATGCCCATAAAATAGTGAAAAATGTCAGTTTAAGATTTTTTTGACAATGACGCACAATTTGTAAAAATCTGAAAAAATTACGAAAAATCTCATAAAAGCAGATGTTCATACTGTTAAAAAAAGACGGTAGTGCCTCTCCAAAATCCACCGGAAACCAGTGATCTAAATGTTTAAAAAATTTTATAAGGTCGAGGTTGCTACCGAAAAATCTAAAAAAAATCCTTGATATGTGCGCATATATCTGCTGGATCTGTGGTTTTTTTCAAAATTTTCTGACTTCAAATGGCGGAGTTATCGCAAAAAAACTGAAAATCACGTTGTTTGAAATAACCTTAAGCAAAATGGAGTTAGAAAGCTAAAATTTGGTATGGGTCAGTCATTTACCAACAGAAAACAGTTGGTCACCCGAAGAATCCGTTTCGAGAAAGGGTTACTTTTGGCATGCTTACTCGGCTATGCCCTTTGGGACAACTTGGCCCAGCGTTATTTTTTCACTTCCAACAGGCTCACGGCCGTCATGTTTGAGATATTTATTTTGTCAACTGGGCCACGTATTTTGTAAAAGTAAAACACCCTTTAAGATAATATAATAATGCTCTATTGTGTTGAAAAAGGCGCTCAATGTCTATTACGTGAGGACTAAGAGAATAAAATTTTACTGATCGTAGAAGAATATGTTTAACTCGATCTCTGGTCAAGGCAGCTGATGCGATTTCAGAGCACTCTACACGCAAAGAGTTGACGTACACAAACACGTCTAATATGTGACCGGTGCTGCGCTCTAGCGAATACTTTTCTTAATAAAGCCACTATGACAACTTGCACCGTGTGAAAAATAGCCCCGGTCTACCCTACTGAAAGAATATATTTTTTCTGCAAGTCGAATTTGAATGAAAATGTCATTTCGGATTGGGGGAGGGGAGTTTGAAAAATTGAAAATCCTTAAGAAGGTTGGTCACCTCCATGCGGGAGGGAAAAATCGGGGAATGGTTGCTTGTGCGCGGGTTGCCGGGCAGGCAGCGTGCGAGAGAGAGGTCCGCGTTACAAGTTCCCGAGCGAACATTGTAATATACATCGAGAGCTTTTTTATTTTTAGAATTTCTTAATAACTATGTACATGAAGCATTTCGTTCTTTGCGAACTTTTTCCCAAAGATTTGATGATTATCTGGATCCATTTTCATCAAATTCTTATCATTTTTAACGTGGTTGTGAAGTATTTCATGAGATACGTACGATTTAGCTACGGTCGCCCATTGTATAAGAGTACAACTTCAACAATTAATTACAGGGAAACTATGCAGAGGAATGACTTGAATTTTTTCACAAAGTCGTTATACCTATTCGCGAGTATCCTCAATAAATTTGAACGAATTCTTATCATTATGCGTTAGGTGACCAACCTCCTTAAGGTAGTGGCTCTGACGCCGGCGGCAGAGAATAAGCGGGAGCATAGGCGCGGTGAAGCACGGTTAGCAGGCACGCATGAAACAAGAGAGAGAGATAGAGTCGGTCCGCTCATGGGGCTTGTCGACGAACATATCTCCATAACTAAACGATAAATTCTCTTCAGCTTTTACGAGAGTATTCCTGTGATACTTATCTACGTTACTTTAGTTTTTTGGTCAATTCTCGATACCCGTCTAAGCGGTACAGCGAAAACCGTGTCATTAGGGCATGGCTGGCGCATAGGTTACGTGTTAATCAGGCTCATTTTGACTTCAATTATCTCGAGTTTGCAAAGATAAATCTCTTTGCAACTGCACGTACGTTTAGATAACATCCTAATTAACACACGTGCAAAGATTGAAAGATTTCCCAGCGCATTGGTTCCATGGAGGTACTACCTTAAATGTCATGAAACTTTAAGGATGTATTTGCTGTACAATCCCAGCAAAATCAGGGACAATTTGAAATTTCACAACTTCTATGCATAATATACAATTAGATGATTGAAAAAGATTTGTTTATTACGTAAAAAGCTCGAATACTGCCTAGAAATATGTTTTTCGGTACTTTTATTGAATATTTTTAGTAATTGCCGAATATTTATGATACTCGGCAGAAAACTTTTGTCTGTGAATCCAACCCGAATCCAACCTTCAAAAAAAATAATATACAGTAAATATTATAAATATTATATAGCCCCCATTTATTGAATAGGAATTGAATATATAAAAATAGTGCGTCTGGTAGAACCATAATTCCGTCACTGTAGAACTTCTGAGATTTCTGGGCGAAAAACTGAAACAAGTTATTTTCACAAGCCTTTTTTGAAGCTAGCTTTACACCATTACGAGAGTTCTGCAGAGACCGAAACAAATGGTAGTCGGACGGGGCAAGGTCCGGGCTATACGGTGGATGCATCAAAACTTCCCAGCCAAGCTCTCTCAATTTTTGCCGAGTCACTAAAGATATGTGTGGTCTAGCGTTGTCGTGATGGAAGACAACGCCTTTCATATCGATCAATTCGGGCCGTTTTTTTTTTAATCGCCTGCTTCAACCGCATTAGATGTTGACAGTAGAGAGTCGAATTAATGGTTTGGCCCGGTTCGAGCAGCTCATGATGAACAATTCCTTTCCAATCCTACCAAACACACTCAGCATCACCTTTCTCGGCGTCAATACGGGCTTTGAAACCGTTAGTGAAGCTTCTCCGGGCTTCGACCACGATCTTTTTCGCACATTATTGTCGTACGTGATTCACTTTTCATCGCCCGTAATCATTGGTTTAAAAAATGGCTCGATTTCGTATCGTTTTAGCAGCAATTAACAAATAGAAACTCGGTCCATTAAATTTTTCACTGTTAATTCATGCGGAACCCAAGTATCGAGCGTCTTTTGGTATCCAGTCTTACGTAAATGGTTCAAAACTGTTTTATGGTCAATGTTTAGTTTCGTAGCGATGTCGCGAGATGAAATATATAGGTCTACCCCGATTTTTTAAATAATTTCATCGACTTTTTCAACTATTGGCCGGCCAGGGCGAGGTTCATCTTTAACATCGAAATTTCTGGAACGAAAACGAGGAAACCAATTCTGACACTGGCGTTCACTTAAGCACCCATCACCATAAACACCACACAATTTTCGACGAGTCTGTGCTACATTGTTCCCTTTTCGGAAGTAAAAAAGCAAAATATGACGAAAATGACCTTCTGGAATCTCCATTTTCAAAGCGCGATAACTTTTGACTGTAAACGTATGACGCTACCCTTATATCTGAATGTTATGTGGACTGTTATTTTTAAACGCACCATAGTATGGCTTCATTGAATAAGTATTACTAGAGATATGCGACTTTAAAGTCATCTATTGGGAAAAACCGAAATTACTTTTGCCCCAACCCAATATTTCTTGATATTGCTCACGAAAAACTAAATTTTTTAGTTCAGCGTAGAAATTTGTAGTCATAACATCACTAATGAAAATTCATGCTACGAATCTCTATGAATTTCAAGAGAAATTCTGACAAATAGATTTTTATGAAAGGAAATATAATAATGTAAAATTCTTAACGAAATATAACGCGTTTTCAAGATTTTTTAAAACATACATCGAATTCGTCCCAATTAATTTCCAGAAAAATCCGTAGTTATATATAGTAACTTCCATCAGGGATGTTCTACAAGTTCAAAAAAATCTGCGGATTATATGCATGCCTCACGCCATTCAATTTTTACTACAGAATTGTAAAGTATCATACTTTCTGCGTAGAATTTGATGTCTTACGAAACCTCCTGAAATTCTATCTTATGATTTCATAGCGGTCGCAGCGGATTCTTGGAAATTTTATAGAAAAAACTACAATTTTTACAGCGAGTCGTATAAATTTATGGAATTGCACAAATTTTTCCGAGCAAAAATTTCGGTTTGTTTAACTAGCTAAACTGGTAGTTATTCGTTCTAGAAAACTGTAATTTACATATTGTACTTTTTTCTCGGAGACTTACTTTTTACGCAATTTTATTAATTTGTATTCAATAATTTTTTAACTTGAAGACTGTCATAGATTTTTTAGTTCCTTTCAAACGAGTCGCATAAATTCCTAGTTATTCTCAGAATTCTACGAATTTTTACGCCAAAAAATTTCGGTTTTTTTGGGTGTAGTGGCTGGTAGTTATTTTCCTTAGAAAATTGTAATTTGTTGTATTTTTTTCTCACAAACTCTTACTTCTGACGCAATTTCATGAATTGTATTCCATAATTTTTCGAGTTGAAGACTGCAGCAGATTTTTTATAATTTTTGAAAGCAAAACAATATTTTTAAAAACGAGTCGTATAGAATCCTAGTGATTCTCAGAATTCTACGAATTTTTACGCAAAAAAATTTCGGTTTGTTTGGGTGTAGTGGCTGGTAGTTATTTTTCTTAAAAAATTTTAATTTGTTTTATTTTTTTCTCACAAACTCTTACTTTTTATGCAATTTCATGAATTGTATTTCAGAATTTTTCGAGTTGACGACTGCAGTAGATTTTTTATTCTATTTGGAAACAAAAAAACATTTTTTAAAGCAAGTCGAGGAAATTAGTAGTTATTCATAGAATTCTACGAATTTTTACGATAAAAAATTTCGTTTTGTCATAGTAGCGACTGTTAGTCATTTTTCTTAAATTTTTTTTAATGATTTCAGTTTTTGTTTAAAAAATCGTATTTTATTTTATAAAATTTAAGAACTGTTACGAAATTTTATTAAATTCTAATCCGTGATCTTTACATTTCACATTTTCTATTACATTCTATAAAAAAATTAAAATTTTCGACAACGACGGCGTAAAAATTCATAGTTATTCGTAGGATTCTACGAACTGTGACGAAATACCATTCTAGCTTTTTTGAGCGGTGATACATCATTTTTCGTAGAAAATCATAGAATATCCTACTATTTTCGTATTTATTCGTAGTAGTTCCCAGTAATTCTCGGAATTTTGAAAAATTTTACGAAAGAAAATTCCACAATTATTATTGTACAAATTCTTTAAGTTTTGGAATAATTAACTTAGAAATTCGTAGTTATTGGCGTAGAAAACTAGAAATTTCAACAATTTTTTAAAATTAATTACTTTGTTATACGATTTCCTACAATTTTCTACAATTCTCTAAAATCGGCACTTTTTCGCAATTTGATGTAAGAATTATTTTCACCAGGGTGTATAAGAATACAACTTCAATAATTAATTCCAGGACAACTATACAGACGATTAACTTGAAATTTTTCACAGGTACGCGATTCCTATCGACGTATATACTGAAAAAATTTCAGCTCGTTCTTATCATTTTGACGTAGGTATCTATTAGGGTGGACCTTAAAAGGGGTGTTATCGAATTTCAATGAACGCACCCCCTAGATAAGTTCCAAATGATGTAAAAAAAAATCTGTGTAAATCGTGGGGCTCGTAGTCCAAAAATAAGACGTGCCTGTATGCTCATTTTGATTTTTATTTGAATATCACGAAGATTTTTGATACTTATGGCATGGCTATATATTTTTTTAGAATTCTGCTTTAGATTCAAAACTGATTGAATACGAGTTATATGTTTATGAATACGAGTATAAAAGTTAAATTTTCGATTCTTCCGTCCAATTTTTACTTCGGGAAGGGGCAGAGAAGAGAGTGAGGCGAGATGGAGGTTCAAACAGGTACACCCGGTACACCATACGAAGTTTCGCTACTTTATTTTATTTGGTGCTGAGTTCGGGATTGGGTTACTTAAAAAAATTCAATAATATTGAATAGAGAAATACGGGATGAAATATAACACTAATTTTCGAAATTATGAAAAATAAAAAAAATTTAAATATCCATATATGACAAAATTCAAAAAATTTTCCAAATTTTAACATTTTTACAAAATTCCAGAATTTTAATTTTTTTCGAAAATTCTAAGATTTTCAAAAATTTTATATACAAATTCTTTTCAACTTTCAAAATATTCAAAATTCCAAAATGTAGCGCCCGAGCCACACGAAACCTAGTTTATAAATATTTTTTAAACTAACCCAATAGCCATTTTCCATTTCGTTTCGTTCCAACCTTCACGAAATAGTCTCTGCCTTACGTTTTCGAGATTGTTCTTTATAAGGTTGAAATTTGCATCGTTGGAATACAACGAAAAAACATTTCCAGTATTGTTGACGCTTTTCTGGCATATTGTGGTCGTGAAAAAATTTTTTAAAATGATTTTCGACTTTGAGGCAATACTGAAAATGATTTTCTTCTTTTTTTTCTACCTAATTTCGTTGCATTCCAACGATGCAAATTTCAACGTCATTTGTTCTTCTGCATCATAGATGGTCTCGATATCTCCGATGTAACCGATCCTCCCATCTTTCCTTTGATTGCTGAGTAAAAATTCTTCTCCTATCGCTTCGACCATTTCCAGAATGTTTCCATTGCTGATACCGAATAAATTGTCAAGCTTGCTAGTGAAATCATCTTAGTTCTTCTTGTTCAACAAACCTCGAAGTTTGTTTTTATCTACCGATCGCCACTTTTTATATAATAATTTCAAATTTTCTACACAGTGGTGCAGTTGTTGAGTCGGTAAACGGGCTTTGTCCCAAAACACCGTCGCTTCTTTGATTACTATTACTGCACTTTGGTGCAATGTTAAGTTTAATTCGATAATCAATATAAGTAATCCAACCCCGAACTCAGCAGCAAATAAAATAAAGTAGCAAAACTTCTTATGGTGTACCTGTTTGAACCTCCACCTTGCCTCACTCTCTTCTCTTCCCCTTACCGAAATAAAAGTTGTATGGAAGAATCGAAAATTTAACTTTTATACTCGTATTCATAAACATATAACTCGTATTCAATCATTTTTTAACCTAAAGCAGCACTCTAAAAAAATATATAGCCATAAGTATCAAAAATCTTCGTGATATTGAAATAAAAATCAAAATGAGCATACAGGCACGTCTTATTTTTGGACTACGAGACCCACGATTTACACAGATTTTTTTTACATAATTCGGAACCTATCAGGCCTGCGTTCAGAAACTGTTACCCTTCTAGAGTAAGAGTAGAGTAAGAGTTGACTCCGAGTTTGCATCGTTTATGAACGACGAGAGTCAACCATAGAGATATATAGTCAACATGGTTTGAGCAATATGGCGGTGCAACAGCAAAATAGAGATCGTGTCAAAAGAGCTATTTCTTTTTTAACTGTTCACATTGCTACTCATACTTCTAATAATTATTGGACCGTTCTGGCACACAGGACGGCGAATCAGCGAGCGGGAGCGCGCGTTTTGAGAATTAACAAGCATATTGCGCATGTCGAGTAACTTGTACCTACCTCTCGACATGGGTAGAAATAGTTAACTTGCGAGTTAACTCGAGTAAATTTCTGAACGCTATAACGAGGGTCAACTTGGTATTTTTGAACGCCTCGAGTTAACTAGAGTTAACTCGAGTAAGGTTTCTGAACGCAAGCCTGGGGGTCGCGTTCATTGAAATTCGATAACATCCCTTTAAGGTCCGCCCTAGTATCCATCCTCCTTAAAGGATAAGGGGGAAAAAAAATAGGTCTCGATGGATTTCGCCAATTTAACAGGAAAGTAAAATTTGTTGCGACATCTCGATTGGTCGATAAGGCAGTTGCCGTTATCGACCGAGACCCAATAATACTCTCCCCGTCCTCGGTGTTGTGCTTCTTCGGTCATATATGATTCGTTATAGAAACGTCAGCAGGGTAAGGGCGTGTGGGAGAGATTGGGGAAATATGGTTACCGGCCTCGCCAGGAAAATCCGTAGGTCTGCGTCAGCTTCTTTGCCAAGCCATATGACGTCGACAACGACATTGTCGGACGAGTGGTAAGAGAGCCCGAAGGTGGGTCGCGTGTTAGGGAGTCGGGGGTGGTTTCACCGAAAGGTGAAAGGTCAACAGTATAGCGAAGCGGTGGAATATCGACTGGCCGGTTGAACTGCGACGGGGTGGAGAGATGTGTGGGATCAGCGAATGATAGAAGGTAAAGGGCGAATAAGGAGATAGGCCTCGATTGGTACAGTGGACCTCGCGATATTGCCAACTCGCTCGACCTCGATTATTTCTCCGATTCAGCGCAACGTTCGCCGCGTGTGTTTGTCGGTTGACAATATCGATC
This sequence comes from Rhorus exstirpatorius, assembly GCA_963564615.1. NCBI lineage: Eukaryota > Metazoa > Arthropoda > Insecta > Hymenoptera > Ichneumonidae > Rhorus > Rhorus exstirpatorius. The sequence continues at coordinate 16,454,250 of OY751317.1, read as the reverse complement.
GAACAGTTGGCCCACAAATCGCGGGCTCTCGATATGCATAACCGAAGAGAGGCCGAGAACGGGGAGGCTTCGTTCGGCTTTGTCACGCGGATAATAAGAAGGCTAGGGGGAGATTCGGGGTGTCTCTAGCACCGAAGTTACGAGAAACGCCCGCGCGCTAGTGGCCGATAGACACATATATTCTTCGCTTGTGCGCGCGCGAGATTTTCCCTCTACGATCCATCTCTTCTCTTCTACCCTCCCTTGTGTCCAAGTTATTCTTCAGTACGTTCGCCAGCGGCGCATCGTCCGCTCGTCCTCCGGTGTCCTCCGTTTTCACAATTTTCTTTTTCTTTGTCGTTTAGGGCTTAGTTTTAATTATTTTTCCAAAATAATCAAATAATAATAATAATCGTGCCGATAAATTCAGTGATACGTGATATACCGTGGGCAATGCTCCACGAGGGCGAATAATTGAGTTGGAAATAGATTGAGAAGAGAATAGAAGAATACGTGCAACTATGTGAGTTTTAGGAATTAAGCTGCAATACGCGAGATTGATTAGGCGTTGTGCTTCGTAAAAAGACAGAAAAATAACTGTCGAAACGACGGTAATCGTGTTGGTACGCTGAGCAATCGGCTAGTCGGTCGGCTAAAACTGAATATTTTAAGGACTTCCGGACGCAGATGAGCGCTGCTGAGTCCAAAATTTAACGGTTTATCCCAATGGTCCGATCGTGAATGAATAAGCATTGTAATCCTTGCTGAACGTAGGACGATTAAAAAAAAATTCAACGTTAATCACACGGGTGTATTGAATCGTATTGTCAGTCACGCATCATGACGGTAATCAAGAAATAGGTAAAGCGGGTAGTGGTAGCAGTCGTCGAGTGTGTAAACGCTCGATAATCAACGGTCGGAGGCGCCCCGCGCGAGTGCTTCTGTTGTCGTTCTCGAGGACCTATAGTGGCATATTATCGTTCCGATCTTCACATCGACGTTGCGTCCTTATCGCCATGTCAAAGAAAATTAGGGTTAAATAACTAAAAAAAAAAAAAAAAAAACAGAACAGCAATCATGTAATGAAACCTTGATTGTTCTGTTGTATGCATCAACATATGTGTTGAACATTTGAAAGGAAAAATAAAAAACATTAGCGAAATGCGGCGAAGAAAAGGAATCCAGCACCCGGTGGAATCCTGACTTCCATAAAATTGGAAATTTTTCAAAAATACATCAGGAGAATCGAAGATAGCCGGAGGGATGAAAAAACGGGTGATGCACGGGAGTGAACGCATCTGTGGATATTCGCCGGAAATCGTGTGATTGGCAAATTTTATTTATGAATAATATGACAAGTACGACCAGGATTTATGGTATATGCACGTTCGTCTGTTGTTTCTTCACGACAAATCCTTTGCGTTCATCCGAATAATTCCCCTTAATATACCGATATATATCGGTACATTGTTGTCAAAACATTGCCGTGCAAGGACTATAGACTAGTAGGTTATACCGGAAACTGTCGGATTTGAAGATCGCGCGTTTTTTTTTCAAAGATGACTTTACAATTGATAAATTGTGCAAATGGACGATAAACGTTGAACAATCCGGGTTAACTGTTCAATAATCATTCGTCATTTTGGGTAATGACTGAGAAATTTGAATGGCATGCGCTCAACTGAGTTGCAGCTTGTTGCGAGAAGAAAAAAAATTCGATTTTCAATTTTGTCGAGAATGAGAAAAATATAGGTCAAAGAGTCGAGAATCGTTGCAATTTTCTCAACAATCGTCTAGCCTTCAACGTTAAAAGTAATATTTTACCAAATGCGAAGAAAATATACGGGAACAAATAACGAGGATCGATCTGCAAAAAAAAAAAACCTATTCCGACGAATAACGAGAACTGCGTGCAAGCGATGTATTCGCGGAGTTACTTTTGACGACTGAAGACAGATGGATGAAGGCGAAGGAAAGGCAAAAATGCGTCGAAGAAACGTCGAGGATATTGCAAATTCACAATTGAATCGTTGAAACGATGAAATGATCGAGAATCAAACGGATAATTGGGAAATCACGAGAAACAAGGAATATATACATCTGTGCGGGTCCGTTTACTCGTATAATGATAGCTCCGACTGAGTGTTATTTCGGCTTGATGCTGCTAGCTTTGCTGTCGTCGTTATTATCGTCTTGGTCATCTTCGTGGCCGACGTGCGTTCTTCGTTGTCTTCGCTGTTCCCGCTGCTCTTGTCGCTGCTGTGTTGATGCTCGTACTGCTGATCCTGTTGTTGCTGTTGTTGCCATTGTTCCCGTTTGCTGGAATCAATGTTCTCGTCGAAACGAGTGTTTGTTTTTCTTATTCCTACAAAAAAAAATCCAGAAGCCTCAAAAAGAAAAAAATTTAACGACGAAGAGTCGAAGGTTTCGGGGTTTCGGGAATTTCCTCGTCTAACCCCGTTCCTCCGACTCCACGACGACTCGTGAAAGAAAGAAAAAAAAAAATTATATGATCCGGAATCGTTTATTTGGGCAATAATTCATGGGAATCGGAATTCTATAAACGATTGATATTAATGACGGTTTATGATAGAAAAAAAAAACGAAGAAGAACAACCTTACCAATTAATAGAGTCAGGGCCACCAGCCAGCCATATTATACTATGCAACTATACTATGATAATTTATGATCAATACTTAATATATATATCGTTTTTTTTTTAATAATCCGCGTATCACGATCACCGGTACCACCTAGACCATCACCTAGAGGACGCGTAGAGGATGCTAACTTTCTCTTCTATCTCTTATCATAAATCAGACCAAAATTTATTATTTCGTACTGTACCATCCTGATTAATAGTATAGCTTTATTAAGAGATCGAAGAAAAATGCAATAAAATTTGTAAAAAATTTAATTGCATTTTTGTTAATTTAATTTCCTGAGTTGCATTGACCTTCGGGGAAGAATTGCTGAGCACGCGTCCGGCTTTCACACGTTGATGTTTTGCTGTTTTTATTTTTATTTTTATTTTTTTTTAACGCTCCCTTTCCCGAAGTACTAGGCTTCGAAGCTCGCACGCACGTATCCACGGCTTTCGCTCGATATTAAAGGACCCAGCAGTTTCCTACTGCCTTGCCTGGTCTGTCTGCCTCTCCGCTACCTACTGACCTGCATTTTTTTCCGCTCGACCCCCCGACGCTGCCACTATATTGATGCTTGCTACTTTTTCCAACTACCCTTTTTCTCCGTACCTCATTATTTCATTTTCTAACCTATTTTATTTTTAAAAAATCTTGTTTCATCGAATTGTAATGAAATTTCAAAATTTCATTGTTGTGATTAACCATATTTGTTTATTTGGTATGATTAATTTATTTTATTTTATCTTATATCAGTTATTTTTAATAATGGCGAAAGCGGTGACGGGTACTATGGCCGTTAATTAAACGGTTCAAATTTGTATTTTCGACGATGCAAGATGGCGGAAACACCGTTGTAAGTCATATTTACGAATGAATTTAAAAGAAAAACCAGTGGAAGTCAATTTTAGTTGGAACTCCTGTAATTTTTTGAGTCAATCCTTAAAAGTGAACCCGTAGATGCAACGAAAATACGGGTTTAACGCAAAATATTTCGTCATTTGAGGTACCGAAATGTCCATGCTTATGTCAATGTTTATTTTTCCGGACTCCTACTGTTGAGTTTCACTAATTTTGTCCGTCTAGCGTTTCATTACCTCAGCTATGAAGCTTCGAGAGGTCGTTTTGTGTGTATTCTTTCAACCAGCACACATTGCATTCTTAATCTGTTTTACCGACACCCTCCGTCCCGCTCAGTCACCACGTTTCCCACCTTTTCCCGTTCGCTAAATTGTTTGGTATTGATCGTTTGTAAGTAGCTAATGAAACAGAGCACAGAATCCCTAAAGACCCGATGATGTTTGGCAATGCCAAAGAGAGGCTTTTCATCATTCGTGCTGAAACTACCTTGGCAGAAACCCGAGCGAGTAATTGAGTCGACCAGACGGAGCACTAAAATTCAAAATCCATTTTTTATTTTGCTACGTTTAAGGTAGTCCTCGTGCTACAATAGTGCGAGAAAGCTTCCTATGTACCACATGATAAAATATTCGCGGCCCTAGTGGTCATATGCAGCGAACTTTTGATTGAGTCTGTACAGAAATGACTGTTACACAACATGGAACCGTGCATATTCAGATACATTCACACCATAGAATATGCAGCTTACGCGTCGAATTTTCATTCATATATTGCATTCTTTTTGTGATCGTCGTTCGTAAACGAAACGGTGAATAATTTTGTTCTTTTTTCCTAACATGTGAATAATAGTCTTCTCCCGTCTACAATTTTTTTTATCAAAATCTGATTACGGGTTTAGTTTTAATATTTAAAAAACCGTATCAGGGTACAGCAATGCTTGCTATATGCTCTACACGTAATGGCTGCTAACTTTGACATTGAATATCCCGAGTTGGCAACGGTCAATCTGCTTCAAATTTCACGAGAAGTTGGGTACTGGCATTCTCTTCCTCCACTATAAATTTCAACAAATTCTCATTATAAACGCGTTTGCACGAGGACTGCCTTGATACGATTTATTTTTGCTTATGGGTATGAAAAATTGTAGTTTTTTTCACGATACGATGAATTGCAGTCTCGCGCCTTCAAAGGGAGAGTAAAAATACCGATGAAGCTTGAACAATAGAGATAACGCTTAAATTCTCAACAAATTTCTGTTTGACGTGAATGTGTCGGCAGATTTTTTTGTCGTCGCAGTTTTAGCTTCCCCTTGAGGCAAAAATGATACATCGACACAGGTTGTCATGAGTGCTAAAGCGACGAAACAACAAATTCGTTTCCGTATTTTCCACGAAATGGTCAATCATTTTGGGTAAAATTAGTGTCACCTTAGACACAATTGGCGCAGCCATGACGCTCTGCTTTACCTTGAAATGCCACACGCAACTCGAAGAAACTAAGGAAACGGATTTCTTACCGACCGAGTCGTGTATCATTACTTTACTTGCGACGGAACTTCTCGCTGTGCTCTCGAGTGCGAAAATGAAATCGGTGATTAATTTGAATTGATTTTATCAAGTATACAAGACAGACCTTGAGGCTGTTTCTACAATGAGTACGGAGTCTAGTCTGCTGAAAAATGCGATTTACCATCTGTAAAATCAATATTCACTGGTTTCATGCGTATTATCCATAATCGTGGAAGATTTAAAATTTTAAAAGTTGTACTGGCTGACCAACGTTATTTGTTTAAAAATCCCGAAATTCTGCAAAATTAAGATTAATGAAGTTAATCTGACGTACAGAAGAAAGTAAGTAGTAACTGACTTTAGGTCAGTCATGTCATTAGTGTATAGGAAGTGAAGTTAAAAAGCATTCTTAATTCTTCTAAGAAATATGGATATGCTTCGAGTGCGAACGTTCATTGAGACTTTTTACCATTTCTGTCATAAAGCCCAAGTAAAGGAGACAAAATGGGTCTCATTTGTTATAGGCTTCATGATTCCCGTACTTCAAAGCGCAGGCGCGAAAATATCAACCATTGAATATTGCATCTGCGGATGGTTAACCAAATTTTTCAGCAGGCTCGACTCCATACTAAACTCCCGTTCCCATTGTAAACGCAGCCTTAAAAACGCGAGGGAAAAAAAAAAATTCTCAAAACAACACACTTTTAATTTGATAATTTGCACACGAGAAGTTCATCGTGCCGAGGGATCTTTACCGAACTTGTAAATACGTTATCAAAGCCTTATAGTACAAAAAATTGCCGCAACTCTCGTGAACGAGCGTTTGGGCCTTAGAGGTCGCTGTATAGCCCATGGGGGGAGATGCTTATTATTGTTTGAAGATTACAGTAGTCGTTGGGATATTTCCTAACTACTTTTTCCCCAGAATGCCGATAGACAGTGGCAAAACGACACGAGGTGGAAGACGGAGAAGTCGTAGCAGCTGGCGTACGACGGCACAAGAGGGAGAGAGAGAGGGATGAGGAAAGACGCCGAGGAGAGACATCGAAAGCGATGAACGAGATTACGATTGATTCTTAACGGCGGTTGGGGGGTTGGGGTGGGAAAGAGCACTCCGGCGGGTCCCCCGGAGGTGGCTCCTGCTTTTTGTCATCTCTATATCTTTGGAAAAATCATCGTGACTCAAAAAGGCCTACTCGCACACTTTAGTATTAAAACAAAAACGAATGATATAAACAAAATGAAGGAAATTAAATACGAAGGAGAGTAAAAGGAAAAGTACGGAGATTCACGAAACGTTTTGGTAGAAAAAAGATGTACCAGCGACTAGAGAATTATTAATTAAACAAAAAAAAACAAATAAATAAGGAGAAAAAAAGAATGTACGCGGCAGCGGGTGGTGCGAGTATAGCCAACCGAAGAAAGCAGAAGCGTCTTCAGTTGAATAAGCGAGATGGCGCTGGTGCACAGGCAGCGGCGGCAGCTGCGCGTGCCCGTAGTTTATCGGCACACACGCCGATCGGTCAACAGTCCGGCCAACAGCACGGTAAATTGTCGGTCGGTCAGCACGTCGTGCCGTCACTACAGCTGTCCCTGCCACCACAAATTGTCCAGCCGCCAACATACGGTTTTCACTCAAGTCACGAGCACAATCGCAATCGTGTCAATCGGCGTGCTCAGAACGAACGTAAATCAACGTCCGCCATTACGAATAATTATCACAATAACAACAATCATAATCGTCATAATAACGATAATAATCGTCAGCGTCTTCTTGCACCACCGCCGATATCGCCGATCGTACAATTTCCCATATCACCGCCGCCGCTATCACTGGAATCACCCAATTCACTCGTCGCCAATGTCACGCAAGCTATCGCGAGCAAGACAAACGTCTACGGCAACAATAATTCAAGCTCAGCCGCAGCAGTTGCTTTTCCCTTTCCGCCGCCCTCGTTCCTCGACCTAAGAGTATCGCCTTCTACTTCCGAGCTACAGGTGGGTATAAAGCCGTCACGCTTTTCATCTCTTTCATCTCTCGTATTTCACAGTAATTCTCTGTTCAACCGTTAAAACAAAGTACCACACTCTTCTTGTTCATTACGATAAATCGATTTTATTCGGATACGCTCGTCGCTGATATCCACGAAAGACGTCATACATTGTCGTTTCAATTTCGTTAAATTTATATCGATTCGTCGAGCTTTATTCAAATTGGTGCAAAGTTTAAAGGACCGTCTACAATGTCCGGATACGTATCCACAACCGCTTCAGTAGAAAGTTGGAGGACAGGGAAACCTGTAATATAGCTTACAATAGAGGGGTTGTGAACCGTACGGTGCGTTTTATTTGCCACTTCCAGCAGCTTCCGGAAGCAAAAGTATTTTTTAAACGTTATATTTGACAACTTTTGTTTGCACGTTTGGAAGTCTTCCAGCGTTAGTCGCTTCCGAGCATCAAGAGCTGGAAGGAAAGCATTACCAAAAGACGCGCAGTCACTCTTTCAAAGAAAACGCTTCCAGCTTTTGCTTCTGAAAGCTGCTGGAAGTGGCAAATAAAACTCATCGATAGTACAGTCGGACCTCAGACACTGTCTGACCCCGGGTACTGATGTCAGCTGTTACTCGGGCACTATGGAATCCTCATTCCAGAAACAGTGCCGCTACAATGTAGAATCTCCCATGAACAAAATTTTTTTATAACTGCAACGAGTGGAGGGTACCGATATACGTATGATACGGGCCTGGTGCTTTATCCTCATTGGTTAGCAAAAAGGTTAGGTCTTTCGTTCAGTGCCCGAGACTCCTGCGCTCGAGCTCGCAGTCAGTGCCCGAGGTCCGACTATATAGGTTTTCCTATCCTTCAACTTTCTACTGTAGCGGTCACGGAAGCGTATACGGACATTGTAGACCATCCTTTAGGATGTTTACACTTACTTTCCCATATCCAAACGTGTAAATCATTGTGAATTGTAGATCCCAAATAGTTAATATAAAAAAAAAAGAAAAATCTAAGACACAAAGGAAATTGAGTTTCAATAGTTATATTAACAAGTTATTAATAACAAATTTACAGAATGTTGTTAACTAAATATTTATAAAAATTATTATTCTTTTTTCATGAATTGTAATAACTGATGTTTCCTATTATAAATAATTTTTCCCATTCATTTCCCTTAATTTTTTACATACAAATAGTTTTTCAAAATTCAATTTTTCCGTGGGAAAAATATTGTTATGATATTTTCTATGCTGCAATGTGATTGTTCGATTTTAAAGAATTTTAATCATTTTCGTTGAATAACCCATGTGTTTGAGAAAATTATCTAAATGAAACATTTTCGAGATATTCAAGAAGATATATCTATGAAACCAGTCGGTTAATAACTTTGAAATTTTGCAAAGGTAATCGGTAAACTCTATGTGAAAATACGTCCCAAATTCACGTCATCCTTTTTATTTTTCAACTTTGTGTGAAACATCCTTGAGAGAAAAATTTTTCATCTCTTTTCAAATACATATACTGATTCTAGCAAGCTTGTACAGTTGAATGAATGAATATTATGATTCGTTTAAATCTAAATTAATTTGTCTAATTATTTAAATCTTTGATATTATTTTTCTGCTTTTTCTTACTTTTTTTAATTCGTTCAATTCGTCGAATTGACGAAGTTACTCTAATTATCTATTTTATCGAATTCCAGGGTCGATTGAATTTTTGAATTCCATTGAACTGATTTTATCGAAGTTTTTTAATTTTTAAAATCCTTCGAATCGCTTGAATCTATCGAAATCTTGAAATTGTAAAATTACTTTAATCACTGCGAGTTTCGAATGCAAGTGATTATCGCTTGATTAATTGTACATTGTTGAACTTGTGATCTCTGTTATGGGTCTTTGAGATAGACTCGAATTCAGCGATTGCTAAACGGTAATTTTTGTTTTTTTTTTTTCTTTAGCAATAAGAACGGCATTACTTTTAGTAAGTTGTTTGTTATTTTCACACTATATGCCCGCCATTTCAATGCACACCACAGTCTTTCGCCTAAACGCTATATACTGATCTATAACCGTATCGCTAAACTTGAATCTCCAAAATGCTACGTATTCTCGTAATTTAATTTAGATTTTACCACCGCTATACAATAACAATTCGATCTACTTAGTACCGTATATTGATTGAGAATCGATAGAAAATTTGCATAGAAACTTCTACTAGTAACTTTTTTCACTCATTTTCATTTAAATATATTTACTACATACATTATAATTATTATTCGTCTAACCCCCCCGATGCACCGCACTCACCGGCACTCACTGCCGGGCACGATTACTATTATTACTATTCATATATATATACATACACAAATGATATGTTTATATATAAATTTTATTGACACCATCGATCGGCTGTCTGGTGGCGCGAATTTGTCAAAAATTTTCCGCGGAATTATTATCATTATTATTTGTTGCTAGCGTCATAACTTTGAAATATCCACCTGCACCTTGATTCGCTGGAGTTATGCCAAGAACGAGAAAAGACTAAACCAGACGAATAAATTGATTATTTTTAAAATAAAAAAAAATTATTTATTTATAAGATTAAAAAAAAAAACGTAATTTCATTATCTACGTGCATTCACTTTCTTTAAAATACAACGCTGGGGCTGTGTCGTAATGCTCGATTAGCGAACCAAGGAGCGCCGATATTTCATAGTTATTCGTTGCGATGTATTTTTGTTTTTTTTTTTTAATTTTTCCATAATTAGAGAAAAAAATATATATGTGTATTTTGATTTCACAGAAATTAACGTTATGCGCGACAGTGATCTTAAAATGATGATAAAAAACGAGTTGAAAAATAAAAAAATAGAAGAAAATTGAAATTAAAAAAAAAAACCCGAATGTTACTATAGTGAAGGACTCTGAGGGGCGGTGCTAAGGGAGGATAAATCATTTTAGTGAATTTACACATTGCGTATATATATGTATTACGTTATATACGCGTGGTGGAAGGGGTGGATATCGATGAGATCGATGATATATGCAAATGAATAAGCGGAATGCAGGCTGCTCTATTAATTAGAAGGGAGAAGCAACGTTTAAGGGGGGGTAAGGCGGTGAACTTTAGGGAGTTGCCGTCCAACTTGGCTACGAGGCTCATACCGCCGCTACCACGTTATCCCCCGAGATCTTACGTTTACGGGGTAAGTATCATGCCAAAGTATTATGAAAAAAAAAAACACCACAAAAATAAAAACGAAATGCACCACAAAAACAAAGAAAGAGTAAAAGAAACACTCCAAATCACCGGCAAAAGCATCGTTCCCGTAGCGCGTCGCCACCATCGAGATGGGCGCGAAATACCCGGAGTATATACTAGAAAAATTTCTAGAAATAATCCTTTTAGAAGACATATATTGAACTTTCATCGTTTACAAAGTAATAGGACCATCCAATCTGTAGAAATCCTAATTTAGTGGATAATGATGAAAAATTTGGTCTTTGGAAAATCTGCTGTTAAATGCAGATATCACGAGCGTATTTGAAATCGAGGGATGCTGAATATACGAAAGAATATTCATATAGTGAGTGAGATTGTAGTGATATGCACAATTAGCTCCAAGTATCATAGAAGCTCTATTTTTTCACAGCCAATAATCGAAAGCTATTAGGGCTCTCAAGAGTGTAACATTGGAAGAAACCCTCGCGAACTTAATCAATCAATTTACAACCCGAAAGCAACCGGTTAATTTCTGAAAAAATCCAACCTCAAACCCACCGCGTTTCAACCATTGAAGGCCGAGTCTCAACCTCTTTTCGCGTTGAATGGTTGGAGCGCTGTTGGTTTTCGTTGAACCAACCTTCAATCAACCGTAGATATTACTCTCGAATGGTTTGATTTCGACTGGTTTCAGAGGCAAACCAACCGCAGAAGCAACAGCCGAGAGGTTGGAACTCGGTGGGTTTTCGTCACACAACTGTAACTATAAGAATCGTTGAAAGACGGTTAGATTTTTGCACAAATCAACCAAATGCAATGTACGGTTGGTTTAGTTCGCTAGGGAAAAAAGTTTCATTGTCACATATATTACTGCGGCACTCGTATCCCTCCCTTCCACATATACACATTAGGTGTCATCAACTTTAGCAGAAGAGCTATTATCTCCTGTGAGATTAGTTGATGGAAAACTTTTCAAATCAAATGTACGTTTTTATAGTAATCGCTAATTAATGCAAAGTTAGAAAAATAAAAACGCTACCCGTATGATGAAATGGATAATTGCAAAATCGTAATATATTTTTGAAATTTCATTAAGATAGTAATAATGTGATATTTAATTATTCCACTGCTTTATAAAGGTCATACGCGGACATGTACATGACTCAAGCAGTACTCGAGTGTTTACATTTGGCAACGTTACAATAGACGAGGGTACAACCATGGCCTACAATTATCTCGCGTAATTGATGCCGTATCATTGCTGATAAAATCTAATAAAATCTTGTAAAGACTTTTAGCTGGAAAATCAGCATCGTGTGAATAACTAGCTAAGGCACCCCTAACGACAATTCAAATTCTCGGGCGCTTTTGTTCACTTCGTGCTGTGTTTAAAATGGCTGCTTCAGCTTCATTTTCCGTAATTTTTCACACATTGCCAGCAAATATTTTTTTTACACTTTCGGCTACCTAAGAATTTGTTTGACTCATTAGAAACTTCAGAATATACTCTATTGTAATCTAGTTTTTCGTTGAGAACTCCATTGTTTGCGGTAAGAAATGTTTGTGTATCTCGCATTATATTTTAAGATCCCCATAAGACCATGCGTTAAAACGAGGTGTTTTTAGAGAGATATATCTTTCCTATAATTTCGGCAAGCTTATCGAAAATTTGGGGAGAATAAACAGGAAAGATTAATGAATGGGTACGTATAATTTTGAAGAGGCTTTGTATTACTTGCGATAATTGAAGAAACTCTTGAATAAGATTTGTATGAGGGATACGCGATATATCTTATGACCTACATCGATTCAGATTGCCGAGTTCTCAAGGCCACCACAAGGTAATCCCTGTCCAAATTCCAATTTGAAAAACAGTTATTCGAATAAGCGAATTTTATGAAAACAGTTTCGATAGAAACTCCGATATTTATGGCTTTGTAGAAATAGACTGTTACGATTCTACACTGGAATAAATTCCAGTGATGCCAATCATAAAGGACCGAGCGAAATAAAGGACGCGTATCTTTGTGGTTGGGGAGGATGCATTCGATTGCAATATATTGCGATGAAGCGAGTTATAAAATTTATTGATTTGCTTAAAAGTAGCTCAACTTTCAGAATATTCTAGAGCGAGAAATCAAGGGAAGGTGGGTTGAATGTTGAATGCACGCCGAGGATCTAGAGGCGAGTGGGAAATGTGTGAACATGTAACAGCAGATTTTAGGCATCAACCGGAACGTCGTAGTGAAAGGCGCTTTAATGGTATCGAGAGAAGAACAGGGATTTCGGGAAAGGCCTAGAAAGTCAAGGAGATGTTAGAGACAAGAAGGAAAAACATTGTTCGCGATTACAATATTAATTTCCCATCACGAAACTTCAGTACAACCATACGTCTTGACGTCTGGTTCGTGACTTCTGTTCTTAGTTCCCTTTGTCAAGAAGATTGTACATTAGGGTGATTCAAATAAAATCGATGTTTTTTTTTTCGTATAAATTTGATAGCTGTTAGTACTTGTCAAAAAAGTAACTCTGTCCAAATTTGAGCTCTTAAAAAAATTTTTTAGAGGTCGCGCAAGTGACTTTTTTATTTTTTTTTTCGATCGGGGCTAACAATCACGATTTAAAAATTTCTATTTTTTCGTTCTGCATAAAAAAATATCAGTACCTGATGAAGCAGTGGTTGTTCCAAAATTTGGGCTCATAAAAAAAAAATTTAATGGTCGCGCAGGCGATATTGAACTTTTTCGTTTTTCAAATCAGGCTGAAAATCATGATATAGATGTTTAGATTTTCCGGTGTCACGACAAGAGATATCACTACTTTATAAAAAGTGAGTTTCCCGAAATTTGGGTGCTAGAAAAAAGTTGAGGGGTTGAGCAAGTAATTTTTCTATTTTTATAATCAATTCTCGTTAAAATTCATGATATAGAAATGTCGATTATACGCTGTGGTAACAACAATTATTGGTACCCAATGGATTAGTTGTTCTATAACAATTTCGGTTCTTGTAGAAAATGTAACAACTGTCGCAGGCAAGTTTATAACATTTTTTTCTAAATTTTCATGATGATGTTTGTTAAAAATCATGATGAAACCGATTTTGAACGGAGAAAACAATAAAAAAATACGATAGGAAATATTTATTCCAATAAATATGGCACACATTTGTCGGTGTTTAAAAAAAAAATGTTTTTTTTCTCCCGAACAGGTTCAAAAGTTTCATTTAGATATACAAAGACGCAGGTTAAAATTTTAGATTTTAATATTAACATTAATTAACAAATCAATAAAAAAAGTAATTCTACCATATAGTTTTGCAGATATTGCAAGTTAAAGTTCTATGGTTTCTCCATCTGAACACGTGGTAAACTTGGAAACGGTTCTTACTGTTTTTATAAAAAACAACACCGTATTAGAAAACCTTCTAAAGAAAATATTGAAAAAAAACGTGTGAGTTGGCGTTGGAACTCACGAAATTTGATGTGTAAACATTTGAGCTCGCGTCAGTTTGGTGTGGGAAAATTGAGGTCGTGCATTGGTTAAGGAGGTACGACTAGTATGAAGAATCCAACTGACGGACTTGAATTTTTTATATGTTTTTGCCGAATACTTTATGCGCCTATTGCCAAAATTTGAGCTATATTAACCGTTTAGTTTATTCGTAATAAAATTGCAAAGTCGAGCAGTTTGAGTTACTAAAGCACGTCGTCTTATGGAGACGGTTAACCGGAAGTGCTGTGATCACGGTTTTGCTGCTCACGTATCCAACTACACCCGTTGAAAAACTGAAACTTGATAGATTAGATATAATAGATATTGTAAAAAATTGAAAAATTACTCTTCACCGTGTAGTTCTGGCACTACATCATAAAAAAGTTTCAATTTCCGGTTGTAAATGTTCAGAACGATCAAATAGCACCCACAGACTTAGCAACGTCGCGAGTAACAGCTGATGGGTTTCGGCGAACATAACCTAGCTTTGTTTTGATATTAGCAACGAAGATAGAGTCATCTTCGTTGGTCACGTATACCAACTTATAGCATCGCCAATGCGACGTTGCCAAGTGTTTACTTCAAATTCCATCATGTTATTTATGGAGTTTTATTATTTATCACGTATCAATTATATGTATAATTATCATTCTACCGATCGTATTAATTCCACTGAGGTAATTCAAGTCTATTTTAATAGGTTTTCGGCTGATTTTAAAAAATGTTTTTTAGTCCGTTTTTGTGGTAGACATGTCATTATTATTATGATGGAGACTACTATCGAGTCGTTGACAATCTAATTTTTCAGTTTTTATTAGTTCATGCGCAATAAATTAATCATTTACCACAAAATTTTTCACATTATAATCGATAATATGAATAATCAACGCAAATAAACATAAATCAGAACAACTGTGGGTAAAATAAATTTAGACTTTTTTTTGACTCCAAAGCAGGGATGGGCAACATCGAATGAAAAAGTATTTAAATACATCATTAAAATACAAAATGCTTTTCCACTCGTCATTTATTTCGGGTACGAGTGACGAATGAATTTCCACTCGCCATTCGTTTCGCATTCGAGTGACGAGTGGTTTTTCATTCTGTATTTAATTCGCGTTCGAGTGACCAGTGGATTCCCACTCGTCATTTATTTCGGGTACGAGTGACGAATGAATTTCCACTCGCCATTCGTTTCGCGTTCGAGTAACGAGTGGTTTTTCATTCTGTATTTACTTCGCGACCAAGTGACGAATGGATTCCCACTCGTTGTTTACATCCGAACTAAGTGAAGAGTGGGGGAACCATTCGAACGCCGTCTTCGGTTCGAGTGGAAAAACACTCGTTATATGTTTACTTTCAGATCCGAATGAATTTCCACTCGACAAATTTTTCGAAAAAGATGGATTCGTGAATCAATAATTGTTTTAAATTAAAATGAATATCCACTCGATATTCGGTTCAAATACAAGTGGAAATATATTGACGTGATGCAGTGATAATAAGATAAATAGATAGATGGATACATAGACAGAGAGACAGAGGGAGATTGAGAGAGATTGAGAGAGAATGAGAGAGATTGAGAGAGAATAAGAGAGATTGAGAGAGATTGAGAGAGATAGAGAGAGAATGAGAGAGATTGAGAGAGAATAAAGAGATTGAAAGAGATTGAGAGAGAATGAGAGAGATTGAGAGAGAATGAGAGAGTTTGTAAGAGAATGAGAGAGATTAAGAGAATGAGAGAGATTGAGAGAGAATGAGAGAGATGGAGAGAGATCGAGAGAGATTGAGAGAGATCGAGAGAGATTGAGAGAGAATGAGAGACAATGAGAGAAATTGAGAGAGATTAAGAGAAAATGAGAGAGATTGAGAGAGATTAAGAGAGATTGAGAGAGATTAAGAGAGAATGAGAGAGAATAAGAGAGATTGAGAGAGAATGAGAGAGAATGAGAAAGAATAAGAGAGATTGAGAGAGATTTAGAGAGAATGAGAGAGATTAAAAGAATGAGAGAGCTTGAGAGAGATTGAGAGAGAAAGAGCGAGAATGAGAGAGATTGCGAGAGAATGAGAGAGATTGAGAGAGATTGAGAGAGAATGAGAGAGAATAAGAGAGATTGAGAGAGATTAAGAGAGATTAAGAGAGAATGAGAGAGATTAAGAGAGACAGAAAAAGATTGAGAGAGAATGAGAGAGATTCAGAGAGATTCAGAGAGAATAAGAGAGATTGGGAGAGAATAAGAGAGATTGAGGGAGATTGAGAAAGAATGAGAGAGAATAAGAGAGATTAATACAGAATAAGAGAGATTGAGAGAGAATAAGAGAGATTAAGAGAGAATGAGAGAGATTGAGAGAGAATAAGAGAGATTAAGAGAGAATGAGAGAGAATGAGAGAGATTAAAAGAATGAGAGAGCTTGAGAGAGAATGAGAGAGATTAAGAGAGATTGAGAGAGATTGAGAGAGAATGAGAGAGATTGAAAGAGATTAAGAGAGAACAAGAGAGAATGAGAGAGATTAAGAGAGACAGAGAAAGATTGAGAGAGAATGAGAGAGATTCAGAGAGATTCAGAGAGAATAAGAGAGATTGGGAGAGAATAAGAGAGATTGAGAGAGATTGAGAGAGCATGAGAGAGAATAAGAGAGATTAATACAGAATAAGAGAGATTGAGAGAGAATAAGAGAGATTAAGAGAGAATGAGAGAGAATCAGAGAGAATCAGAGAGATTGAGAGAGATTAAGAGAGATTAAGAGAGATTAAGAGAGATTGAGAGAGAATGAGAGAGATTGAGAGAGACTAAGAGAGATTAAGAGAGATTAAGAGAGAATGAGAGAGAATAAGAGAGAATGAGAGATATTGAGAGATAATGAGAGAGAATGAGAGAGAATAAGAGAGAATGAGAGAAATTGAGAGAGACTAAGAGAAATTAAGAGAGATTGAGAAAGAATGAGAAAGAATAAGAGAGAATAAGAGAGATTGAGAGATAATGAGAGAGATTAAGAGAGATTAAGAGAGAATGAGAGAGAATGAGAGACATTGAGAGAGAATGAGAGAGATTAAGAGAGAATGAGAATGATTAAGAGAGATGAAGAGCGAATGAGAGAGATGGAGAGAGATTGAGAGAGAATGAGAGCGAATGAGAGAGATTGAGAGAGAATAAGAGAGAATGAGAGAGAATGAGAGAGATTCAGAGAGAATGAGAGAGATTAAAAGAGAATGAGAGATATTGCGAGAGAATAAAAGAGATTGCGAGAGAATGAGAGAGAATGAGAGATATTGAGAGAGAATGAGAGAGATTGAAAGAGAATGAGAGAGAATGAGAGAGATTAAGAGAGAATGAGAGAGAATGAGAGAGAATGAGAGAGATTGAGAGAGATTGAGAGAGAATAAGAGAGATTGAGAGAGGCTGAGAGGAAATGAAAGAGATTCAGAGAGAATGAGACAGATTAAGAAAGAATGAGAGGAATGAGAGAGATTGAGAGAGAATAAGAGCGATTAAGGGAGATCTACCTCATTCTCTGTCAATCTCTCTCATTCTCTCTCATTCTCTCTCAATCTCTCTTAATCTCTTCCAATTTCTCTCATTCTCTCTCAATCTTTCTCATTCTCTCTCATTCTCTCTCAATCTCTCTAATTCTCTCTCAATCTCTCTTATTCTCTCAATCTCTCTTAATCTCTCCCAATTTCTCTCATTCCCTCTCAATCTCTCGAATTCTTTCTCATTTTCTCTTAATCGCTCCCAATTTCTCTCGTTCTCTTTCATTTTCTCTCAGCTTCTCTCAATCTCTCTTATTCTCTCTCAATCTCTCTCAATCTCTCTCATTCTCTCTCTTTCAATCTCTCTCAATCTCTCTTATTCTCTCTCAATCTCTCTCATTCTCTCTTAATCTCTCTCATTCTCTCACATTCTTTCTAAATCTCTCTTAATCTCTCCTCATTTCTCTCATTCTCTCTCAATCCCTCTCAATCTCTCCCAATTTCTCTCATTCTCTCTCGTTCTCTCTCATTCTTTCACAATCTCTCTTAATCTTTCCCAATTTCTCTAAATCTCTCTCAATCACTCCCAATCTATCTCATTCTCTCTTAATCTTTCTCAATCTCTTTCATTTTCTCTCATTCTCTCTCATTCTCTCTCATTCTCTCTCCATCTCTCTCATTCTCACTCAATCTCTCTTATTCTCTCTCAACCTCTCTCATTCTCTTCCAATTTCTCTTATTCTATCTCATTCTCTCACATTCTCTCTTGTTCTCTCTCAATCTCTCTGATTCTCTCTCGTTCTCTTTCAATCTCTCTCATTCTCTTTCAATCTCTTTCAATCTCTCTTATTCTCTCCCAATGTCTCTCATTCTCTCTCAATCTCTCTCATTCTCTCACATTCCTTCTAAATCTCTCTTAATCTCTCCTAATTTCTCTCATTCTCTCTCAATCCCTCTAATTCTCTCTCAATATCTCTAATTCTCTCTCAATCTCTGCCAATTTCTCTCATTCTCTCTCAATCTCTCTAATTCTCTCTCATTCTCTCTCAATGTCTTTCATTCTCTGGTCATCTCTGACAACTTCTCTCATTCTCTCTCAATCTCTCTCATTCTCTCTTATTCTCTCTCAATTTCTCTCATTTTGTCTCGATCTCTCTTAATCTCTCTTAATCTCTCTCAATCCCTTCCAATCTCTCTCATTCTCTCTCATTCTCTCTCAATCTCTCTCATTCTCTCTTATTCTCTCTCAATCTCTCTCATTCTCTTTCATTCGCTCTCATTCTCTCTCATTCTCTTTCCATCTCTCTTATTCTCTCTCAACCTCTTTCATTCTCTCCCAATTTATCTCATTCTCTCTCATTCTCTTACATTCTCTCTTATTCTCTCTCAATCTCTCTGATTCTCTCTTATTCTCTTTCAATCTCTCTCATTCTCTCTCAATCTCTCTTATTCTCTCTCAACCCCTCTTTTTTTCTCTTAATCTCTCTCATTCTCTCTCAATCTCTCTCAATCTCTCTTATTTTCTCTCAATCTCTCTTATTCTCTCTCAATCTCTCTCATTCTCTCTCAATCTCTCTCATTCTCTTACACTCTCTCTTAATCTCTCAATTTCTCTCATTCTCTCTCAATCTCTCCAATTCTCTCTCAATATCTCTAATTCTCTCTCAATCTCTCTCAATCCCTCCCAATTTCTCTTATTCTCTCAATCTCTCTCATTCTCTCTCAATCTCTCTTAATCTCTTCCAATTTCTCTCATTCTTTC
Source organism: Rhorus exstirpatorius (assembly GCA_963564615.1). Classification (NCBI taxonomy): domain Eukaryota; kingdom Metazoa; phylum Arthropoda; class Insecta; order Hymenoptera; family Ichneumonidae; genus Rhorus; species Rhorus exstirpatorius. The sequence continues at coordinate 16,435,309 of OY751317.1, read as the reverse complement.
CCAATTTCTCTCATTCTCTCTCAATCTCTCTAATTCTCTCTCATTCTCTCTCAATCTCTCTAATTCTCTCTTATTCTCTCTTATTCTTTCTCAATCTCTCTCATTCTCTCTTATTTTCTCTCATTCTCTCTTATTTTCTCTCATTCTCTCTCAATCTCTTTCATTCTCCCTCAATCTCTCTCATTCTTTTTCATTCTCTCGCATTCCCTCTTATTTTCTCTCCATCTCTCTCATTCTCTCTCAATCTCTCTTATTCTCTCTGAACCTCTCTCATTCTCTCCCAATTTCTCTCATTCTCTCTCATTCTCTCAATCTCTCTGATTCTCTCTCATGCTCTTTTAATCCCTCTCATTCTCTGTTAATCTCTCTTATTCTCTCTCATTCTCTCTCAATCTTTCTCTGTCTCTCTGTCTACCCTAGCGGGAAAAACAACCACCCAAGCAACCGCGCAGACAACCGGTTGTTTTGTGCAAAAAAGCAACCGCAAAAGATGCGGTTGCTTGCGGTTGCTAGTTGCTGGTGGTTGCTAATGCAGTTGTTGATGGTTGCTTTAAGTTCATACAATCGCGATCAACCGATCATGCGGTTGTTGTTATTTTCCAAAGTCCGCTGAATATGCTGGGATCGATTAAGGTAATCGGAGACGTTATTTATTGTATCATACGTGTAGTATTACGTAGTGCTCCTCTGTTAACATAGAAAGTTGCTAAATACTTCATAAGAAAAACCGTAATTTTATAAAAAATACAATATCCAAGAGTTTGTATTTAACCCATTAAGGATGTATTGGACGTACCTTCCCAACCAAAATTGACTTTCGTCGCGACAATATTGCATACTTTGGGATAAGATAAAAATCGGAAAAAATTCAACCACAATAAAGACGATAGAAGATTAATTTTGAACAATAATAGAGCCAAAAAGTTATCAATAAATTGTTTAAACAAAACATTGTTTACCAAATTTTTAGGGAAAGTTTCCTTTTTGACACGTGAAATGAATTCGTTGATTTTTCTGACTATACATGAGTTTTTTAAAAATTTTCTTATCATTTTGAAATTTCGGTTTTCGAAAATTTTTTAATTTTGAAAAATGAAGGAAGAATCATGAATTTTGGATATGTTTTCGTAAAAACGTTGTATATTTTACAATTTAGAAGTTTCCAGGGCATTGAACGAATAGTTTCGTAAATACAACCTTTACAAATTTCCGAAACCTGAAATTTCAAAATGATAAGAAAATTTAAAAGAAATTCACGTGTAGTCAGAAAAATCAATGAATTCATTTCACATGACAAAAAAAACATTCCCTAAAAATTTGTTAAGCAATGTTTTGTTGAAACAAATTATTGATAACTTTTGAGCATTATTATTATTAAAAAGTCTTTATTGTAGTTGTAAATCGTCTTTATTGTAGTTGAATTTTTTCCGATTTTTATCTTATCATGAAGTAGGCAATATTGTCGACGAAAGTCACTTTTGGTTGGGAAGGTACGTCCGATACATCCTTAACGACCAAGATAGTTAATTTTATAACATGTTTTTGAACCTAAATTTTACATCTGTAACAAATTAATAAATGAATATAATGTAAGGTTCTCTATATTTTCGGGTGTGCTAAAATAGAATCCCAAACGGGCATTGCGGTTTAAAAAAAAAGTAAAAAAATCCGATTTTAGAGAATCAAAAAAGGGACAAAAAAGTTCGTGTACAACAATCTCTTGGATAAACGGGTAAGGCGCGGGCGCGTGTCAAAGAATAAAACTGCACCCAAACGCGCTTTATATGCGGATTAAAAAAGTAAAAAAATCTGATTTTAGATTATCAAAAAAGGGACAAAAAAGTTCCCGTACGGTCATCTCTCGGATGAACAGGTGAAGTGGGGGCGCGTGCCAAAGAATGAAACTGAACTCAAACGCGCTTTATATGCGGCTTAAAAAAAATATTCAAAAATCCGTTTTTAGAGAATCGAAAAAATAACAATAAAGATGCTGTACAGATATCTCTCAGTCATAGTTTAAGGTGGCTCATCAGTGAATTAAAAAACCGGCGATACGAATGAAACTTCGGGAGATGAATGAAGAAGATGCAATGAACGCTCTCTCAAAATTTCAGGGTATGTTGCCAGGCAAATTATTGCGAACGAGTAATTTAAAATTACCTAATTTAGCATGGGTCTTATGGCAGTTGATTCCATTTTCACCGGAAGTGACATGATACCTTTTGATAAAGACGAGAGTTCTTATTTAAATTTTGAGTATTGAAAGATGAAATCGTGAACTTTCCAATGGTATTTAAAAAATTGTGTCTTGCCAGGGATTTTCCCGAGAAATTTAATCGCGAAAGTCATCGTGTGTGCAAATCTCGGATACAATATAAATGTCTGTCATTCTGCACGCGAGGAAACATATGAATATCAGCTATCGTTTTTGACTTGATCGCTCTGACAGCGTTAAATACTTTTGTCAGTTGAGACTTTATTTATATTATTTATAATAAATTATGAATAAAATATCACGGGAAACGTCATCGAAATTCATAAATTTTATTTATACAGAGTATTTAGAAAATATTATGATAGGTTTATGATTTTTTTTCACGTCACGATTTTTGACTAGTGTTGTCACTGATGGGCCGCCTTAAAAGCTACAAATTGCCAAACTTCCAATGTGCAGGTATGCAGATATCTTCAGGGTCATATCGGCGACCCCAAAAACCCTTAAAGAACATGTTTTACGATAATTCGTTAATTTTTGAAAATTGGTTACGGTATTTCGAATTTGGTATTTTTCACTTCGAATTGGTAATCAGCGACCCCAAAAACCCCCTAGAACATATTTCACGCTAATTCGTTAATTTTTAAAAATTGGTTCCGTCATATTGGATCCGCCATCTTGAATTTTGTATTTTTTACTTCGAATCCGTAATCAGCGACATCGAAAACCCTCAAATTGCTTACCTTTATGCAAAAATATTTGCGAGAGAAAAACGTGTGACCCAATCGATTAAGACAACCACTAACAACTGCACGAGCAACCACCAGCAACTAGCAACTGCAAGCAACTGCATCTTTTGCGGTTGCTTTTTTGCACAAAGCAACCGTTGTCTGCCCGGTTGCTTGTAGGGTTGTTTTACACGAGACAACCGGTTGCTTTTACCGCTAGGGTATGTATCTATCTATCTATCTATCTTATTCTCACTGCATCACTACAATAAATTTCCACTTGTATTCGAACCGAATATCGAGTGGAAATTCATTTTAATTTAAAACAATTATTGATCCAAGAATCCATCTTTTTCGAAAAATTTGTCGAGTGGAAATTCATTCGGATCTGAAAGTAAACAAATAACGAGTGTTTTTCCACTCGAACCGAAGACCGCGTTCGAATGGTTCCCCCACTCTCCACTCAGTTCGGATGTCAACAACGAGTGGGAATCCATTCGTCACTCGGTCGCGAAGTAAATATAGAATGAAAAACCACTCGTTACTCGAACGCGAAACGAATGGCGAGTGGAAATTCATTTGCCACTCGTACCCGAAATAAATTACGAGTGGGAATCCACTCGTCACTCGATCGCGAAACGAATGGCGAGTGGAAATTCATTCGCCACTCTTACCCAAAGTAAACGGCGAGTGGAAATCCACTCTTCACTTAAATTTACAATAAATGAGGAATGAAAAACCATTCGTCATTTTTTTTTTTTTTAAGTTAATTTCGCCCATCCCTGCTCCAAAGAACTAGTCGCACCTCCTTAATCTTAGCCCGTACCATCAGCTATCAGCTGTCGAAACACACACATTCACGGGCTCTCACACGGACCACGGTGCGCGCTGTACGCTGCTCACGCCTGCGCGGGGCCGATGTCCTATACATAGAAGTGTTGGTTAGCCCCCACCGTGTGGCGCTCTCACACACACATTCACGCGCTCACATAGACACGGATCTTACGCTGACGGTCGAAGTTTTACATCTGACGCTCGAAGTCCCAGCTAGCCCCTACCGTAGACCGAGCGCTAAGATGTTTACACATCAAAAAAGAACATGATCTGACGTTTAGTTTTTATTTATTTATTTTTTATCGTGAGTAAAAGAGGTACCCGCTCGGCTGTCAACGGTGTGATTCATGCTTCCGCCACACACCGAGTACCGCCGCGCCTAACTTTCCGCTTCTTCCCCGCCGCCGCTCGATATAGAACTACCTTAAATACTTAAATATATTGATTCGTTACTAGAATATGTAATCCTAACAACTTGGAATTCTAAAACACGTACGCAATGTATTATATCGCGTGTCAATAACGTATAAATAACGTATCAATAAAAATTTTAAAAATGTTGTTCAACGCGTTATTTTTTAAATTCTTAGCCAAATGAATACACTTACATCATTATAAATTACATGAAAAGTTAGTTGTTAGTTGTTTTTTTTTAAATAAGTGCCAACATCCTTTGCTGCAGCAATGAAAAATCGAAATATCTATGCTACAAATTTCAGCGAAAAATGAAAAAAATAAATTTAAGTGACATGCACGGCGATTAAATTTTTTTTTTATGAGCCCAAATTTTGGGACAACCACTGCTTCATCAGGTACTGATATTTTTTTATGCAGAACGGAAAAATAGAAATTTTTAAATCGTGATTGTTAGCCCCGATCGAAAAAAAAATAAAAAAGTCACTTGCGCGACCTCTAAAAAAATTTTTTAAGAGCTCAAATTAGGAGAGAGTTACTTTTTTGACAAGTACTAACAGCTATCAAATTTATACGAAAAAAAAAAAACATCGATTTTATTTGAATCACCCTATTGTACATCCGTTGATCAGTCGTTATATATGTACTTTTTTTTTTAGTATTACTGTTTCTAGCGTATACTTTTTCAAGTTTTTCCGTCTCTTTCCCTTTGTTTGCATTCCATTCCTTGAGTCCCCGCCTGAGCGTTATTCGCAGCGACTCTATCCTAAAATGCACCAACGTATCGCATTTACACGACGGCACAGAGAAACTGCGGAAAATCTTACTGATACTAGCGGCTGCATTTTACTGTAATTTCAGTTGTACTGTCATCAGAAACTCAGAAAATCTGCCTCCCGTCCAGTAGTCGGTGTACAAGCTAGTGCATGATTAAGCGCTCACAAAACTATTGGTTTTTAATACTGGAATGTATACATTGGCTCTCAAAATTGGGGGAAACCATTTCGGCTCTTAATAGTGGGAACCACTATAGTGACTCTTAATAGCGAAAAAAACAATATGCTTTTCATTGCGGAAGAAGCATTTATTGACCCTCAATAGTGAAAGCTGTATGTAACAGTGTCGACGATGGTGAGTCTCAACAAGGTTTCGTTTTTTAATAATACATTCGCGTAAGGACAGCATCCTTCGATTCTACGATACGTACTCTGACATGTTAGCCTTAATCTCAACCTTTGTTTGCCGCTACAAAGTTGCCTTCCAAAGTTTAAATGATTTTTGAATGTTCTTCAAATCGTATTTGTTCTCGAATGATATTTACTATCGGGTTTTCGTTCCTCGATCGACTTCGTGCAGAAATTTTCCATCGGCGAAATTTCATATCATAGAAAACACCTAAATTGAGCTCGTTCACGCATTCTACTGGGACGTTTTTAGGCTGCACTGATCTGAACAGGCAAAACCAATGCGTAAATGGTTAAACCGTGTAACTTATGTACACTTGTACGAATCGCATTCGCGAAGATAGCAGCGCAAGATCAGCGTGCGTAAACGTGCTCACTACTCCTATAGTTGTACAACGTTATACAATGTAACATGATATTTTGATAATTCCTGAAGAGAAAATAAACTTTTTTTGTTGAAAAATATACTTCAAATAGATTTTTAGCGTAATCAATAGGTAGAACATGAAGGGCAATAAGGACGAAGAAATCCTCTGCTGTTCCTTCTATTATGTGACCCTCTTATATACTAGGATTAGTTTCAGGTTCCTCTGGTATTGAAAACAAAAGACCCCTCGACGCCTTCACCTTCCTATCTCACCGATCGATTTTAGATTATAATAGAATAGTGCTGTGTACTTTGAACCACGAAGAAAAAAAAAAGACGATGCCACGATCCAAATGCCTGTCCCTCTTGACTATCTGCTCGCTTTATCGTCATTCATATTTCTGGGGGTTAAATGTTTCGGCCGAACTGTTGCAGTGCGGAGGCCAGGGACCGGGGAAAGCGGCGTGGCAAGGATGCGCCAGACCCTCACCGCTTCCTCTGTCTCCGGCGTCGCCTCAGGGCTCACGAGGAGAGGGCTACAAGACCAAGCAGTGCGAAGCTCATCGACGATGGATGAAGAGAAACAGGGTAAGACGAAAAGACCAAAAGTGCTTTCAGAAATCTCTTAATGTTCTTGTGTCATCAAGTCAAGTCGTCGAGAGTTCCTAGGCACTTTTGGCTAATTGTTTTCAAATTTTGTTTCATCATTACAATCATTACAATAAATACATTTTTCGTCATAATTTTATCGGTCTTGTAAACTCAATTTTTTCTTCAAGAAGTACCATTTTTATTTTGTTGCTAAATTTACTAAATCTTTGGGCGCATGTGTAGATTCAGTAAAAAAATCGCCAGAACGGGACCTTGAACGGTTCTGGATTAAAAATAGACAACAAATCGGGTAAAATCGTTTAAAACTGACAATTATCGTGCTAAAAATGTTTTATTCGCGTAAAACTATCGATTATTTTTTGTTCAGGTTGACGTATAATTCGTATTATTCCATGACCATAACGATCGAGAAAACGTTCCCGGTACTGGGAATCATTGTGTGAGGTGTATAATTTGAGTCTTCTAAATTTCATTTATATTATGAAACTCGTTTCTCCAGCTCTGCGATACAAATTTTCGACCAACATCGTTTTGTTCTCCAGCAACGCTCTCTTTATCTTATAAGTAAACACGTTGTCACTTATCACCTGCCTATCCATCCACCTCATCGCGGCGAGAGTCGGGCAACCGCGAGTTTTCCTCATTTCAAGATAATTTAATCCACCGTATAAGAGATAGAAGGCTTCCTTTTAATGCTCAATCTTAACTCCGAGTTTCTAATTATCGATATTCATGGGAAAATCGCAATTTCTAATTTTTTTAACTTCAAGAATTTTGATACTCTCGTACTTTAAAAAATGGCCCTCGACTTTTATGAGTTTATTCGTTTTACCTAAATTTTTTTAGTTTTTTTTTTTTTTTTAGTTCAGAACCCTTGACGGTTCCATTATGACAATTTTTTCACTGAATCTACACTTATGCATAATGATTTAGTAAATTTTACAGCAAAATAATAGTGATGTTTCTTGAAGAAAAAAAATGATTTTTGATACTTATTTATACAACACTAGCATGTTTTTCTCGCTTTTAGGGCCTGTAGACGAGGAGTAAATTAGAACTTTTAAGTCCTAGGACTTAAAAGTACTACTTTTTGCTCCTAGTCTACAAGCCCTAAAACCTCGGAATACATGTTAGTGTTGTATGAAGTATCGTGTGCACCACAAAGGTAGGTCTTTTAAGGGATCATTCCAGTGTGACCCTCCGAAAAATCACTGATTTTCGTGATTTTTTTTTATTGTTAGGATAAAGTAATCAGTCTAATTTTTTTATTCAAATCGAGGCAAGAATGACGAATACAAAATGATTTTTTTAAAGTTGATTTATTGATATTTTTATAACATAAAAAATTATTGAAAAATTCAGCTTATAAAAATTCCAAAGAAATTCTTAATCTATAGGAAAGCCGCTATCGGGCTATGGAAGCTTTTTTTTTTTGAAATTTGACAAAATGGCGGCTGTCTGAACAAAACAGATCAAATTTAGCATTTTTTTTCAACAGTTTTTCGTAGAAAAATATAGGAAGATTAAAAAAAAAAAATCCTTCCATAGCACGATAGGAAATGACGTGAAGAATATTCTGTTTAAATTTGAAAACGATAGCTTGAAAACTCTTCTTTTGAGAGTAGACGCCGTCTTGAAAAACGCCATTCCGAGAAAAACGCGTTTAAACAGTCTTATAACAGTCTACACTATGTTTATATTATGCGTTAATGCAAAAAAAAAAGATTTTTTGAAAATTTCACACTGGAATGATCCCTTAATACCTAAGGCCTCGCACGATGTTTTCAGTACTCCGCCTTAAAAGTTTACCTCCTTGGTATACAACGTACTATAGGGAAAAAGCAAGCTTATAAAACCGCTAAAATTATGAAAAAAAATTATTACAAAGATGATGGAAAAGTACAACTTTCAACCATAATAATTTTTTTTTTCTGCGATCTATATTTTTCGAGATATGTTTACTTGAAAAAATATAGTACTTCCGAAACGGTTGGATTAAAAAATTTGCAATAACTCACAGAAAGTCCGTTTAACTAGTACTATAAGCTGGCAAGGTTTAAAAAATTTCTAGAAGGGTCATGAAAAAAATTGTCTGGTTCGGTGAAGAAGAATTCTTCATATTATGAGGCATAGCATACGTCTAAACGGGCACTTGTAACGTTGATATTTCAATTACACTGCCCGTGATAACTTTAGAGCGTCCGGAACTGGGTCTCTTAACTTATCCTCAATCCTTAACTTTGGGCGAAGAATCCGTTTATCACGCTCTTATAAATTCATGAATTGTATGGGAATCTGATCCAAAAGACGTGTACCACATACTCCAAGTCCACACATTCTACAATATGTCCTAAGTCGGGTATATTCCATTGCGTTACAATTGTTCAATCCTTCCAAGAAAAACTCAATCAATGAATCTTGGTAAAAAAAACGGAATAAAGCAACCGACTTCGGGCGTCCAGTAATATAGAATATAGGCCCGTTCAAATTGCCCCGGGTTACATCACGTACTACTATATCACTTGAAAAAAAAAATCACAGGACTGAATATTGCCCGCACAAAATATCATTGTCATCATTCGTAAACATCATCGTTGTTCCCCAATTAAAATATTTCCAACACTTGCAATCATAACTCCTCGCAGCCTAATATTGCTGAGATTAAAATGAATGAAGGGTAACAACAGCAAAGTTAGGATCACTTTATATCGGTTGCGAGGGCCCTTCGTTTCTCTGCTTTCTCGCAATGCACGGTGCGTCGAACGTTTGGGTCATTCCATACCAAGTGGGCCACCCCAATTTTTCGATTGCTCAAAAATCATTGAAATTATTAAAAAATATAGTTCCGAGTGTCCAGAATACCTACAAATTATTTTAGATTTTTTCAAACCTATGATTCTTTTTATTTTTAATTTTTTTGATTTTTTTTCGTCTCCCTGTATGTATAAGAAAAAATTTGACACTGCACAAAAAAGTTGTCCAGACAAAAAATTTAGATCGTCAAATGTACTTTCCAGTAAAAATTTTTTTCGTAGCCTTGCGAAATAATTTTTATGTATTTCCGAATGAAACAAAGTTTGGAATATTTTTTTCGTTGGGACCGACCATTCCGATTTTGCTGGAAAATTTCACAGAAATTCCACTATTATGTTTACAAACTACAGAAAAATCGGCATAGTGGCAAATTGGAATGTTCGCAACGTTCGGCCAGGTTATTCGCCGGAAAGATTAATGAATGTGAACGAATGTGGCCAATTAGAACTGAGAAGGTACTCCTTGGCGATCGAAATTTCGGTTTATCCGAAGAAACGAAAATTCTAAGATTACGGGCGACATCTTTATCGACGGAATAATGATTCACAGAACTACCAGATCTTAAAAATGTAAAAAAAAAACCGAATAAAAAACGTGAAAACGAAAAAAAAAACACACAAAATAATTAATGCGGGCTTCAGAGAATAACTATAGCTTTAGAGAATAACGAATAGCTATTTTTATAAATTCATTAGGATTAAATTGAACCTTTCCAGCGAATAACCTGGCCGAACGTTGCAAAGATTCCAATTTGCCATTATGCCAATTTTTTTTTGTAGTTTGTAAACATAATAGTGGAATTTCTGTGAAATTTTCAGCAAAATCGAAATGGTCGGTCCCAACGAAAAAAATATTCCCAATTTGTTTCGTCCGGAAATACATGAAAATTATTTCGCAAGGCTACGAAAATATTTGTACTGGAGAGTATATTTAAAGATCTAAATATTTTGTCTGGACAAATTTTTTGTGCAATGTCAAATTTTACTCATACAGGTAGACGAAAAAAATCGAAAAATTGGGGTGGCCCACTTGGCATGGATTGACTCATTAAGCTGCGTCTACACTCAGGCGCAAATTTCAAGCGAAAATTTTGGTCGCGCGACTCGTGTCGAAAGTTTTCCATGAGTTGTCGATTTTTATCAAAGGGATGTGGTCGTTCGATTTAGTTCGACAACCCGTGTAGACAGCAAGTCGCGCAACACATTCGACTCAAACCGTTTTTGGATCCCTACATATTCATCGATATCTGCTGCATCGTCATGTTTTTTTTTTTTATTTTTTCATTATTTCCATTAAAGTGTTGAATACATCGCTAATTTTTAATACTTGTTCTAGTTAAGGGGACTAGGCAACGAAAATGGGATAAAATTCAAACGGAATTTGTGAAGAACCGAAACAACATACATGCACTTTCTTTTTGGCAACGTTTTTGTTGGAGTTTTGGCTACTAAATTCAGTGGTTGATGTTTTAAAAATATAAATATTGAAGGAAGATAAGGGCGGATAGAGAAGACCACGCGTCCCATGCGCTGCTACCTCATTGCCAAAATTTTTGAAAAAACAAAAATTAAAAAAATTACGGCTAAAATTTGAAAAACATCGAAAAACGGATGACATTTGTTGTAATAACAGTAATAATAAATTAATTTGTTTACATCGACGTCGGTTCATTTTGCAGAGAAAGTTGATATCTTCATTAAAAAAAAAAAATCAAGGCGATATATCTTCAATCGTTCTGGAGTTATGGCGGCAAAACTAGTACAAAATGCTGTTTCGAGAAAAACGTGTTCAAGTTTTCGCGCAGTACTACGGCAGAAAAATTGCAATTTACGTACGTTAAATATTGCTGGCGCTGTAGAAGGACTTCTCAAGTTCAGCTTTTTCTGTGGCAACAATCGCGGAAAGTCGGTTTTTGTTCGGCCCTAGCTTCTTTTGCCGATCTCTTGTCTGCATCCAACAAGCGTTCCTGGTCACGCAACTTGCACATTCACCGTTAGCGGAGTATCGGAGTTTTATTGCTTTCCTGAGCTCAATTTTGCGAATATTTCAGTTTTATTTGCGCCAAAAAGTTTGGAAGAGATTGCAGAGTAACCAAATACAAAAAAAAAACGAAAAAATTCAAGATTTTTCGATGCCTAGTCTCCCCTTAAGTTATTAAGATAGTTCCAATGAACACAATATCAAAAATTTCATATGCATCTACCAATATTATATGTATAGTCATCTATATTTACTTGTTCCTTTTGTGAATCTTGAGTATTCATTCTATCAAAAATTTCCTAATTTCTGTTTTATAAATGTTGGACTCAAAAAGGTTCGTCTTCTAGCAAGTATTTCGTATGTTGGTACATATAAATTTGAATTCTCGTGAAAAGTCGTTATCAGTCGAACGAGAATGAAAAAAAAAAGGTCGACATAGTCATTCAAGTATTGGCGATCGACACTACCGATGGCGGCGCTCGCGTCACTCGGAAATATGGCGCTATTGGAGTTCAGTTTGTGACAGTTAGCATTGAAAACATGGGACGTTTATACTTGAAACTGCGACGAATTTACGATTTCGTAAAAGGAGACCTAAATAACCGAAATATAACTGAAGGGGAAGAAGTTCTGAAGTTCGGGCAAATGGTGGTAGTTGGATGTACTGAAAAAAAAACGAAACAAAACGCGAAATATTAGAGCCAGTACACTTTGATCGAAGACTTCGGGTCGCATCGAGACATTTTGAGCACTCTTATCCACATTTTCCATCGATCCATCATTTCATGCGCGCCGAATAAATTTTTCCGAGATACTTTACCGGCGTTTTTTTTTTACGGGAAACCGGTGAAATGTCACGTCTCGATCCGTGAACGGACGAGAATGACATTCGAACACGCAACAATAAACTCCAGTGTTAGATTTAACTTTTGGGCTGAATTTCGCAGATTCGACCCTTTCGACAGTCTCCATTCCGATATCCAGTAATATAAAATTTTGAACTACAGCTTTTTTGTTAATTTGAACGGATACAGAAATGTCAAAACTAATTTACACGCTGTAGCCGTGTGCATCGCGTGTACAAATAAAGTATTTTGCAATAGCAGTTCGTCAAAAACCCGCTAGGAGTCGCATGCTTAGTGTCGATCGCCAATAGATCGCCCATCCCTTGCACGACTTTGTCGAACAACCGTGTCGCGCGACCAAAGTCGCCTAGCGTGGACCGAGCTTGTAGCAGCATGCACGGGGATGATTAGAATCGGCGACCAGTCGAATTCAATTTAAAAGCTGAAAAAAAAAAAAAAAAAACTACAACAAAAAACGTATACATTGACCCAATGAAATTAGCGCAATGATAATGTAACGATGCGATACTTATCTCGTGAATTCGATTGCGTGTTCGTTTTCGTAGATACGGGACGCGAGTTACTGTTACGGTAGCAGCGGCGAGGACGACGATTACGACGACTACGAGGACGGTACATTGGATCCCGCTGGCAGCAATTACGATGGACGCGCCGCTGTGCGTCGAAGAGGCGGCGAGATAAATGCCGCTGTGAATACGGTACTGTACGCGGGTCTCGGGACAACGGCCCTTGGCCTCGTCGTATCGTTCGTTGGTACCGGCGAAAAGGGCTTCCTTAGTCCGGAACTGAGGCTCGTGGGACCATCGCTATTGTGCGCCGGTCTTCTGTGCTGTCTGCTGCGTGTATTATTGTGTCTGTGCCTGTGTCGTTGCTGCGGCGAGTGTCGCTGGCGGCCCTGCAGACTCATCGCGGTAACGAAAGATCCAAAGGGATCATCGGGTACGGGGTCGGAGCGCGAGAGAACGAAAAATCCAATCGTCAAGTCCGAGCAGCGTACAGTCGGAACTTCGGCCGATTGTGGCGCTGCTGTAGCTCGTAGCGCGCGAACTCACGGACAACCCCTAACGGCTGGTCTCTTGCCCGTTAATCCATCAGCATCGACATCACAACGACAACAGACACAGGTGCCTTCTTCTTCTTCTTTTTCTTCGTCGTGCTCGACCGCCAAGTCACACAAGGGCCACGAGCTTCTTCTGTCACCGGCCCAATTACCGGAATAAATTGAGAAGCAAAGTATGCGTATAAAAAAATTAAAAAAAAAAAAAAAAAATAACAACAGCATTAAACAGTTCTAGAGAATCTCGTCTTCGCTGTATATCTCCTTGCATTCTCACCCATGTGAATCGATCGACATGGATTCCCCGAGAAACTGGCAAGCCTCGGCAGCTGAGAACTTTGATGTCATCCCGCATGGCTAGGTTGAAATTTTCTTTTTTATTTTTATTTTTTTTTTACGGTACCTACAAATAGACGGAACGAAAAAAAAAAAAAACAAAAATAAATGTTGTCAAAAATTGGGGGGAAAGATACTCGGGGGGGGGTTTGAAATAAACCGAGTTTGATTATTATAATACAATTAGATAATGAAGAGGAAAAAAAAAAGAATAATTATTGATTAACGATACGAGTTACATCATCTACTGCCGGATTCTGTCCAATTAAGCGCAACTTAGCTGGATCGAGTTGTGGGGAAAGATTTTAAAATAATATATCAGGAGGACATGTATAAAAAATTTTGAGAAACGAAAGAACGGAATTCTATGTAGTTGTCGAAGAAAAAAAAAAAAAAAACAAAAACAAAAAGAAAAAAAGACGACGCAAGAGCGCTTTCTTTCGTGTAAACGCGAGAGCGAATTTTTCGAATCGATTTCGTTTTATTTTTTTTTCTCATTTTTGTTCTCGATAGAGAAAGAACAAAAACATGTACTGCCCATTTTTGGCCCGGAGTGAAAAAATGAACGAAGAACGAAAGAATTTTCGCAAGCTTCGGCTCGATTATAATCTCGACACGCGCATCTCTTTTACATACACATAAACACATACACACACACACAGCTCTACAGGCCTAGATTAAATGAACCGTGAAGAAAAAAAGAAAAAAAAAAAAATAGCGCTTTATGAGATTTATTGTAATAAAGAATCGGCTGATTTTTTCTACCTATCATAGACTTTTTCCGTGCTATCGAAAACACCAATAGTTCACATTTTTTCATATTTTTCTACGTTAAACAATAATTCTATTATCAATATTTATACATCTTTACGTATTCGCATATTTTTTTTTTTTTTTTTCATTCTAGCAACGAACGGAATAGCCGCCGATGATTCTCGAATCGCTCAAATATCATATAGCTTCCCTTAAATTCCTATGAATTTGTTGTTTTTTTTCTTCTTTTTTTGGTGAAACGACGACGAGGCTTCCCTCCCTCGATCATTCCTCCAAACAAGATGATTCCCCGTGTCCCGTTGACGATGATTCCAAGGATTCCTCAGAATTTATTGCGAATGCAGCAGTCTCGTCGTCGTTGAACGTCGATCAGGACAATTGAAATTGCATCTGATCGGTGGACGAATAACTGTAGATTACCGGTGTGTCCGATGTCGTTGCATTTGAGGCCGTTATAGCGAACAATTGTTCCTCGTAAATAGCGCCGCTCGCCTCGTTCTTGCCGTTTCCGGTTGGTCCGCTGCCCGGCGGATTATCGCCCTTCGTTGCTTCACGATATTTTTGAAGATAAAGCTTCAGCGGCTCGACGTAATTGTCAAAACCGAGTGTCGTCATTGCGAATAAAATGTCCTCGCCGTTTATCGTTTTACGCTTTTCCATGTGACAACGATCGCTCGCCTCGGACGTTATGAACGATATGAACTCCGAGACGCATTCTTGAACGCATTCACGCGCGTCTTTTGCTATTTTGCCGGCTTCGGGTATCGCGCGTTTCATGATTTTCGCTACATTAGCGATCGGCAAGAAACGATCCTGCTCGCGCAACGGACCGCCCCCGCCGCCTCCGCTGCCGCTGTGCAACGGATCGCCGCCACCGTGATTCGAGTCGTCGGTGTTCTCCAGATCATCTGCAACTCGAGATTATTTTTAGGCACGATTTTTTTAGCCCAATCTGTTCCTTGATTCTGGCATCCACTTGGAGAACAAGAGCGCTCGATTGATCGGCGTTCGTTATCGATTCTCGATTAAAAAAAAAAAAAAAAAAAAAAAACGGGTTTTCTAGTTTGATTATTTTTCCGAATTTCTTGTCGTTTTTTTTTTTTCGACAAAAACCTTCATTCCGGCACTAACAGTGATGATCAGGCGGGGTAGCATGAAAAAGTTGAAACAATAAATAAATAAATAAAATCTGATCTTTGATGTTTTTTTTTTTGGGTTTGCGTACATTTTTCAAGCTTCCCCCGCCTCATTAGCATTTTTAGTGCTGAAATAAAGAATTTTGTCGAAAAAAAACGCGAAAATTCGAAAAATAATGCACCTAAGATTCGATTTTATGTATTTTTGCAACTTTTTCATGCACCCCCCGCCTGATTATAATTGTTAAATGAAGGGTTTTGTTGAAAAAAATTTTTTAAACCACTAAAATTCGGAAAAGTTATCAAACTAGAACAATTACCGAAAAACGGGAACTCATTGTTTTTAGAGGGGGGGGGGGGGGGGGGGGGGGCGGCTAGTCGGTGCGAGTTTCACTTATCAGTCTGATGGCCCTTACCTGTGGCGCGAAAAATAACTATTTGTGCCACAAACGTGATGGAAATTTTTTTTCCAAAAATACACCGAAGTTTTATTACTTATGTTTTTGGGGTCGCTGAATCGAAATCTGACACTGAATTTTGAAAATACAAAAATGGCGGATCCAATATGGCGGCCAAAAAGCAAAATGTTATTTTATTGAAATAAAATCGGACTTTCAGAGGTTTTTGGAGTCGCTGAACCCAAACCTGAGGTCAGATTTTTGAAATTCAAATTAGCGAATCCATGATGGCGCACTGAAAGGCAATATGTTATTTACTTAAACAGAATATAACCCTCAAGGCTTCTTTTTTTAATTTTATGTACCTTAATTTTATGTAAAAATATGAAATTAAAACAGCGAATCCGATGTGGCTGTAATTTTTTTTTAAATATAGAGCCTGATTGCCGCAATTCGTGTTTTCAAGTTTGATTCTAATTTGACTGTTTTCGAAATTGTGGGCACCCATACGATATCCACCATCACCATAATTACAGAAACCACTGAGTACGAGGTTTCGTCCAAATATGATAAAATTTTGCTTTTTCGATCTGTCATATTCGATCCGCCATTTTGAATTTTCAAAATTCAGCATCAGATTTGGATTCAGGGACCCCAAAAACCTCCGAGTATCAACGTCCACTTGGATGAAACAAATTTTTGCTTTTTTAGTCCACCATATGTTGGATCGGCAATTTTAAATTTTCAAAATTCAGTATCAGATTTGGATTCAGCGACCCCAAAAACCCCCGAGTACCAACGCCCACTTGGATGAAACTAATTTTTGCTTTTTCAGTCCACCATGTTGGATCGGCAACACTGAATTTTCAAAATTCAGTTTCATATTTGGATTCAGTGACCCCAAAAATTCCGAGTATCAACGCCCCTAGCAGACACAAGAACCGTCGTTGGTAACCGCATGACCGCATGAAGCACCATACAAGAACCCGTTGCTTTTGGAAAAAAAAGAACCGTAATTAACCATCAAAAGATCGGTTCCTTTTATGGTTCGTGTAACAGTTTCAAGTGGTTCGGTTCTTTTTGCGGTTCTAAGTACGGTTTAGGCCGTTTCGGATGGACCGTTGCTTCCGTGGTTCTTAGTGCGGTTACAAAAGAACCCGTCCATTTGGAAAAAAAGAACCGTAATTAACCGTCAAAAGATCGGTTCCTTTTATGGTTCGTGTAACAGTTTCAAGTGGTTCGGTTCCTTTTGCGGTTCTAAGTACGGTATTAGGCCGTTTTGGATGGACCGTTGCTTCCGTGGTCCGGTTCTTGGGACGGTATTCTAAGGTTTTTTATTTTCCAACACGAACGGTTCTGATCACAGTTATAATGACGGTTCTCAAAATTGCTAGGGCGTCCACTTGGATGAAACAAATTTTTGCATATTTGGTCCACCATATTGAATTCGCCATTTTGGATTTTCAAAATTCAGTATCAGATTTGAATTCAGCAACCCCGAAAACCCCCGAGTGCAAGATTCCGTCCAAATAGAATAACATTTTGCATTTTGGTCCGCCATTATTAGATCTATCATTTTGAATGTTCAAAATCTTGCTGATAATATCCGGTATATCGGTTCTCTATTTTTATTTTGAAAATCTAAGATCAGATTCGCATCCAGTGACTCCGAAAACCCCTCGGTATGAGGTTTCGTGCAAATAGAATAAATTTTGTTTTTTCGGAGTACCATATTAGATCCGCCATTTTCTATTTTCAAAATCGGACCTCATGTTTGGATTCAGCGACCCCAAAAACCATGGGAAACCAAATTTTATTCGAATCGCGATATTAGCAACCAGTTTTCATCAGTTTTTTCATAACGCATATATGCGTCATGCACACTGTGGACATATTTTATTTTTGCGCATATATGCGTCATGCACAGGTAAGGGTTAATAAATCATATTGATTTTTTTTTCCCGAAACTTTAGTGCATTTTTGAATAAAAGTCCTGAGAAATTGTTTGGGAAAGGATAGTTACGGAGTACATAGAAATTACGTTTTGCCCTCTCTCTTGCACTCGAGCCTGCGACAACCTGCGCCTTGAGAGTACAATGATTTTCAATAATAATGATTTCCAATGATAATAAAGCCGAAAAACCATGGAAGATAAAAACTTGGGCATTGGCTTCCTGATTGTTGAATTGCTAGTTAGCGCGTCCCGTGACTCGTAAAAAAAAAAAAGGGAATCGTGATATCACATCCGGAGCACACAAAGGGTGGCTCACGATTGGGATTTCCTCATTGCTCGTAGAGTTAACATGGAATTTTTTAGGCTTGGACGATAATTTAGTTTCAGTTGCAATGAGATGCCGTTTCATTCGTCGAGATACCTTAATTTTTGTAACCATGGAGAGCACTTTACAAAATAATCGCGAATCAATGAAAAGCGTACGATTCGGAAAATTTAGATTTAAAAAATCTTAATCTTTAAAAACTTCTGATAAAGAATCATAGCGGAATGAATTAAGTGTCTTATCGAAGCTTCATTTATTTGGGTTATCCGCGAAAACTCCAATATGCTACGAAAAGTTCCAAAATCGCTCAAAACTACCATGATACGTGTGATAACAGCGTACCACCAAAAACAATTTTTTCCAATTGTTTTTATGGTAAGAATAGACAGAATTCATAAGAATTGAAACGAGATATATATTATCAGCTTTTTTTTTCAGAAAAACTGATTTAAACAATAACGATGAGTTTCTGGTACATTGAAATTAAAAAAAGTCTTTTAAAAGCTGGAAGTCGCATTGTCGTTGGGTCAAATACTAAAAATTCCCGCCAAAATTTCGTTCCGCTCGTTGGTCACTGGTCAGTGAATCAAGCAAATGGCGTACGACAATGGACGAACCGCGTCAATTTTCGACCATTGTAAGAAACGCATTGGTCCGATTTTTCGCGTTTTATTCTACATTCGATCAACCAAAAAATACCTCTACCGACAATATTTATGTTTTCACTATCGCTGGAAAGCCCTCGAAATACCCGAAACAAGTATTTTTCGAATGATTCGTTTGTCTTTTATTCGGAGGGGTTTTTTTTTTTTTTTCTTTCCACGAACGTGAGATACCATGACTATGTTAATTGCGAACAAAGTGTTACACACCTTCCAAATCGTCAGATTGAACACCGATGTAAGCTGTGGAAACACCACTACCACTGAGAAAACCTCCCGAACCGAGAGGACCACCATCGTCACCGCTATCCCCGCTATTTTCCATTATTTCAATTTTTTTTCACGATAATCTACGAACTTAACCTCAAAGCTTGTTCACAAACAGTTCACAGATATTTTGCGTCTTCCTTCTCGCCTTCTCCCAACGCGGTCCGCTGTTTCCTCATTGTTTTGTTGTAAAGGCGGATTTTCATTGGCAACATTGTCACCACTGTTTCACGGTCCTGTGCAAGACCGCGGTACTGCCAATCAAGAGCCCGGATTTTTCAACCGGACCTCGTCACAGATCACAGGGGGTGCTATCTCTTCGTTTTGTCTCTATCGAATTCACAGAGAGAAAAAAAAGGGTACGATAATTTTATAGCAACGAAGAGTATATTTCTAAATGCACATCTCTTACTCTCAAAGGCAGAGGGCAAGCTAAGCTGTATTTTTTTGCTTATGAGTGTGGAAACGACGGTAAGGGAGTCGCGATAAGGGGGAGGGAGAGCGAGAACACTGTCGCCCGTTTGAGAATATGCCCTACTAAGGCTGCGAATAAGACGAAAACAATTAAACATTGTTGTTTATTCGTTTAATTGAACATCTTGCTGATAATTTCAGCGAGACTAGACATCATATCTAAACAAGTTTACTTTATTAAGCAAGTTTGAGAATTATTAATCGCTGTTTAAACCGTTTGGCGGCCATTTTGATTGTTTTTTTTTTTTTTTTTCAAAGTATACATGGCCCTTTCCCATAGTTCTACGTAAACAAAAAAAAATTACGAAAGCTCATTGGCTAATCAGGGAGAACTCTTCAGAACTTCAGACTCTTCCGCGACAATCAAGCGAAGAAGAAAAAAAAAACACAAGAGTTTGCGAAACGAAAATTGAGTGTTTTTTTTCGAACACAAGTATACTAATGACGAAGTCATTGTTTTGTTTTCGTCGAAATTGAATCCTCGACATTGCCCGAAGTGTGGAGAAAGAAATAAGTTCGGTTTATTCGTCTACGCTCGTCTCATGTCATCGTTGAGTCTCGATGATACGGCAATGACATCGAGCTCGAGCGTAACGCGCGACGTCAATCATGTTTTGAGGTTAAATGGCGTTAAAACGAATCCACGATATTTTGGTTTTCGCTGGAAACAGCGCAATACCGACGAGATAAGTACATCGAGAAAGTTGGATGTCAATGATTTGTCATCGGAAAATTCCTCAAATTCGAAGATTTCCAACGGTTTTTTGAAAAACATTAGAAAACGTTGGCGCATGAAAAATCTAAGTTTGTGCAAAGTCAAGCAAAAGGTAAGTCACTCGGCAATCCTCAATTCGGTCATTTATTTATTTATTTATAAATACGGGAATTATACCTTGGAATCATAAATAAGATAATCCATACACAAGATATAGCAGAAAAGAGCTACATGGTAAATCGAGCCGTTAGTAACTAATGAATAATAAAGATAATAATAAAGCTAGTAATAAAACAGCATTGCGCATAAGCAATTCAATGCCGGGAAAATAACGGAGCGGCGAAGGCAATGTCAGGAAAAAAAAAAAAAAATTATCATTTTAAGAATTATAGAAACAAAAATTTCGAATAACGAGCTCAATGTTTCGAAGAAAATATTTTGACAAAAGATTTTTGTTTTTTTTTTTTGATAAATCGCTTTGTTTACATCGCTCAGAGTAGTTCTCGCGACACCGGGGGCGAGGAATAAGCCGGGAAAGTGGGTGCAACGTAGCGCGTTGAGCGGTCACGCATGAAACAAGAGAGAGAGTCGGTCAGCCGACGGGGTTAGAAAATTGAATTTTTTAGGGTGCGTTCAAAAATTTACTGCGAGCGCTGCGGCGCTTACGCTAAAAAGCAATTAATTTTTTTTATCGATACATAGAAAAAAAGCACTTTGTTCACCTATGCCCTCTAATGAGATTTAATGCTCACTCTATGTCGTAGTCATAGACTAATGAATTGCCATAAGAACATAAACTTTGACGATATCCATAGAAAAGTATTGGATAAACTGGGCGGTGCATCTAATAACGTCGATTGCCATTACCCTGCAATTCCAAGGTTTCTCCTATCGTGTCGCAAAAAGATTTTTCTTGAGCAAAAAAAATATTTACGAAACATCTGCAAAACAATATCGAAGAATAGGATTATGAAAAAAAAAAAAAAAAAAACTATACTTATCAGGTATCTAGCGAAGACCGCATCGCTTGATATTGATCTCGTATTATTCAATGAAAAATGTGCGGTTGCCATTACTCGCTGGTCGCAATAACCCCAAATCTCCCCTGCTATGGATTAATTTCTATTCGGCTCCGAGCGGACATTGTTAATTTGCCAAAAAATGAGTCAGACTTTAGCCACTCCGATACGCGAGAGAATAATATTGTCGTCCCCCATTCGACAGATAATAGGTTTGGACTCGCAGCGCAATAGCGTCGACGCGCAAGCTTCGAACAACGACAAAGAATCGCTGTCGTTTTTCGACGAAAAAAACCCGGTCGAGCCGAACGAGCGTGTAAATTGCGCCGACTCGGGGCTATCCTTGTCTCGCGAGGTCAATCAGTTATCGTCGAATCGCGAGGCTGACGCTTGCTGGAACGGTTACTCGCCCTTGGAGAATGGACATGAGGAAACCGAGGCATTGTCGAGGGAGCTCAGATCGGCTCGTAGCGGCGAGAATGAGGAAAATAATCCTGAAAGCGAGAATAAGAATGATCCTGCGGCGGTGCAAGGTGGAAATATTGCCGAGCCACAGTCGACGAACGCGAGAGAATCCATCGAGACCATCGACGGTATCGTCGATGGTCAAATCACGAACGAGAACAGAGCAAAGGTGAATTTGTCGGAGGAATTGCTCAAGCTCAGCAAGTACGGATGGTATTGGGGTCCTATATCGGGCGACGAGGCGGATTCGAAACTTGTTTGCGAGCCCGACGGTGCTTTCTTGGTACGGGATTCGTC
This sequence comes from Rhorus exstirpatorius, assembly GCA_963564615.1. Lineage (NCBI taxonomy): Eukaryota > Metazoa > Arthropoda > Insecta > Hymenoptera > Ichneumonidae > Rhorus > Rhorus exstirpatorius. The sequence goes on along the minus strand of OY751317.1, from coordinate 16,413,416 downwards.
GGACGATCGGTAGGGAGCCAGTCACAAAGACTTTGGTCAAACGATTTTTCGCATTATTATTATTATTATTATTATTATTATTATTCTCCAAAGTATTCATGATGAAAAATTTCAAGCTACGTAACATGGGAAAAAGCCGTGCAATATTGGTCTATCATATCCTGAATATAAATAGAAGTTGAGATGATGTAAAAGGAAATTAAGTGCTTCGATGGCGTCGGTTTAGTAGGAAATATTGAAAATCGTAGAATTTTCGGGGCAAGCGCATCAAACTCGCAAATTATCCGATTTGGAAGCGATTTTCTTCATGTTTTTTTTTTTGGTATTGGGCTCCTATAATAGTTGGTGTTGGTACCTCGAAAACTCATGAAAATCGTCTGAAAACTGAAAACTGAGCAAGAAAAGTCACGTGCTTGGGCCTGAAAGTGGCGCAAGTGGAGTATTTGGGTACTATCTGCGCAGCAAATTATTCACAATAACATATGAATTTTCGAATCAATGCCACTTTTCTTATTTTCCACCCGCAGGAACGAAAAAATACTTGTTAGATAGGATTTTTATCCTTCCAAGAGTCTAATGACCAAATTTTTCGGTTTACAATAATTATTACATCCGTTTCTATTTTGGACCTCTAAGATTTTAACCGAAAATGTACATTTCTGCATTGAATTTTTACGTTTTCCGGCCATTAGCATCTGTACAGAGGCCTCCAGAATTGTCTGTTCAAATTTCAAATCATTCGGTTTCATAGTTTACTTGACCCTTTAACGGCTGGTGAGACACATACGTCCCACCTACTTTGAAAAATTGTAACTCCCAGAAAAATGAGCACATCGACATCGTTAAGGTCGCATTTTGAAGATGAAGAATGCATCTGATCATGAAAAATTCGGCGAACTCCAAGGGTTGCACCCCTTCAGTCTCACGCCCTGTCGAAAAGTGCGAAGAAATGAGAAATGAGCATAACTTTCAGGCAAATTTTTTTTTCGATTCACGATCTCAAGTATGCGCTTTGAAATAACATCGAAAATTTGTAGGAAAAAGATATCCGGACCAAAAACCATCCCTAACGGTAATAAAATATCGATAACCATCCCTAGCAATGGTGATACGCCCAATAATGCACTTTCATTGATGCTGAGCTCATAAATATTTTTGAAAACGCAGCAGGAAAAATTTGCAGCAAGAATATCCGAATGGAAAACTACCCCTAACAGTAACGAAATATTGAAAATCACCCCAAGAAATGGTGATACGCCCAAAAATGCACTTCCATTGATGTTCAGTTCATATATATTTTCGAAAACGCATGGAAAATGCGTATCAAGAACAACTGAATCAAAAACTACCCCCAACAGTAACAAAAAATCAAAAACCGCCCCTAGCAGTGGTGATGCGCCTGAAAATTATTGATGTTCGGTTAATATAAATTTTTAGCATAAAAATCTGAATCGAAAATTACCCCCAACAGTAACAAAAAATCGAAAACTACCTCTAAAAGTTGTGACGCACCTAAAAATCAACTGTCATCAGTGAGGTCGGGGGGGGGGGGGGGGGGGGGGGCTTTTTGAACGTTGTTTGTATATTCAGACGGAAAGAGGTCCCATCCAATGTGGATCAACTCTTTCAATTATTTCAGGAGCAGGTTCTTGCATTGAGGGTGATATTTTCTCAATTTAGGGGCAGTTCTTAAATTTTCGTTGTTCCAAGGATCGTTTCAACCCTCAAATTGAGGGTTGAAATGATTATATTCGCGTGTTCCAGGATACACATATTCCGATTTGGATTAGGATGAAATAATAGGAAATGAGTAATAACATTTTATGCGTCGCGGGTGAATTTTTCCCAACTGAAGAGTTGTTCACAAGGGTTGTAATTATCCGTGAGTCCTTCAGAGTATGCTCATGTGTTCTGGAACACTCATATTTCGATTCAGATCAGGATAAAACAACAGAAAATGAAATGATAACATTTTATCCGTAATTTCTCTCAATTAAGGGGTAGTTTACAAGGGTCAATTGATCCGTAAGTTCTTCAGAATCCCACTACGTGTTCTGAAATGACTTTTCCTCAATTTCCGGCAGAAATGAACGATGGGAAATGAAATTAAGTTGTTTTCAAGCGAATGCGGTGGTTTCTGAGGGTAGAAAAATGTTGGAATAATTTTTTTTCTCACGTTGGATACTCATGAATTCAGATTCACCGTGTACCAACTTTGCCAAACGCTCTGAAAAAAAAAAAAAAAAAAAAACTCAGTAGAACTCTCAATAGAAGTTGCATGTTCCGGTAGAGAGAGATTTTCGATTTTTATGAAATTACCTCGGCTAACTCGGTCCTTCCGGTCTCGTTTTTAAACAAAGTGCCGGCTTGTCTCGGAGGGGAGAAAAAAAAAGCTCGCGGCAAAGAATTCACCTTTGCTGGGCTGTCGCGGAAACGCGTTTGACCCGGGGCTAACGTATTCGCTAGTAATCCCCTCCTCCCGCGTCTCGGTATCCGTTAAACTAACGATGATTTCTCTCGGATTCAGGTATCTACTGACCCTTAGCTTCAAATCGTCCGGAAGGCTTTTGCACGCCCGTATGGAGCACAGCGGTGGACTTTTTTCGCTCTGCAATCAAGGCGACAACGAGGGTTTCACGTCCGTTGCCGCCCTGATCGATCACTCGATGAATTCCAGCCAATCCGCCGTATTCTGTTACTCGAGACCCAAATATCCGGGCTATCCTTCGTTTCCCGTGAGGCTCATGAAACCCGTGAGTCGTTTTACCCAGGTACGGAGCTTGCAATATCTCTGTCGTTTCGTCATACGACAAAACACGAGACTTGACAATATTCACAAATTGCCTTTGCCAAAAACCATTAGGGGATATATCGAGGAGGCTCATTACTGATAATTCGCTTCGAGATTTTAAAAACGAAACAAAAAAAAAAAATTACGATTCCATCGTGAAGATTTACATGGTCAGGCATGAATTTTCATGCATCTTTGTACAGATTCAACCGGGGATTGAAGGGAAAAAAAAAACAATCGCTTTTGTCCCACTGTGAAAGAAAAATTGAGTTATTGTTGTAAAAATTTGTTATAAATTCTTCATTTTTTCGAGAAATCAATAAGCATTGTTATATACGTATTGTTTTTCAGAGAGCAATATCTCAGCTCAAGGCACTAATTTAAATTTACACGATCGAAAGCTTAGAAAACTGACTCGGGTGTTTCCTGAAATCGTTGCGGATAAAAGCCAATCGATGAAACGATGAGAGAGATATATAGATATGCATATATATATATATAAATATTATTAATGATTATGAAGAATGCGACGATTATAAAGGTCTGCGTCCATTATGCCGCAGCGAATCGTTGCGAATCGTTACGAAACGCTTGGAAGTTTTTGAATTGCGCGGACACTAGGGTGTTTGAAAAAAAAAAAAAAAGTTTTGATTTTTCATGCTCCCACCCCTCAAAACTTGAGTTTTGATAGAAAAAAACATCCTCGCGAAGAGGGAGCTCTGTAGCTTAAAGAGTTTCGATACCACTTTTGAAAATGATGCCATCAACTCAATTTTTTTTTTTAAATAAATGACAAATATATAAAACGTGAACTGCTCAAATTTCAAGTCGATCCTTCATGTCTCGTTTTTTGTAAAAATAATTTTCAAAAATTTGGCTTATACAGGAGAGTAAATGGGAGCAATATTTGTTTGAGCTGTCAATTCCATTAAAATACTACCACCCGCACAAAATTTATGTCAGATCTTTATTAGATCTTTGATATGACTGTCAACAAATTTGAATAGGTTCGTCCATCTGGTTTATTAGTTACAAGCCAAAACATAAGCTCACATGAACGGTCGGACTCTCTTTTGTTTTATGCATGCCCCGCTCACCGCGCGCCGCCGCAGCCTCGTTTCCGCTTCTTCCCCGTCACCGGTCTGTACCGAAATACCTTAAGGCCGGATCCTGCTTCAGAAGACCAAAAAAAAAAAAAAAGCTTATTTTCGAGAATTTTTTCGGAAGGGAAAAAAACAACTTAGCCCAGTGAACTTTGGGGTATCTTTTCTTATGTATTTGAAGTGTAAAAATAATTTTTTTCAAGTAAATACAATAATAAACTGCAGAGCAATGAGCCCTTTCCGTGAGCGCCTTGCCAGTGTAGGTCCCAATTGGCGGGAAAGATGCAGTTCATAATTTTGTCAGAAACAAAAAAAAACTTAAAAAATTTCCAATTATCATATATTTTTCTTCTGGGTGAACTGAGGAAAAGTTTAAATAATCATGAAATCATAAATTTTTCCACGTTGTAAAGAAAAAATATGTATTTTCAAAAAAAAAAAAAAAACCACTTTGACGTGCCGTAAAAGTTATTTAAAAATACTTTTTTCAACAATTTTGTTAGTTCACTCAGAGGAGAATTCAATACTGAAGAGAACAAACTTTGGTTCGAGTCGATAGGTCGTTTATTCGTTTTGCCATCACGCCCCTGCCAATTCAGAAGAATCGAAAAAATGAAAACTCGATAAAACGCGCTTTAAAGTTTTCAATAGCGCGCAAATCTGGTCGACGCCCCATCTGCGTTCGGCTTCGTATCACCGAAAATAATTCGAATTGTCATGTGTAACTTTTTCAATATATTCTTGGATAGTCTATCTATCGATATAGGAAAAAAAAAAAAAAAAACGAATTTTTGGACCTTCTAAAGCAGGATCCGGCCTTAAGCGGAAGTTGCCGCTCATTGGACGTTTCTAATTATAACAGCCAATTAACGTCTAAAAAATTTCCTTAAATAAATTTTTGTTTATTCCCAATTTCTAATTTTTTATAAAAAAGTTCTAAACAATTTCAAGTTGAACAGCTTTGTCCGACACCATCGTGTTCTTAATAAAAATTAAGATCGATTTTATTCATAACAATAATTTTGCGATAAAAAATTGTTTATTAATTGTCATAAACAATTCGTATCTGGTGAAACTTTTTTTTTCGTTATAATTTTTTTTTCTCGACTCAAATACGTACAACGTGGTTATTTATTCTCTTGCTGAAACAGGAAATCATTAGTCTCAGGGAAGATAGTATGCAAGCAAATTAATTTACCTTTAACAATTTTTTCGCTATGACTTTGTGCAAAAAAAAAACCGCATAATGTCATTTATTTATTTATTTTCGGTAAAGATTGATGCCAAAGACGCCTTTTTACACGTGGCATAACGTCTTTTGGTGAAAATCAGCGACTAAAAGTATATATTGCGCTTGATCTCTATCCTTAGTTAATAATAAATTTAATTCCGCGCACAAAGCTACTTTCCGTTCAGCAATATCGTTTAAAACTTTTAAATCATTGAAGATTCTTTTTACTTGAAATACAATCCCCGTGGTCTCAAATTTTTCCTTCAAAAAAGTTCGTCATAGACGTTAATTGGCTGTTCTAATTAGAAACGTCCGATGGGCTGGGGCTTCTACTTAAGCTATAGAGTCCCTCTTCGCGAGGATGTTTTTTTTCCATAAAAACTTTTTTTTTTTGTACACCCTAGCGGACTAATATACGGCTGTCGAGATAAATCTACGATTTTCCAAAATTTACATCTACGCAGATCGAAATTCAATCTACCTAGATCTAAATTCGATCTATCTAGATCCAAACCATTTTTTCCGGGATGCTTGCGAGCAATCCTTTTTTTTTTTTCATCCCGTGCTAGTTAGATGAAGAATGATACATAATCATTTCAAGTCATTTGATTCCATGGTCTCGAAGCTGTTCGAAGATATTTTCGATGGAACTGACTGAATATCAATGATTTGATAAAAAATCATTCGCTTTAATATTTTTAAAAATAGTTCTTGCGTTTGGAGTTATTCTGCGACGATGGTCAATACTGTGATTGACGTATTGAAAAAATTATTTTTCAACTACTTTTAGAAATATGATAGTAATTTTCGTCAATGCACGAAGAAGAATTTCAGAAAAATATCCAGTCAAGCTCGATCGAATGAAAAATCTGGTCATCCGTAAATTTGTAAGTACGGCATCAATAATTGTGATCCGGATCACAAAAAGAAAAAAAACTTGTAATTCAATCGCAATCTCCATGGATTCTCTGCAAATGCAAACTCTGAAAAAATTATTTTTCAACTATTTTTAGAAATATGATAGTAATTTTCGTCAATGTACGAAGAAGAATCTCAAAAAAATATCCAGTCAAGCTCGATTGAATGAAAAATCTGGTCATCCGTAAATTTGTAAGTACGGCATCAATAATTGTGACCCGGATCACAAAAAAAAAAAACTTGTAATTCAATCGCAATCTCCATCGATTATCTGCAAACGCCTCTAAACGCGGAGATCAGAAGATGTCAGTCTAAATGAACGGAGGTTCAAAAATGAGCCAGAGCCAAATTTTTTCACCGCTATTTTTCCATTTTTTTTCGAAATTAAAAAAAAAAGTTTTTGCTCCGCAAGTTTTGTCCTGTAAAATTTTGCTCTGTGTGTAGCCGTTCTCGCAGCATCTCGATCGGGGAAGCCCCATTCGTGCACAAATTTTGTTTGATTCTATTTTACTGTTTTTTTTTTTTTTTTTCGTATCGACAGGTGAGATTTAAAAAAAAATATATATAAATATTTGCTACAGTGTCCGCACAATCAAAAAACTTTCAAGCGCTTCGTAAACGATTCGCCTCGCTGCGGCATAATGTACGCAGACCTCAAGATTATTGATGAATTTTTTTGTTTTATTATAGCGTGGTAATAGTTAATCGTGAGAAAGAGACTTTATATATTCTTTGTATATATATATATAATATTATATCGATAGATGCGACAGTTATAATACCGCTCGGTGTAACACACGGGCCAGGATCGTTCGTCAAATTACGTGAAGTAAAAAGAAAAATGAAAAGAACGATCCTGAGCGATGAAATATCGAACTATTGAAGATTGATTCTTCGAGGCGGCAAATTAATCGGATACTCGGATTGTACTATATAGATATATATATTATTTTTTTTCATTTTGAAAGACGAAAGATTCCACATCGGATTCGTAAGATTTCATCTGGAAATTATCTTAAAAAAAAAAAAGAAGTAATTACTATTGCATGGTTTGTGGCTCGAAAGCGCTAAAATCTTCTCTTCGACAAGACTTTTTATATTTATTCCGAACGGATATTTTGTAACGGGAGATTAACGGCCTTAAATCGTTCTTCGCATAATTATCCGATGAATTTCGGCTGTCCGATTTGAGACAATAAAACAAAACAAAAAAAAAAATAAAGTAAATAAATAAATAATTAAAGAACAAAGAGTCTTGAGATTATTTTTGAGGAATTATGAATTGATATCGTGACGGGAACACGCAGAAACGTAAATTGTTGATATATATACCGTAAAAATAAAAAAAAAGGCATGTATTCGTTATGGAATTTTCGTTGCGTTTTGGTATTGAGAAAAATGAAAGGTATTACAGACTCGAGGACTTTTTTTTTTTATTACAAGCTCCTCGAGATCGAGGATCGACTAATTGGTTTTGATTTTTTTTTTTTTTCTTGTTCTTTGAAATTCATAAATAATGACCATGTCGAGAACGTATTCGTTGGCGCTTACGTGCTTCGTTGATAAGCTGAATTATTGTTTACCTATTCCAGTTGAGCCCTAGCATATTTCGTGCCTGAATAATTGAAGAAAACAAAAAAAAAAAAAGAAAAAAACGAGTTAATAATAATTTTGTATTTTTAGAATGAACATTTTTTAAAATTCTTTTGAAAGAACCATTCTCACCGTTATAAAAGTAGCGGTTGCAGCCTCTGTGGCGCGGCTAAGAGCTTGATCCGGCGGTGGTAAGTCAGATGGAACCGATATCACTCGATTAAGCTTAATCGCATCATCGATTCTCCTTTCCATGAATTCCCACGTTCTCTTGTGATCCTCACTGCTGTCCTGAAGAAGATAGAGCTCCGTTGTTTTGTAAATACCCGCGAGTATTACCCTTCTCGTGTACCAATTGAACTTGGAGAGAAACAAAAAAAAAAAATTATCTCCCGATTGGTCGTAATTTTCAGATGGATAGGGGAGAGGAAAGGTTTTGGTTAAATTTATCACAGTAAAATTATTTCAAGCGAATCGATCGAGCAAAATTTATCCAACGAAAGTGTTTCCAAAGTAAAATTGATCGAGTAAAACTATTGGGAATCAGGACGGAGGCGCGCGTGTACCACGTGACGTATCGCGTGTTTAATGGAACAAGATTGTAAGCGCCGAAAAAGCGATTTTTCATGTCATAAGGTCGTATAATTTTTTTTTTTCCGTCATTTGTTGTAAAAAATGATTAAAAGGCACAAATAATTGAAATTTCGGAATTTTAAGACCTAAAAGCAGAAGGTCGTATGTTGGCGGATATGACCTGCTGGTTTTAGGTTCTTATTAAAGAAGGATTAATGCTCAAACGACGTATCCGCCAAAGATACAACCATCTGGTTTTAAGTTTTTTTTTTTTTTTCAGGTGTTTGCGAATTTCCGGTTTTGTTTTTCTTTTTTTTAGAATTTACGGCGTATACGACCTTCTGGTTTAAAGTTTTATTTAAGATTTTCAGGCGTTTCGACCTTCTGGTTTAAATTTTTTTTTTTTTTTTTATTTTCAGGTGTTTACGACGTTCTGGTTTTAGGTTGTTCTTTTATTTTTAGAATTTACGGCGTATACGACCTACTAGTTTAAATTTTTCTTTTTTTTTTTAAAGATTTTCAGGCATTTACGACCTTCTGTTTTAATTTTTTTTTTTTTTTTTTTTTAATTTTCAGGTGTTTACGACGGTTTTAGGTTTTTCTTTTTTTTTTAATTTTCAGGCGCTTACGACCTTCTGGTTTTAAGTTTTTTTTTTTTTTATTTTCAAGTGTTCTGGTTTCAAGTTTTATATTTTTTCGTAATTTTCAGGCGTTTACGACCTTCTGGTTTCAAGTTTGATTTTTTGATATCTTTATAGTTTAAATTATTTACTTATTTGATGGCTCCTGAGAAAAAAGTAACCATATTAAGATTCGTATAAAAGATTTTTTGAATCCATTATTTTGGGAAACATCTCACGTGTGCTGCTGAAAATTTTTAAACAGAAATAATGACGATAACAAAAAATGGTTACGTGGCGCATACGACCTTACGAAATTAGTTATTATGATTTTTTCTTATCCCGAATTAGAACCATAAGGTCGTATCTGCCAATGACTCATTTTGGAGCTTTTTCCAAACGTTTCTACGTTTTTTTTTACTTTTACCAATGCCAGAAAGTCGTATAATGTCGCTCACGACCTTTTGGAATTGGTTTACGTGATTATTCCTCCTCCAGTTAAGTTTTTTGGACCTAACTGGACGACCTTTTGGGGTCGTATACACCAGGGCTTGCGACTTTCTGGTTTTAAGTGGCCAAATTTCAATTTTAACGTTTTTGAACATATTTTTACGTGATTCGCGTAAATACATTTAAAAAAAATAATAATAATAATATACGACCCTCTGATTTTAGCAATGGGAAAAAGTCGTATAATGGCACTTACGACCTTGTTTCACTAGGCACGCGATATGAGTGCGAGAGGTATAATTTAGAATCCTTAGAGGTAATCTTAGCCCCTTTTTCCCAACATACTGCAGTGGGTTAAGCTCATTTCATCTTGACTGCTTGTGTCATCTCGGAGAAAGTATAATTCTCGTTTTCGAGGTGGTCGGAGAGCATATCGCCTCGAGCATTGTATGAAATTTGGAGGAAGAAATTTGGCAAGTTTCAACTTGCAGCTTGTTCCCTTCTCTCTGTCATATGTATGTAGTTTATTTTATTTTTATTTTTATTCAAGTTACTAAAACTGATGATGTTGAAATTTGCATCGTTCGAATGCAACGAAAATAGGTTTTTTTTTAAATAAAATAAAAATAATATCCACTACTGTCAACGCTTTACTGTCATATTTAGGCCCCAGGTCACGAAAAAAAGCTGAAAAAAAAGGTTTAAACGATTTTCGACTTCAAAACAATACTGGAATCGGTTTATTTTTATTTTTAAACCTATTTTTATTGCATTCCAACGATGAAAATTTCAACATCATCTAAAACTCTCTAGATATTCAATATTTCATAAGATAAATTCATTATTATGTATTCCTTGGATATCTCACAATTTAGGAAAATTGGAGCTTTCTTCAATACTTTATTTATGAAAAAAAAAAAAATTACCCCTATATCTCAAAATATGGGAAAGTTAGAACTGTCAGAGACATTTTTTTTTAATTTAAAATTTCATAAAATATTAACCATGTAATAAATTTTCAACAAATTTAATTCCAACCGTCCTCTGATGATACTTTATTCATGTACAAGAAAAAAAATTAGCCCGATATCTCAAAATTTACGAAAGTTGGCGTGATCACAGATATGTTTTGAAAATTTTAAAATTCCGTGAAACATAAACCCCCGTGAGGAATTTCAATGCAAATTTCAGCAAAGTAGAGATGTTTTATGCTCGAAGTTTGTGCAAAGTTTCAGCGAAATCGGTCGTTTTCGAGACATATCGGCTTGACTTGTTCTGGACCAGCAGACCCACACACGTCCTGACATTTTTTTTCCATTATTCATTCCCATTGGAAAATGGAAAAAAAAAAGTTTTTTTTTCACCATTACAAGCTTCCTCTGTGAGGAAGCAAAACAATGCATCGGACTCGTAGAAGTGGAAGATTGCGGAATGGAAACAATGCTCATTTTGAGCATTCTTGCTCATTTCGAATTCTGAACGCTTATTTTTTGCCATATTCCAAGGTGACTCATGAGCGTGCTCTTGTTGGGATTTTTTGTCAGGGAGCACCGTTCAAATTAATCAAATTAATATTACACCCAAATACTCAAACTTTTGAGGAGGTAGACGAAAAATTAAAAAAAAAAAAAAAAAAAAAAGGTCAAAAATGAAACGTCCCAGGATGGTGACATGTCACAAGCAATACAACATCTAATGCAACTCTAAAAAAAAAACGTTGCGAGAATTTCATGAAAGTGAATTCAAATAATTCTTTACATCTTTGAAAATAATTTTGACGAGGCTCATTTGCCAAAATAGCCCAATCGTTAGCTGCGTCTCATCATCGGTATCCTTCGAATTGTTTATCGAATCGATTCGTCAATGGTTTTATTCATTGATCTGGAAAAAAAAGTCCTCAACTTCGCAAGCATCCTTACAGTAAGCTTGAACTTTCAAAAAAAAATTCCAAAATTCTACGTCAGACGATTCTCATTGAGAATTATCCGATACTCAATTTTTTTTCTGCTTTCCAACACTTAGGGTGACTGAACCAGTGAATGAACGCATAAGCCTTTTTTCTATTTCGATAAAGCCGTATAATTTAACTTATTACGAATTTCTTTATGAGATGATTATATCTTATAGAACAATGTTCACAGAATATTAAAAAAAAAATATTTGAAGGCAAGGTTCGCAAGGATTTTGTATAAAAAAAATTATAATGAACGAAATAACCAATTCCCCAGTGAATGAACAAAAATTCCAATGAATGAACTCTTAGTATCTTTCCAGTGAATGAACGTACAATAGAACTACTAATATTATATCATACTCGTGCGTTTTGAGATTATGAAAAGCCTTTTCAACGCTCGTTGAATCACTGGAAAATAGGTTAGAAAGCTGGACCAGTGAATAAACGGCCATGTGTCGCAAACAATATTGGATTTTTGACCAAAAATTCATCAATATAATTGAAGCTTAGCAATGTATAACGTTGAAAAAATTATTACATATCTTTTAAAAAGATTTATCCTGGTGATATGGAATATTCTGGTATTCTATGCACAGTCGGATGGTTATAACAACATGGCCGTCTCTTCTGAATATGCGCCCCCAAGTACGAAAAAAAAATCCACAGCATCGCAAATCTTTCACAGCGTCAAATAATATCACTACTGGATGTTTTCTCAGAATTTTCACTTCATTATAAATACAAAATTCTTTATAATAATAAAATCGTATCTCTGCCGTTTAATTAAAATACTAAGCCTGTTCATTCACTGGTAGGTGTTCATTCACTGGTTCAGTCACCCTATTTCGTCGCTTTAAACCCTTTAGTCATCTCCCAATGGATTTTAGCCACAACTTGCCAAGATCCATCAGGTTTTCGTTATTGTTGCATAAACATGATGCATACTTTTTTGTTTTTGTTTTTGTTTTTTTTTTCATGAAATACAAAAAAGGAATGACAATGAGAAGACTTACATCGACGGATCTGTCGCCGGCGTAGTAACAAATATCGTCAACAAGAGTGAGAACATTGGCGAGTGATCTTGGAACGTTAGGCGGTAGTGTCATTAGTCCAATTGCTTGTGGCCACGTTGATTTGTACGGTATCAGCATTCTCAATCGTTTTTCCAGTGCATCGCGTACTTGCAACTCCGGGCTCTTCTTCTTTGCCATGGGATCAGCCTCGATGGCAAGTGCCTCGGATTTCAGGATATTGTTGAGCTCGGCATTGCAGCTCGCGTTGAAATGTTGAACCAGCTCGGCCCCACCGTGCGGAAACATTCCGTGAATTATTCCCGGATAACCGACGGATTCGGCGCCTTTTTAGCGCAGAAAAGAGTATAACAGAAAAATATTGGAAAGAGGAGAAATTTGAATAACGAAAAATGAAATTTTACCGGCGCTTATAGCTTGCCGACTCCAGCCATATTCATTCACGAAATTCAGGGAGGCCCGGAGAATCTTCGTTTTGATGCTCTTCTCGTATTGCTCGTCGGTCTCGTTGCCCGGTATTCTTTCATCGTTACAAGCTTCGCTTTCCTTGTTAGCCTGTGTTTCGAGCAATGCCCTGGAAGTCCACAAACTTCTAACACCTGAGAACATCAAGACTGATGTCATTTTCTTTTTTCTTTCTTAAATATTCAAATTTATAAACATATTTGTGATCTTTTTTTTTTGGCATAAAAAAAATGTAGCACATCGCGACAAGTTGCTTGAACTCTTTGATGGGCACATTTTTCTACTGATTATTTTTTCCATTCAAATTTCGGCCAATGGAATTACACCATTCGACGTCACGTGGTACACAACTTACACGCTTTCAAACTGATAATTTTTCTGATAATTTTCTCTCTTTGAGAAACAAAAGATTTCCCAATCGAGTGAATCCCGTGTCAGAACTGACAGATTGAATTTTATTGTGGCAATTGAAGGATCTCAATCGAATATGAGTAGATTCGGAGTTAATTCTTTGGAAACCATTGATGAGAAAGTGAAGTGAAATGTTCAATTAATCCCAAATTGAATTGTATAACTATTAGTAATTGTGTGATGTCTCATGGTGCAATTCCATTAGCCGAAATTTGGATGAAAAAAATTATCCTCTGAATACCACGAAAAATGGTACCAATATTCCCGAAAGTCTGTACCCGGGGGTTTTCGGGGTCACCGATCACGAATCTGGTATCAGATTTTCAAAATTCAGAATTGCGGATCCAATATGGCGAACGTTGAATCGAAGAATGGTACAAATTTTCCCGAACGTCTGTACTCGGGGGGTTTTCGGGGTCGCTGATTACGAATCTGAAATCAGATTTTCAAAATTCAAAATGTCGGACGTCAAATCGAAAATCGGTACCATTTTTCGATTCAACGTCTGCCATATTGGATCCACTATTTTGAATTTTTAAAATCTGATCCCAGATACGTAATCGGCGACCCCGAAAACCCCTGAAGACAAAATTTCAGGAAAATTTTGGTTCTATTTTTCCATTTGACGTTCGCCATATTGAATCCGCCATTTTGAATTTTGAAAATCTGATACCAGATTCGTAATCAGCGACCCCGAAAACCCCCGAGTACAGAATTTCAGGAGAATCGGTACCATTTTACGATTTTACGTTCGCCATATTGGATCCGAAATTTTGAATTTTGAAAATCTGATACCAGATTCGTAATCAGCGACCCCTGAATAAGTGAAATTTGGGGTTGATTCAACAAGACCTGTGTTCAAAACCGATTTATTCCCGAAAAACTAGGGATTTTTCACATTAATTATTAATTAACTAATTATTGTCAACCCCTTGGTGGAAAAGTGATGAAATATCACAATATGTAGGTAATCAGATGTCCAAGAAATTTGATTGCATGCATATAACTGTCGCAATACATCCATAATGAAGAAAATACTAAAGATAAATAGGTGTATCATATGTGATACACACACACCGCCCCTCAAAGGGTTTTAAACTACACTAGGACCTCGATTTAATGGTCCTCGATTGAATAGACAGTCCCCACCATGTCGCACTTATCGATCGATTTTTCGCGTGGTGGGAGATGGTGGGGGACGCTTAAAGTCTCCCCGATCAGGCCCGTAGCACGGAGTGCCGATGCGCAGATACAGCATGGGCGGGCATACGCTACCTCGATTTAACAAGGTGCGATGCGGAGCCGGTCCCGCCACTGGCCGTTAAATCGAGGTCGTAGTGTATACAGATCGTTTATTCTCTCATAATATTTCGTAGAAATTTCGTTCGAAATCTTCCCCAATCGTGCAGTTTTTTTGTTTTGTTTCATTGAACGTGCAGACAACGTACCTTTTTTTCCTATGGTCTAACGAAATTTACATCAAAACGAATCTCAATAAAAATAATGCAATTTGTCAAAAGTATTTCACTTCAATTGTCATCATACGATTGTCAATGGAAAATTGATAATCTCAGATATTGGGAATGCTTAATAGCGTGTAACTTTTTTTTTGTTTTATCATAATTACGGGTCGTAAATTGGAATTTAAAAAATATTGTCTTCGCTCATAACGAAGGATTTTTAAAGATTTTTTGATAATTTCATTTTTTTTATTCAATGCACGGAAAATTTTGTTTACAGGACTGAGTATATTCAATATAAGCACTAGTATTTCCGAATTATACAAAAAATATCAAACCTACCCAAAGTCGGATATATTTTTTTTAAATCCTTATATATATTTTTACCCCCTCATTAAAATACCGGATAATTTTAAGGGTTTTAAACATTGCCAAATGCATACGATATTTCTGAATGCAGGCTTGATGAGTCTTCAATTTTTTATTTTATTTTAAAATTTTTTCCAACCTTTTCATCCAAGGCAATATCTTGTTTTTCACTTTGAAAAAGCGTTCCCATATAGCAATAGCCTGCTCGAACGAGCTAGTTCATTAAAGAAAAGGAAATTCATGAAATTGGTGTGAGGCAGCTGCTACAGTCGAAGACCTTCCGTATGGTCCTGGAATAGACGACTCTAAGTTAAGATAAAGAATGTTTTACTTACGGGTAATCAGCTTTTTAAAGTTCAAACGTGCTTTTCTCAAAATTACGTTTTTAGTGTCGGCGAGCACTAAACTATTAACTAAAAAATTACTGCATCAATATTTCTGAAATTTTGTATGCTTCTTTTTTAGGTATACAAATTCAGCGTTTGATCGAAAGATTTTTTTCCAATGTATGCATTCGGTTTGATGAACGAAAAATGTTTGTTTTTTTTTTCACAAAAACCAAGACTAACTTTAAGCACCTGCCTTATTGTTTTAAATTAATATTTTGAAAATTCTACCGAATGATCGCCGGATAAACGTCAGTGCTGCTGGTGTTGGTGTTGCTGGTGAATTGGATTAATCATTAAAAAAAAAAAAGGTAAATATTGCGAATCAGGGCTGCAGCTCAAAACTGCTCGAAATTTTTTTCCAACGCTTGTCATCATTAAAAAATAATATCCCATGTAATATTGAGGAGGGGAAAGACTTCCAACGTCATAAAAAATATAAAAACTCCTGATTCGCAATATTTACCAAAAAAAAAAGGTAGCCCAAAGACTAAACTTGTGAGAATAAATTGAGCAAGACGAAAATTTATGACATTGGTCCCCCCCTGTACCCGCTTACGCGTGATGGAACCTTCCCAATTATTTCTCGTTTCTTCATCGCAGCCACTCTCAGCATCCTTAAAATTGAAAAACCGACTCTCAAAGTGATGAAAAAAATGGTTTATTTAACTCCGTTATACAATATTTTCTCTCTCTCTCTCTTCTTTCCAGGGAACAATAAATTTTTCAGGTACAAAGTCGTTCGACCTGACAATTTTTTCTTTCGCAATTTTCCTCGATACACTCGTTGACTCTCACGAGAATGCTCTCCATAACGTCGAGGGCGTTGATCGCCCGATGACAAAATACGATTTTTTCCCCGATGGGCATCGTCGGCAGAGTTTTTCCTCCGACGCTAATGTTAATATCGTCGTCGCAAGATTTCATTTCGCTCGTTTCGCCATTAATCCGGCTCTGTTCTTCGAGTTCCCTGACCTTGGCGAGCCAGTGAGCCCTGGCGAGCTCGATAGACTCGCGAAGAGGCGACAAATAATTTTTCTCAATATCATCGACGATTCTCCATATACCTGTCTCGTTATCGCGATCGCGTATTATCAAGAATCTCAGGAGATTCAGGGAAGCGATGATCTCGTCGGAAATTTCCACGAGATCGGAAGCGACGCCGTTCGGCAAATGGCAAATTCGTTTCATCAAACTTTCGAGACGCTTGCCGAAAAAAAAATTCGATCTCGTCTCGAGACAATGAATCAACGATTTTTTCGTGATACTCGTCAGGAGGGAAAAGATGCCCGAATGATTGGCCGTGTCGTAGAGATTCGATATAACGAGATAACGCGCTCGATAATCGAAGATATCGATGTAATCGTGAAAGAGCCGAAGGGCGAATTTACGATCTTCGTCGGAGTCGCAATAAATCATAACTCTCGTGAGACCATCGAACAGATCGCGATGTACGGGAATTTCGAGTATCTCGTGAGTTATAGATCGTTGGGCTATACGAGTAACAACGAATTCGACGATTTTAAGTCCTTTTCTCACCGCAACATACTCCGGCTGACGAAGAAATATATTCGCAGTATAAAAGACACCCTGCATGAGATAATTAAAATTGTAGACCCGAGGAATATTATTCGAGCCCTCGCGAGTATTTAGTACGTAATAATAATAATTTGCCCACGCTAAATCGGAAATATCGTATTTTCCGCGAAGAATATTCATCTCCGCCCTTTCTTCCTTCTCCTCCTCCTTCTCCTCCTTATCGGCAATTTTATTTCTTTCCCCTCTGCTTCGATCGTCCAATATTCCATGATACTTGAAAAAATTACCGTTCAAGAGAGAAATTTGGTAAAGCGCCTTCTCGAACAGGGCAAGCTTGGAATTATCAAATTTTTCTCTCTCGTCTCGAAGATAACAAAACGGAGCGCCGAAGAGCGAAAGATGCAGATAGAGAATATAATTTCTCGTTTTGGTATCGCTAGTTCGAGCTAGACAGGATAATTCGACGATAGGCTCGAGAAACGATAAAATTGCTTCGTAATCGCGAATCAATCGCGCGGACGTAGAATCCGGATCGATCGGATTTTCTTTTTCTTCGACGAGGGGTTTCGAGTTATCGGGGGACGGAAGAGCCAGAACATAATTTTTGATGCTTCGGACGCACCAGTCGATGCAACGGGCGGGTCCCGCTCGAATGAGAGAAACGCGAAGGGGCTCGAGGAGACTCCTGAAAGTCGTTTCGTTCGGCGAATCTTCGATTCGCTCTATGAGCAACAAAAGCGTCTCTTTCGGATTGCACTCCTTCGCAACGACTTTCAGGAGTCTTTCGCACGCGAAGAAGAGCCCGGGATCGTCGGTCTCATTCGTCGATGCTAGACGAGACGTTATCGCGGGAATAATTTCCCAGAGACTCTTCGCTGCGTCGCCATTGTCAATCGCCTCTTCGAAGTGTCTCATGGCATCTTCGATTTTGCCTTCGTCCAATAATTCGCCGAGTCTTATTACGAATAATTGATTCTTTAATACATCGTCCGGCTCGTCCGTCTCGTGACTCGACATTTTACAGTTATTCAATGAACGTTTACGAACTGATTCAACGAACGTTTGCGAAATGATTCAACGAAATTTCGTCGATATACCGTCCGTTTTGGGCGGCTAAACGTCGCGAATTGTCACGCTATATGCACCGAAATTTCACCGTGAATCACGTTATTTTGGTGAGTTACGTCGAAAATTTGTCGCTGTTATACGAAATTCGAATATATACGCTTTTACGAACCGTGCGCGATACTTTGCGATGAGATTTTTTTGTTTGTTTTTCTCTTTGAAAATTTACAATATTATTGTTATCGCTTACCACAAACCGTGAAACTCTTCCTCAGGAGGAGAAGAGTGGACGCGGCCATGACTTTTATCGGCGGAGCATCAGAATGAACACACACGCGCACACAAAGAGCACACACGGATAGGGCCTCGTCTCTTTAATTGACGATTAAAATAAAATCGATAAGCTCTGAGAATGATTTTGATAGAACTGGCTAACCGTACCGTGGTTTCGTGATTTCACGTAATATACGAGGCATATTTTAAACACTTCGCGATATACATCACATGATTATTGACAAATAGTAGGGTATTTTTAATACGAATATTCGGTGCACGGATCCGGTGAATCGTGCGCGGAACATTCGTGAGTGCGCCTAATTCTGGCTTTCTGATTGGTGATCCGAGAATCAAATGACCAATCGCGTTACGTCTCTCATTTTCCCCGTGTGCGAATTCTCGCTCTCTCTCTCTCTCTCACTTGTGTCACGTCTGACTTCGTTGCTTGTGTTCTCTCATAACCTCAAAAAGTGATATTCTGACAGAAAAAAAAATACTGTAGATAATTATTAATCACGGTGAAATGCGGATCGGTTTATCGTGATCTGTTTAACAAAAATAAACAGCGACAATGGGCGGGTCGGACGATGAAAATTTCGTTACTTTTGGAAGTGCATTGGAGCCATTGGACGAGGGTTAGTAGCAAAGAATGTTGTAACATTTATGCACACTTCATACGTCATTTTTTCCATTTAAATCATTCGCAAAACTGATAAAAAATTGTTTTATTCACAATTATTCGAAGGATATTTTCGCAGTAAACTCGAATCGTCAGTCTCAAGTTTTAGCAAAAATCTAGCAAAAATGTTCATAACCTCAAAAAATAATGAATAGAATTTTTAATCCTACGAATTTCGGAATATCAGCCAATTTTTTACGAGAATAATGCATTCGCTTTGTATGATTAGACTTTAAAAAAATATCTTATTTGGCAAAAATTACTATTTCCTGTAGGAAATATCGATCGTTTTAGTCCCTTTAGATTTATCGCGTTCTTCATAACCTCCAAAATCCTGACAGCTTTGAAGACCATTGTCAATGCTTTTATGGCGATGTTTAAGGATGTTGAGTTCAAAATCGGAAATAATGATAGAATTCTGAAAATTTTATATGTTTTTATGAAATATTCAATAGGTCGTGTAAAAATTTCACAACGATTGAGAAGCTCGTTATTGAGAAAAAAAAATTCGGAAAGTTAACGTAGGTTAACTGCACCCCTATGATAGATAAATTCTGTCAATTTTCGCAGTATTTACGTAATATCTGACGAGAAAATGGTGCCAATAAGCTTAAAAATAATAATATGCTTTACGAGACATTGCCTGGATATTTTTATTTTATTTTCATTCATACGAGAATCATCCCTTGGGATCATACATAAGATACTGCGTACGCAAGATAGCAGAAAAGAGCTACATGGTAAATCGAGCCATTAGTAACTAGCGAGTATTAAAGATAATAATAAAGGTAGTAATAAAGCCGCATGGCGCATAGCAATTCACTACCAGGAAAATAACATAGCAACAAGGCAATGTCAGAATAGAAAAGAAAAAAAACGATAATTTTTCTTGATTAATAAACAAATAACAAAGATTATAATAAAGCTAATAGTGTAATATATATGCATTTAAATGCCGGACATAGATGTCGCGTTATATCAACGAGGCTATTGTATCTATAAGATGTTAATTAATAAAGAACGTTCTTTCTTATTGAAACAAGAACATTTCAAATAGTAAAGCAGCATAGCGCATAAGCAATTTAATACCGGGAAAATAACTGAGCAATAAAGGCAATGTCAGCGAAAAACGAATACCGCAGATCGACATGCGTTCTTGAAAGAGAAAATAGGAATAGAAAAAAAAAATCAATCTATGGATACTTATTCGACGTGTCACTGAGCCTAATAGATATCGATCTATGCTGAAGTTCACTCGGACCGATAGGGATAAGAAAAAGCTGATCAATAGCTCTAAGAGGCCTGGAAGGGGCCCTAAAATCGAAGCGGGCGACAGAATCAATACAATCAATCATGTTTTTATGAATCTTATATAAATGTATCATGCCCGTATAAACTCTAAGTGGCTCGAGCGAACGGAGCCCCACGGCTCTGGCAATATCCGAATAGTCATGGTCAACTCTGGGCATTGACCTCCCCATCTTGAACGCTGCCAACCTAAGAAATTTATGTTGCGCTTGATCAAGAATAATGGCATAAGAGTCAAATTAGGGAGACCAAATGATACTGGCATACATTAATATCGGACGAACTAGCGAGAGATATAGAGCCTCAAGAGTGTCAGCCGATCTAAAGTCCCTGGAGAACGAGGAAACAAAATAAAGTTTCCATAGGGCTTTTTTCTTAACAAAATTAATACGAGGAAGAAAAGAAAGACGAGAGTCAAACAAAACCCCCAGGTCCCTCTTCCGGCTTATACTCTCCAGCGGCACGGAATCAAGGCTACAATTCGCATAAGACTCTGCAGAACGCGTAAAAGATATTGTGTAAAAATTTCAGAATTTTTAACAGTACAGTTTTTAGAATATTTATAATGAAAGAAAAAAGAGCCAGCAGTGGCCCAGTTGGTCCGAATCTGGACTGCCACCCAGGCGGCCAGGGTTCGATCCCGCGGCCGGCACCAATGGATTTTTCCAGATGCTTTTTCTGCGAGCTCGGTGGTTCGAAACCCACCTTAAATTGTAGGTTCTCACAAATACACTGGGCCAATAGCAATGAGGTTGCAAAAATCGAGAGAGAAAAATAGTTCCGTGAATGAACAGAAAAACTAAAATAGTGGGCCCAGTGTAAGAGTGATATAGTGAATGAAGTGTTGTAAAAAGCCGAAAAGGCTATGCAAGTAAAACTTACTACTACTACTACTAATGAAAGAAAAAGAGGACCCGCTCATCCGTGAGCGGCGCAATATTGTATCGTCGATGCATGCCCTGCGCTCAACGCGCGCACCGACCCCGCCCAATCCCCCGGCTGAGTAACCAGCTCAACAATCTTAATGCTCGCAGATAATTTACCAAGGAAAAAGCCCGTGACGATAGAGGATCAGTATGCTCTGGATCCTCAGGGAAGGCGAAGATTCCATGGCGCCTTTACGGGCGGCTTCTCGGCCGGTTATTTCAACAGCGTCGGCACCCGAGACGGATGGCGACCCCAGCAATTCAAATCGTCACGAAGCAGCAAAGCCGGAGGTGTTTCACAGCGTCCCGAAGATTTCATGGACGAGGACGATACGAGCGAATTTGGGATCGCGCCGACGGCGATAAGAACCAACAGCGATTTCACGGATCACGGGAGAAGGGGCACGAAGCGAGAACGACAGAGACAGGAGGACGACGGACCCATACCCGGCGTGCCTGTTCTCAGAGAATTGTTAAAACCCGTTAAGTGAGTATCGTTCATTGTTTAGTGGTGAATGAAGGAAATTTATAGATTCGTACGACTCGACAGAGAAGCCCCAAAAAAATATTATTTCAAGTATCGTAGATGCCATTTTTTTTTGTTTTCAGTTAAAAAGTCATAGATTCAAAATTCACAGTAAAAATACGAATGCATATTGCAAAATGGAAAACTCTTAGCCTGCATTAATTGCTCTTATTTCGCTTCCTCATGGAGGATGCTTTGTTTTGATGAAATTTTTTTCCTTTAGCTCTCGATGATGCCTCTGCCCGTCGAAAATATGCCCAAAACGTCGAGAATTTAAATTTAGAAAAAAATTTCCGGACGTATGTGTGCGTAATTATTATGCAAAATTGAATCGTCTGTGACTCGATCATGGATTGAGCTACAGCGCCTGCAATTTTGCAATCAAGCAAAGAGAACTTGCATTATTTTCAATTTTTAAATTATTTAAAAGATTATTCGAAAACATAATTTGCATAAGTTTTTTCACTCATCATTATTTAATTATAACAGCTTGAAAATTGAGTTACATTTCAAACGTATATCGCGTGACAGTGACGTCACAACACCCCAGTGCAGCAGCGCATCTAGCGGTAAAATTAAGAAATTCGAGCAGCTAATCATTCCGAACCCAAAAAATCGTCGTAATTCGTAAGTATGTAGTCTGCAAATGGGGTTCAAACATGACTAATGTACCTGAACAATCGAAGAAAGTGTACAAATATTGTTTTGTACCGTGTTGCAAAAAACACAACTGTATCAACAACATCAGAAAAAGAGTTTATTTGCGTTAGGAACATCTCTAAATCTGTTCTTGGCAAATTTGCAGATGTTGCTTTCATGTATCATTGATTAATTTTTTTTTTTTAGTTACAGCATACACTGTAATGTATATTACGCACACACTCGTGCACGAATGAGATTTACTTTCGCGAATTTTTTTACCGACGGATAAAGTTATCCGACGGATATCCTGTCCTTTTAACACGGGTCATCCGGCGGATAACTGTATTTCCGGAACATAACCCTAGGTGAAAAAACCGGGCATAAATTTACCCTAGTACCGAGGGGTGTTGTGACGTCACTCGGCCCGCAGAGCGCGTAAATTTCTTACAATTTTTACACCTTCAGATATCATAATTTACTTGCTTAAAGAAATTAATGCGACGTTTATTAACTGCAGAAAATATATAGACATAACTGAGAGCGAGCAGTGGCCCAGTTGGTCCGACTCTGGACTGCCACGCAGGCGGCCAGGGTTCGATCCCGTGGCCGGCCACCAATGGATTTTTCCAGATGCTTTTTCTGCGAGCTCGGTGGTTCGAAACCCACCTTAAATTGTAGGTTCTCACAAATACACTGGGCCAATATCGAGAGAGAAAAATAGTTCCGTAAATGAACAGAAAAACTAAAATAGTGGGCCCAGTGTAAGAGTGATAGAGTGTATGAAAGTGTTGTAAAAAGCCGAAAAGGCTATGCAAGTAAAACTTACTACTACTATATATACATAACTGCATTATGACGGAATGATAAAAAAACGAGAAAATTGTTTACATGTACGTTCTCTATTATTTCTTCATTTATTGTGATTTTTTATAAAAATTTATACAGTGGCTCAGATTTTAAGTCATTTTCGATATTTCGAAAAAGAGGTGTCCGTGCAATAATTTCCGAAAATCTTGGGATATCGTGCAAATTTTTTTTTTTTTTTTATATCAATAGATCGTCATTGAAGGACGGTCGGTATTGAATTTGGCGAAAATCAATGAAGGAGTTCAAATTTTATGAAATTTTATATTTTTCGAAAAATGCGTGTACTTGCTCGGAATAGTTTGTCATTAAATTAAATTTGCCGGAAATCGATGGGAGGATGCAGATTTTATAAAATTATTATTATTATTATTATTTTTTTTGTTTTTTCGAAAAATATCTGTTATCGCTTCGATTTCCACACATTTCGAGAATCGTGTTAAATTTTTTCACATCAATGGATTATCATTGAAGAGCGGTTGGTATCAAATTTGGCACAATTCGACGGATGAGATTTAGATTTTATGAAATTTTATATTTTTCGAAAAATCTGTTGGTTGGAATAAATCTTTTATGCGGACGCGCACATAAATAGAATACGTGAATTAATTGTACATAATTGACAAAAGTCTCAAACTGAAACTTGCACATTGCTTTCTCGCATTTTTCGAATTTTCATAAAGCTTTTTCATCTCGCTCACAAAGATTCCGCTATGAGTAAGCCAAAATTGAAAAAAAAAAACTAACTTTCTCATAGAGGGAGCTTTGTGAGCGAGATAAAAAAAAGCTTTCTAAAAATTCGAAAATCACGAGAAAGCAACGTGCAAGTTTTCATGGAACATTTAACATTTTATTTTTATTTTCATTTACAAAAGTAATGACAATCGCCATGCGCCTGCGTCGTTATTCTCTTTTTTTTCAACATATTTGACGATCACCTCATTTCGATGGTGATAAGTAGGGCTCGGAACTTCGCGACGATATCGTCGCGAATTTCCGGGTTTTTTTCCATCTACTGTCTCCTGATAATATATATTTATTTATTTATTTATTTAAGTGTCGAACTCCGTTATGCTTCTTCTAAGCATATCGGATAATCGATACGCCATGCACAGATGAGGATTGATTCATCGTTCTTATTTATTTCATTCAATCGGACAATGTGGTCAACGCGACTGCAGTTTGACCTACCGACAAGTGAAAATTGCACGCGGAAATTCCGATGGCGCAAAAATGCTGCAAGTATAATTGATAAGCAAATAGAAAGCGCGTCGAGCAACAGAGTAAGAATAACAAAAAACTAAAGCAACAAAATGACAAAATTACCCTCGACACGTTTAGATGGTCCCTGACACAATTTACCCAAAGTACTGGCACAAATCGGTAGATTCAGTACAACAATAATACTCTTCTTCTTTTCGTCCACCCTGCTATCGGCTTTTAAAGGAGAGTGCCATTACCCAGCAAATCCAGTTCAATGAGTGGACTCGTGTCGGGAGAACTCTCAGCGAAGACTTTTTTTTTTTTTTTAATTGTTATTTGCACCGGAGGCACCTCTTTTTCAATAGAATTAGAGTAGCTGACTCAGATTGACTCTGCCTATTCGTCTGCCTTCGATATTGGTTATAGTCAGCTATCTATTTGTCATTTGTGTCCCTTGCCAGTGAAAAATGTATCTCCCCATCGCACTGTTCCCAAAGAATCGTATCGGACTCACAAGGAAGGTATCCCGGGTCGATCCTTCCGATTTTGATCTAGTTCATATATTATGTCGTGGTGCATCGAAAACTAAGCAACATGTTTTTTTTTTATCGGCCATAAAATACTCTAAGGGGGTGGTAAAACTACCCTCGAAAGATGGAGGTGTCAAGCATCAATTGCGTTGTTTCACCCATAAGAACATATTTTTTTTTCAACCAAACCAACTGGAAATTTTTTCTCACAACGAGAAATGACAATTTTAATTTTCGCAATTATGAAAAAAAATGAAGGGAGTGGAGCCACTCC
Organism: Rhorus exstirpatorius; assembly: GCA_963564615.1. NCBI lineage: Eukaryota > Metazoa > Arthropoda > Insecta > Hymenoptera > Ichneumonidae > Rhorus > Rhorus exstirpatorius. Next base: position 16,388,229 of record OY751317.1, on the reverse strand, counting down.
TAAATATGAATACATTTATGCAAAAAATGGTCAAATTCCAGTTAAAAAATCTGGAAAAAATATGTATTGTGTATGAACACTATGGAAAATTGACGTATTTTTGGATTTTCCTGAAAAAAAAAAAATATATATATATTGGACGGGGTAACTACCTCCGAACGCTGTTTATCTTGCGGGTATGCAAAAAATGTTCAAATTCAAGAAAATACAGTTGAGTTCAGTTTCGGAAGATTCTTGTGAGACGAATTGCGAAATCCAAGACTGCACTAACGTTGCTGTTATTCGATGTTCATTGGTGTAAAAAATCCATGTGCTTTAAACACTTTTTCGACGAGTATCGCTATTGTTCAAGATTCGAAAATTAATAACATTTTGTTTATAATTTTCGTAACGATAAGTTATACGAATAAAACGTATTAAAATTCAGTCAAACAATCACTTTGTCTTTGTTCCCGATGATTTATTTTTGAGCATTTGATGATACAGTGAGAAAATTAAAAAAAAAAAAAAAAACGTTAATAGTTGAAAGCATTTAGGGGTAGTTGTCCCGTCCAATTTTTTTTTTTTCGGAAACATTAAAAACCCGTCTACTTTCCTTGGTTTTCATACGCAATATGTATTTTTTCCAGATTTTTGAACTTGAATTTGATAATGTTTTGCATACACGCAAGATTAACAGCGTTTGGGGGTAGTTACCCCGTCCAATATTTTTTTTTCCCGGAAAATCCAAAGAGCGCGAAAAAGTGAAGACAGTTTCAGGGACAGATAGTTAGTTCGACAATCACCTACCCAGTTACGCTGGCATCGCATCGAGGCCGGAATTCAAACGTACGGGCATCGCATAGGAATCGTTTTTAGATGAAATGAAATAAATGAGATCACTTATTTTCTTTATATATATATATATATATAGAGAGAGGGGCGGGAAAAACCGGAAAGCTAAGGAAATAATGGACTTTCGTGAATTCAACGTCAAATATTTCGCCGCTGCCGCCGTATGCAAAAATCCGTAGATATAACCTGGACCATTGAGTTTTTTCAATTGAGTTTGATTTTAGATTTTTGCTTTGGGAGCGGGTGCGTCACACCTGAGCGTCACGCCTGAGCCAAACAGCCCCCTATTTTTTCTACACGCATACAACTTATAATTTTAACCTGTGAAACTTTAAACAGGGAAGGGACATTTTTTTCCTTCCGCTTGCAATTTCTTCATCTTGCTGGCGTACCCTGTTTCGCACAGAGGTACAAAGCATTTGTTGGGCATACCTACGGCTGACGCTTAAAAAAATTTGCTGAAGACGACTGCACGAAATTCAGCGACGCGCATATAGATATAATTTGTGTAACGAAACTAAAATAACTATGTTGAACGATTGAAAGAAATAAGAAATTGAAATTGAGATTAAAATTGAATTGAATTGATTGCAACTGAACTATCTTGAAAGATCGCTATTATGGGAAAGAACGATGTAAGTTGTCAAATAAATTATTTTCTTTTGCGCGACCGTTTGAAATTTGCCTTACTTCAGACTTGAGGGCTTGATGGAACAATAGCGAGCTCGGGCGGCGGTTTTTAGTACTGCGTACTTGACCGCTGCGAAGCGTCAGCTATAACGGCAAGTGCTTCCACCAGATTTATTATTTATTACTACATCGTTGTCTGGAGGTAGCAATGAAAGATAAATGAAAAGCAAAAAAAAAAAAAAAACAGGAGCCTAGCAACGAGAGAACACGGGGATTAGAAATCGAACGTGAGAGCAAGAGATCGAACGTGCTCAAGATACGTCGTATAAAACATGAATCGCCACACGAATAATCATCCTCGGCCTTCTCCTCCATTTTTGGGATTTTCCCCGACATATAAATAAATAAAACAATCAAATAAATATATAAATATAAATAAATAAATAAATATTTAGAGGGTGACTGACCCTCTTAATTTTTTTTTCTAATTGAGAAAATTACATTTTTTATTTCTCGTTATTAGAACATTTTTCCAGTTGGTTTCGTTAAAAAATATTACGTTCTCATGGGTGAAGCAACGAAATTAATGCTTGAAACCTCCATCTTTGGAGGGTAATTTCACTCCCTTAAGGTAGTACTGTCCATACTGCAAGTGTCAAATGTATACACCGTCATGTTTGACTCACGCAGTATTTAGAATAGGCAACGTCACGTCTATAATGAACCGATAGAAAAGTACATTTTGTATATTTATTTCTTAATTACTACTCTCACATGCTCTGAACCTGTACTTGTAAGAATTTAAAATGTTCCTTATAATATTTTCTCTTATTGTACCAATTTTTATTGAAATCTGAACGGTACATTTTGAAAAATACGATGAAAACTGTGATTTCTCATAAGACTCAATGCTAATTGTATGAAATTACAAATGCCAATATCTTTTTTCTGGTTCTCTGTATATAGACTTTTAAAAATTTAACTGAATCTTTTTCTTATCATAATCTACCACTACACTAAAGTTTATTAAATTCTGAACGGTAATTCTATAGTCGACAGTACTACCTTAAAGTGTTTTATGGCCGATAAAAAAAAACATGTTGCTTAATTTTCGATGCACTACAACATATATATATATATATATATATGGATTAGATCAAAATCGGAGAGATCGAGCTGGCATATTTTCCTTATCGGTCGGGCCTTGGATCTATCGACGAGTCTGGACCGGATGTCCACAGAATCGAGATCAAACGAGATTCACGCGAGTCGAATCTCCGCGATACTTCGAATTCTGATAGAATCGAAATGCAGTACTGTCGCGACGTTTCCCAAAGTCTAATGTACCATGATATTATTGCAGAGACACCGTCGGTGTGATGCTATTAAAGAAAATGGGCTGGCGTCCGGGACAGGGAATCGGACCGCGGGTAACGAAGCTGGAGAAGATTAGAACGAAACGAAAGAACGACAAGATGAAAGTCTACGGTTGTTCAATGCCGCATCAGCGGGAAAATGTCGATGATACGGATTCCGAAGCTTCCGAGGATAACAGCGAAGAGATACTCTTCGCACCGGACGATTATGAGCCATTCATCTGCAATCCAAAGGACAATTGTTTCGGTATAGGTTACACGGGTCTCGACAGACGTCCCGTTCTCTCGGGTCACGTGAATCTCTTCGAGGCCCCGGCGTCCTTCAAGCTTCAGGAGAAGAACAAGAAATTATCGATACGCGGTCAGGCTTTCGGTGTGGGGGCCTTCGAGGCCGACGACGAGGATATTTATCAGCGCGACGACATGTCACGTTATGATTTTGCCCTCGGGCCCGAGAGCAATACCGAAAAATCTCGTTCGTCCGGTAAGAGGAACAATGCCGAGAGCTCGAAGGAAAATTGCCTCGAGGCTTTCGTTCCCGCGACGAAGAAACTCGAGAGAAAAAAGATCTTCGAAGCGCCGGAATTGCCAATGAACTTTCAGCCCCGTCATGTCGTTCGCAAAAGTCGTTTTTATCCGCCAATCGAGCCAATCGCGTCCCGCGGCAGTACACGGAAAAAGGGCATGTTACGTCCGGATTTGAGCGCCACCGATAGAGCGATAATTATCGGTGATCCTGTCGTGAAAAATCCTGAAAGTCAAGAGATTTCTCCAACGAACGATGATAACGCTTCCGCGAAATCAGCAAGCGTAGCCTGTAACATAATCGCGAGGACCCTGAATCTTCACGGTAGGGAGCGAATCGAGGATAAACGAGTACAGGATTCCCATAAAAAGTCAACGAGCGCCGCTTGGCTGGAAAAATTGAGCTCCAAGAGTTTCGTGAGCGGTGGCATCGAGGGCAACGATCCCGGGGCTGCCGGAAGCTTGAAGAATCTCAAAGACTTCAAGACCGATATAGCCGATAATCAATTGGCCAGGCTATTCGTCACGGATCCCGATAAACAGATGAGATTCGATAAATTCGTGGAATTGACGAAAACGGGAGAGAAAGAAAAATTATCGAGTCTTCAGCCGCTCTCGATGACGGAATGGGAGAGAGATCAGGAGAGAGATGAATTTGAGCAAGCCGCGAGAATATTCGATAGAACGAGGCTCGTCGAGGAAAAATTGCCGACGATTCGTCGGGAAAACGTTACCAGCGATCCGACCATGAGCGGTATATTCGTTGGTAGCGGCGTCGAACCGCCGGTGCCATCGAAATTAATGAATCACGAGGAGCAAATGAGGAATGCCGCGAAAATGAAGCTCTTTGGGAAATTAACGCGTGAACGTGAAATTTGGCAACCTGCCAGTCTCGTTTGCAAGAGATTCAATATTCCGGAGCCTCGAACCGGATGCGCCAAGACGGAAAAATCAGCGAGAAACAAGCGATTCTCAGTTTTCGATTCTCTCGAGTTCGGTGGCATTACCGAGAGATTCAAGGGCGCTACCGATACCGCGGAAACATTCAAGGAACCGCATATTCCGTACGTGAAACGGGAAAATACGCCAAACGAGACGGCCATTGTGTCGAGGGTCTTTGATACTTCGGATATCGATGCTTCATCGAGCAGCAAATCGACGATAAAGATGCAGAGCTTCGAGGCTTCGTACGAGAAAATTTTTGGTCGTGGAAGTCCCGCAACGAGTACGACAAACGCCATGGAAACGGCAAACGATATGAACGTTAGAGAGGAGGAGCGAGAAAAATCGATGATGAATAATGATGAAACGTCGAGGATTTCCGATACGAAGGATAATTCTGCGGAGAAGAAGGATCTCTTCAAGGCGATATTTCTCAGCAGCAGCAGCGAGGATTCCGAGTCGGACAATGGGAATAACGAGGACGACAGTGAGGCAGTTAAATCGTTGCTCATCGGCAAATCACCCGGTCAATTGAATTTACAGAGAAACACATCGCCACCTCGAGGCATTTTTGCGAAGCTCGATCTCGATAGTCTCATGAAACCTGGAAAAATCGCTGGTCCATCGAAGGATGGAACATCGACGCTCGATAGCAAGGACACGATAGTCGCGAAGGTGGACGAAATAGCGTCGAATAATGACGAGATTCGTAAGAACAAGTGTAAAGTTGGTTCAGAGCTGGAAGTAGAACTTTCACCGGACATGTACGGTCCTGTACTTCCGGCGAGGATCGTCCAGGGCGGTGAAAATACGTCAAAAGACGAGACATCGTCCTCGAGGGATTCGGAGCTTGCCCGGCCGTTTTTCAAAAGCGTCGTTGTCACGAAAAACGATAATCATAATAATACCGAGCGACCAAAAGGAAAGTGGGTCGAACGAGCGAGATCGAAGAAATCGAAAAAGGACAAGCATAAGCACAAGCACAAGGAAAAAGAACGCTCGAGGCACAGGCATAAATCGAAGAAGGGCAAACGTTGATGAACGAGCGAGCGAGAGCGAGGACGATGATTTGATAATTGAAAATGTGTACGAACGAATAAAGTACGCGTTCGTTGTTGAAGAATGTAGAAAAAAAAAATCTAGGATTTTTTTTTTGTCACCTGAGAACTTTTGCCAACCGCATAACCGAACACAGGCCACGACAGTGACAGCCGATCGAAATTCGAAATGCGCCTACACGGGTTTCAAATAAACGCGCAATTTAAGGAGGTTCACCAGGTAGAGCAAAATGCACGGAAAAATTTGAATTTTTTTTATCAGATATTCACTGCTACTGTAGAAATATGCTTGAATTATTTGGGAATTTTCATCTACACCATTAACATGAAAATTTAGTTTTTGACGAGGCTCTTTTAACACGCGTTCTTATGGCCTAAGCAGAAATTGCGATTTTTTCCCCCCTTATAACTCCGGAGAAAATGTTCAGAAAATTTTTTAAAAATATTATTTCATTACAGTATAGGTGAATAAAGCAGCATGACATAAATCAGATTGATTGTGTACTTAGTTTATGAATACTATTCAATGAACCCACGGAATTCATAGTTATTCGCAGTAAAGGGATGCAAAGAGAGGATAATCATGGCAACATTGCTGTAGAGCGGGAGCAGTTGGGTTAGGCTTGAGCGCGCAATTTTCTTGACAGCTCGACTGTTCTCTGATGGTGCCTGTGGCTATGACACTTGACGGTACCCCAACCGTAAGAAATACGTGCCTTGTTGCCAGACTTCTTTGCGAATTATGTACACTATAAAATCGAATTTCTTTCATTTATATCAACGTAAAATACCTTTTATCGATCCTTAACTGTCAAAAAGGATTGAGTATTAATTTATCGTTACTTTATTCATCTCAATTCCATGATTTTCCGATTCATGATAAATTATTTTCACAGTTGGCTGCAGTGCCGTCGGCCCATGTAGAGTCAAACCCCGTTCCCTGTCCACTCTTTTGGGACCGAAGGTTTCAGTCCCTGTTCACGAAACAGCTGTCTGTTGAGAAAGACGCTCGTCCAATCGCGTGAGAGTTGCAGGTCCGTAGAATTTGGCTTTATGCCCCCGGGCACCATGCGTCACAAAACGATGAAAATTTTCGATAAATCTTTTTTCAATACGGCACTGGAACGGCGGACAGGGACTGAAGTTACGGACCGGACAGGGACCGAAGCTTGACAGGGACTGAAGCATATGGTTTTCGCCGCCCCTCTTCAACTCCCGCAAATCCTAGTGAACCTTCTTAAGGATGTTCCTCTGTTCGTTTGGGGGACGAGTCGTCCAAGGGGGTCCCTATATGATTACAGGGCTTCCAGTATGCCACTAATGAAACTATTTTGCCACTATTTTTGGCATCTGCCACTATATGCCTCTATTTCAATGAAAAGACACTAATTGCCTCTATTTTCCTGCTTCATGAGATTTTTTTTTTTTTTTTTACTGTTTCTGGCACCCATGGGTCCATAGAAATGCAACAATAACTGCTCTACGTGCGTACACACATAAAATATGATAAACGTGACCCTTGTATGGTAATAGTTTCGAGTTATTGATTATAATTAGAACGTGGTGCGCGATCGGTAAGGTAAGCACATCGTGTTGTGGTATGGTTTGGTAGCTGCGTGCAATAATGTTATATATGATTATTAGGGTGGTTCAAAATAACCCGTCCCCCGAATATTTTTCGGGAAACCCTCTGAAAATCTTCAGGATGATGGAAAAAGATATTTCCCACTGGCTGGGCGAAAATGAATAAGATTTAGAGGTCGCGCAAACGCTTTTTCTGCCTAAATTAGTCATTTCTTTCGTTTTTGAGTTTTTATTTAGAAAAAAAAGGTTTTAATTGGAAACAGTTTGAACCAAGGGCTGCCGATTTTTTTCACAATCAAATACACTATAGAGACATGGGAAAAAATTCCAAAACCGTTACCGAACCCATCGATGATGAGATAAAAAATCTTTCGCGTCATTTTTTTGTTAAAATCACTTTATTTTCGAAAAATTCCAGCCGGCATGATTTTCACGAGATTCAACTTGTGCCAGTCTAGATTTTTTCATCAAGTGCTATAGTTTCATACAAAAAATCAGGAAACAATAGGATACTTGATTCGCGAATTCATACGACCTCAAACTCATCCACCTTTTTATTTCCGAAAATCATAAAAATCCGCATTTAAAGTTAACTTTTCTTGGTCATTCATTTAATAACATTCTTTACAGTCACCACAGCTTGATTGCCAAACGCGGAGTCCATGTACCGAAAAAGTACAATCCAGAGACAGGGATGAAAGAGGCAAGATGTATGTAGGTGTAGGTAAATGTAACTGTCAATTCAAGGATGAAACAAACTGAACGTGATTATTCAGAAAGTATAGTATTTTATAGTTAAGAAGAATATGAATACATTACAAAATATATTATATCGACGTGTCCTAAAGGAAACAACGTAACTCGCCGTGTCAGCTAGAAAATACGTAACTCAAAAATTTCGATTGGATCTACGTATCTCAAAAATGCGATTTAAAAACACGTAACTCAAAATAAAAGTTAGAAAACACGTATCTCAAAGTTTTTCTTTGAAAGAACGTATCTCAGTAATTCAAATTGAAAACACGTAACTCAGAAATAAATTTTCAACAATAGACGGTCTGGCAAATACTTGTGATTATTGGAATTTTCATAATCATAAATAATAATATTAATTCATTAGACGATAATAATTATGCCCTGGGATAAATCCAGATAATTTTTATTTTATTTCCTAATTTTTTTAGACTATACATCACAGCCGATAGTTTATATTGCATCAAAAATGATTTATCAAGTGACCTCAATCTCCGTACGAAAAATAAGAACAATGTTGATTATAGGTATGATGTCGCTAGTCACGATAAAACTATTTTAATCACTTTCATTAAAATATTCACTGTCACTTGCTTCTGGTTCGTGAGTTTTCTTGTTTGATCGCCCACGGGCTGCAGTCTTCACAATTTTCTCAGGTGCTGTGCCCAGTGAGTTATAATACTCATGGAATGGTGGTGGTATCGCATATTTTGAAGAGTCGAATGTAACTATGGGGAGTTGAATTCGACTTTTTTGGATGCAAACAGAATTAGTCAGGGATTGAGTATTGTCAACGATGTTGCTGAACGAGGAGCTGCACTGATGGAAGAATACAATTCCTTGCATACGGGCAATGAGGAACAAAAGCAATATTTGCTTCAGGTCATACATCGTCATCGCAAACCGATTATCACTTCGACAAAGAAGGCAATAAATTCCTCACTGGAAGCATGAAGCATTTATGATATAATATATTGTGTGATATATTCAAATTCTTCTTAACTATAAAATACTATACTTTCTGAATAATCACGTTCAGTTTGTTTCATCCGTGAATTGACAGTTACATTTACCTATAACTGCATACATTTTGCCTCTTTTATCCCTGTCTCTGGATTGTACTTTTTCGGTACATGGACTCTGCGCTTGGCAATCAAGCTGTGGTGACTGTAAAGAATGTTATTAAATGAATGACCAAGAAAAATTAACTTTAAATGCGGATTTTTATGATTTTCGAAGATAAAAAGGTGGATAAGTTTGAGGTCGTATGAATTCGCGAATCAAGTGTCCTATTATTTCCTGATTTTTTGTATGAAACTATAGCACTTGATGAAAAAATCTAGACTGGCACAATTTGAATCTCGTGAAAATCATGCCAGCTGGAATTTTTCGAAAATAAAGTGATTTTAACAAAAAAATGACGCGAAAGATTTTTTATCTCATCATCGATGGTTTCGGTAACGGTCTTGGGATTTTTTCCCATGTCTCTATAGTATATTTGATTGGGAAAAAAATCGGCAGCCCTTGATTCAAACTGTTTCCAATTGAAACCTTTTTTTCTAAATAAAAACGCAAAAACGAAAAAAATGTCGAATTTAGGCAGAAAACGTGCTTGCGCGACCTCTAAATCTTATTCGATTTCGCCCAGCCAGTGGGAAATATCTTTTTTCATCATCCTAAAGCTTTTCAGAGGTTTTCCCGAAAAAAATTCGGGGGTCGGGTTATTTTGAACCACCCTAATACGTACTACATGTGTTCGTGATTAATATTTAATTGAGAAAGAAATTTAAAATCTAAGAATGATTTTACTTTTTTTATGCTTTAATTCGTTCCTTCTTTCGTAGTAATACCGAAATGATTGCCAATATACTACCTTTTATCAGGCCAAGAAGTAGTATTCTTCAAAAAGTGTGCTTTATTGGACTTGAGATCCCACTACTTTGCCACTATTTTTCGTCTATTGTTGCAACTAATGCAACTTTTTTTGGAGACCTCAGTCACTGGAAGCCCTGTGATTATACACACGGGCAGGGTTCAGCGGTGCCAACGTCAAATCCTCAAACATTTCGACCAGTCAATTTATGCTCTCGAAATTGAAATTAGAACTGTGAGGTTTCGTTTCAACGCTATTCGATAGTAAATGACATTGATAACAAGGTTTAAAAATTATAGCAATATACTCCTGTAAGTTTTTGATATATTAACGTTTATGTTGCAAAAAAATCACATTTTCCGAGCTTCAACTCGAAACGCTGTCCGAACTATTCAAGATAGAGAAAATTGCATAAGAAAATTTTTGTAGAGAATTAAATTTTCTATAAAAAAAGTACGCGACAGCATTTATGAAAAGTCAATAGCGGATGAGTGGAAGGCGTTCGAAGTGGAGTGACGAGGAAGTATGATTTTTGTGAAGTCGCAGAATAGTAGACCCATTAGCTGTTAAATTACATATCATCACGTTAGCGTCGAATTAAAAAAGCATAAAAATTAATACGTCAACTAGATACAACGAGAAAGCCATTATCGCCTAAAAAACTTTATTTATGTAGGATCCAAGTCAGTAGTTTTATTCTCAGGATATGATTAATTTTATTCAATAAGAAATATACTTAGATACATCGAATATTTTCCGAGTTTGTCATTCACTCTCTGAAAAAATGCCACAACTCGATAGTTTCAACGCCGTTTAACAACTCCCTCCCTCACACTTCTGCTCATCCTTAAGGATGTTCCTCTGTTTGTTTGCGGGACGAGTCGTCCGAGGGGGGTCCCTATGCTTATACACAGGCAGGGCTCAGTGGTGCCAACGTCAAATCCTCACTCATCTCGACCAGTTAATTTATTTTCTCGAAATCAGAATTAGAACTTTGAGGTTTCGTTTCAATGCTATTCGATAGTAAGTGGCATTAATAACAACGTATAAAAATTATAGTAATATACTCCTGTATGTTTTTGAAATATTAACGTTTATGTTGCAAAAAAAAAATTAAAAATTCACGTTTTCCCAGCTTCAACTCCAAACGCTGTCCGAACTATTCAAGATAGAGAAAATTGCCCAATAAGAAGTTTGTAGAGAATTAAATTTTCTATAAAAAAGTCCGCGACGGTATACATAAAAAGTCAATAGCGGATGAGTGAGGGGTGTCCGAAGTGGCGTGACGATGAAGTGTGATTTTTGTAAAATCGCAGGATAGTAGACCCATTAGATGGTAAATTACATATCACCGCGTTAACATTGAATTAAAAATGCATAAAAATTCATACGTTAACTGGGCACAACGAGAAAGCCATTACCGCCCAAAAAACTTTATTTATAACTAAATTCAAATAAAGCCACCTACTTGAAATGGTTTTTTTTTTTAATTATTTTTACAACTTTGGACGCCTCCCACGCCTCAATAATTAACTTTAGATATATGCCGTCGCGGACTTTTTTGTAGAGAATTTAGTTACCTATAAAATGATTTATGAGCAACTTTCCTCTATTATGTATAGTTTGAGCAGCGTTTAGAGTTGAAGCACAAAAAGAGCCAAATTTTCATTGTTTCTATTTTTCCCTTGCCAAAATGTATAGAGGGATAATAACGCACATTTTATAAGTTATTATTTATGCCATATACTATGAAAAGGCGCTAAAAAAATTCCAGGATTTTATTCTGAAAAAAAGCCTGATTCGACAAGTTGAGTTCGGCAACATTGTCCGTCGCGTCTAAAATCGACAGCGAACGCTCGTTTTTTTTCAGCATTTTTAAAAATATTACATTTAATTACTCAACGAAAATTCTCCTAATTAAGGTGAGCCTTCGCACACGGTTTTATTATATATAGATCTAGGTCATATAATTTTTAAAAGGTGCTGGCATTTCGATTTCGAGTTCGTGAATTACAGAACGATTGGAACCTGTTTTTCGTGTGCGCCCATAAGAACGCATGTTAAATAATGTTTTTTTAAACATTTAATATCTCGACAACGAGGCTCCCAATCTCATTGAATCTTTGCACACACGTTTTGGGGATAAACACTAACAGGCTGTAAAAATTTCAAGTCGATGACATTAAATTGATATAACAGAGGAACATCCTTAAATACTAAAAGGTCCCTCATGTTATCTTTGTCCTTTTCATTTCATTGTGCACTCGTCTGCTCTCACTCTTTTTTCCATTCATTCCATTTCTCCTTTCATTCTCGAATGTTCTCCCGTTTATTGTTTAATGATTATTCCTTTATTACTCTTTATTGTGAAAATCCCTAATATTCGGTCCTTTCTGGAATTTTCCATCAGAGCCTGTCCCACCTCCCCTCAGCTACGTTATTTCCCCGACCGGCGACACTCAGTCATTCACGAAAATGTGCATCCCACATTTATAACTAAATTCAAATAAACCCACCTACTTGAAATGCTTTTATTTTAAATTATTTTTACAACTTTGAACGGGTCCAACGCCTGAATTATTAACTTTAGACCTATGCCATCGCTGACTTTTTTTTGTAGAGACTTTTAGTTCCCTAGAAAATGATTTATGAGCAATTTTACTCTATTACGTATAGTTTGAGCAGCACTTCGAGTTGAAGCACAGAAAGTGGCAAATTTTCATTGTTTCTATTTTTTCCGTTGCCAAAATGTAGAGTAATAACACATTCTATAAGTTATCATTTATGCCATTTACTACGAAAATATACTTAAAAAACTCCACGATTTTATTCTGAAAAAGAAGCCTAATTCGACAAATTGAGTTCGGCAATATTGTCCCTCGCGTCTGAAATCGAAAGCGAACGCCTCTTTTTTCACCATTTTAAAATATGTTACATTCAATTACTTAACGAAAATTCTCCTAACTAAGGTAAGCTTTTCGCACACGGTTTTATTATACATATTAGGGTGTGTCGCAAATGAATTTGTTTTTCTTCGCTCCTACCACTCAAAACTTTAGGTTTCAACATTAAAGAGACTCTCGTTCAAGAAGGGCGCTGTAGCTTGAAGTTTAGAGGTCTCTCAACGAGGATTTAGGTTTCCCATCTAATTAACACGTTAAAAATATTGTTTTTCGTTCAAAATGATGTCAGGCAACCAAAAAATTGGCAATGTCTGTGTTTCTTGGCTTATTTGAAAGCACAACTCATCCCCTAAACGATGATAGGCCGTTTTTCGACTTACCTCGTTCCAATTTTTTTTGCGCCACTTTTCGACCACAATAGTAATTTTTTCAAATTTACAAAGTCTCCAAGGTATCAATAAGTCCAAAATGAAATTGCTACTAGTATTGATTGTTGTTTCGAAAATAAATAACCTATTCTAAAAATTGGTAAAACATACAAAATTTCTCAAAATAATAAACACGGTTTTTTGAATAAAATTGAATTTGATGTGAGATTCCATATGAGAGATTTATCAGTGACAAAACTAGTCAAAAATCGTGACGTGAAAAAAAATCATAAAACCTATCATAATATTTTCTAAATACTCTGTCTAAATAAAATTTATGAATTTCGATGACGTTTCCCGCGATATTTTATTCATAATTTATTATAAATAATATTATAAATAAAGTCTCAACTGACAAAAGTATTTAACGCTGTCAGAGCGATCGAGTCAAAAACGATAGCTGATATTCATATGTTTCCTCGCGTGCAGAATGACAGACATATTATATTGTATCCGAGATTTGCACTCGCGATGACTTTCGCGATTAAATTTCTCGGGAAAATCCCTGGCAAGACACAATTTTTTAAATACCATTGGAAAGTTCACGATTTCATCTTTCAATACTCAAAATTTGAATAAGAACTCTCGTCTTTATCAAAAGGTATCATGTCACTTCCGGTGAAAATGGAATCAACTGCCATAAGACCCATGCTAAAATAGGTAATTTTAAATTACTCGTTCGCAATAATTTGCCTGGCAACATACCCTGAAATTTTGAGAGAGCGTTCATTGCATCTTAGATAACACTCTCCCGAAGTTTCATTCGTATCGCCGGTTTTTTAATTCACTGATGAGCCACCTTAACATATATATCAGTGGGCACGCATGAAACGAGAGAGTCGGACCGCTCATAATTCGACGCACGCGAAAAATTTCCTTAAAATCGATAATTTTATGTCAAAAGGTTCGTCAATCCCCATTTTTTTATGGAACGTATGTAATCGTGATAGTTTCCTAAACATTTAACAGTTTTTATATTGATCGTATCTAATCGTGAAAGATACGAATTTCTGTTTCAAAGTTGCGTCAGCCCAAAATTCGGATATGGTGTGGGATAAATATGTGGATTTCACGAATTAATTACTCGCGTAAAGAGTCGATGACCCACTTTGAAATTTTACAGGCATTATCTTATACACTTCTGCCACACCATATAAAAAATTTAGATTTTTATCTAATCGTTAAGTTCGTGCGCGCACTACCTTAAGCTCATCAGATCTCTCATATATGGAATCTCACATTATATCTCTCGTCATGATTTTCACTAGTGTGGTTTCTCCAGTAAAGATAGCATTCGTCTTTAATTGACAAGGTCATTTCTGAGGATGCGCTGTATCATCATTTGAAGCAAACATATCAATCCTTAACATAAGAATGTAGGCTGGACCTCTGACAAGTTTTCATTCAGTTCATTGAAGTTTTCTATGACTTTACAATTATTTTTCACGCTTATGAAATTTACTGTTTGTTTTCAATTGATAAGAGGCAAGGAAAAAAAAACGATATTTCAGTGGCTTTTCAGCGCACAAACTGCGTCGTAACACTCCGGCTGTGCCAGTTTCTTGTGTTTTATTTTTTCTTCAAAGATTCATGAGCTAACATTATAACGAGTGAATTTCACGTGCTGGAGGGGACACAGGAAAAATAAATAACTCGAGATAATATGTATATATAATTTTTTTTTTACAATAAAAACATTTATTCATAGAATCCGTCGTTTAGTAACAACGAAATTTTGATTCTGTATACTTTGATCTACCCCTGTAAAAAATAGGGGCGTTTGCGGTGTCGTCCGTGCGGGAAAGTTGATCCCTCTTCTCTTTTATTTATTCATTTACTTATATTTAAAATCACTCGGACTTCTTTCATCTTCGAATCGAAAAGATATTCTTCTCTTTCTCAATATCCAGCGGATAATAATCCCAGCACGGACCACGGAATAAGTGCACACGAGACACAGACAGGTAGATTTTTTTTTTTCAGAGTTTGGACGAATGAAAAATTCGCGAAGAGGGCCACGATAAGTTTGAGATCGATGAAAAGATCCTATACATCCGGTCCTTTTTGTTTTATTTTGTTGGTATCGATTGTCTTGACGCTCTGCACGATTTTTCAGCCAATCCCCTTGCGAGTCACGCTTCAGACGACATGCTGCTTTCTTCGACGTTAGGGACAGTTTACATGCACCGAGAGAGTGAGAGAGAGAAAAGCGTTGGAAAATCAACGAAATCTGCTTGGGTGGCACGCGAAACGTTCAGTTGTAGGTTATGTTTAAATAACATTTAGTCGATTCAATGATGCGCTTATACAGTTGCATCAACGAAATATTCCATTCGTTATTTGCGACCGTGCAGATTTCGTTGCTTTTTTCCTCGCTTTTCAGTGTCGCCTTTTTCCTTATTATTATATGATAATTTTTCAGTTGTTCCACCTTTTTTTACTATCAGACGGTAAATCCAGAACATCCCGCGCACTTTCACACGTGTCACGAGAGATTTTTTTTTTTCATTTGATTCTCAGTTTCAAATGAAAAGATTTGTAGAGTTTTCGTGACACGACATTGATAAAAGGAAACGAAAAATGAATCTTTAAAAATGAGCAATTGACGAACAAGTAGTTACGGGACAACTGGATGGGCGAAAACCTGTGTATATATAGAGTTCAAGTTTTTTCACGACCAATGGTATATCACTTCACATAACGACGATTGATTCGAAACATCGAAAAATAAATGAAATAAAAGTAGACGAATAAAAAAAGAGTCGATGAGCTTTTGAGCGTGCTTTCAAGGGTCTTCTCGAAGAGTTTTTCTTTGCCTCGAAGAAGAACGGGAAGAAGTAGATAGTGGCCAAAACATGGTCAGACCTCAGTGACACGTTGGACTGAATTTATGTCGAGTGCGCAATTGCCCGTTGTGTCTGGAGATTCGAGAAATTCCTCCGAGGGTCTTATACCCGCCGTTCTCATCTCGTCTCGAACTTTTTCGACCTGAAAAATCGAAAGAATAAAAATTGTTCAATACGACAATAAAAATAATTGTAATTGCATTTTTATTTTCAATTATTTCAATATTGATGTAAAAATCGTCGTAGATCTTCTGCGCAATGAAAATTCGACGATAAAGATGGTCAAAGTGGTTTTCAAAAATTGGATATTCGGGTGGCCATATTCAATATTTTAACGCAAAGCGTTGAGTGCAGAATATGAGAGTTCGGCATATAGTCATCTTTAAGAATAATATAATATGTCAGTTAGGTAGTTTTTCACTTTTCGAGCTGAAATTTGCAAATCTTATAAACGAATGGCTTTTTTTTTTTGAGAATAATTAAAAAATGTTTTGCCCACATAAATGCCGAGATATGCATGCTCAAGTTTGGGTACTTTAACATGGGATGCATCGGGTGGCTAGTGGAAAATGACGTTTGCACTAGAAGGAAGTGTACTTTCAAAATACTTTTTTGGAAAAAGAAAACGTTCAGGTGGTGGCAGCCCGGCAGTATACATATATGACACGTGAAAAATTGAAGATCTATAAGTGCCCACATTTTTTTAGAGTCCTCACATCACGACCTAAGGTGGTTCTGCTTGAACCTTAAAAAAGTGATAGCGACTCGAAATTTTTATAGCATACTTGTAAAAGTATATACTCTGTGCACCTGAAAAGTTTCAACAAGATTCACTACCTACTTTCTGAGATAAAAAATCACAAAGATAGCCTCTAAACACATATGGTCTTATGGCGTGAACCGTTATGACGTGAAGAATCGTACGATATCGAGTAGTAAAAAAAAGTAGTGGCTGTTTAAAAATTTCAGGAAAGTGTAAATTTATCCATTACGAAACCCTAGAAAAAAATATGAAACCGATTCACTACGTTTAGCGTGAGTGATGGCGAATTAATGAAATGAAAATGTGCCAAATTTGATGGGACACGGTCGAGAAAGGCTACGACGTTGCAACGTCGCAGCACGGATACTAGAGTGAGAGTGACATATATGCCGTGTCTCAATTGTTACGAAGTACACGCTTCGTGCACACTTGCTTTTATAAAAGTACGCATGACGTCATCAAATGAGGCCCAATTGGCAAAGGCAGAGGGCGCAAAGGTACAAGTGTAAAGGGAACGAAAGAGCACCTTTCATCGGCAGGCAGCCATCTGACCACGAAGAAACTGACCACAGAGTCGACTGAACAGCACACGGATAACAAAATTATGAATGTATGTTAACATACATTCTTTAAAAGTGTTACAAGTGTTACATAACATCCTTTTGCAAGTGTAAAGGGAACGAAAGAGCACCTTTCAACCCTTCTTCTTCCGCTTCTATTTTAAACCATAGAATACAATACTACACTAGATGACGATGGATTATCGTAGTGTATATTCAGAATTCAAGAGTGCGCCACTCGTCCAAGTATACCCTTACATGAAGCAGTCCAATTCGTAAGCCGAAGTTGCTTTTCCGCAACGTTGTCAAGTGTCAAGCCCCGCGCGTCCCTTAAAGTCCGAGCAGAAACTCCTCAAGCGTAGTGCTACCAACGTTCATGCAATTTAAGAGCACGTGAAAGCTCTGTTTTACTGAATCTGATGGTAAAACAGGCTGCATGGTAGTTTTTAAATCAATGCCATTCCCAAACTATAAAACCGAATGACTTGACATTTGAACAGATAATTCTGGAGACCTCTATGCAGAGCCTAATGGCCAGGATCTGTAAAAATTTAATATAGAAATGTAAATTTTCATCTAAAATCCAAGAAGTCTATAACAGAAATTCAACAATTATCGTATAGCTGAATTCTCAAAAATCTGGCCATTAAGGTCTAGATGGATAAAAACCCTATCGATCGAGCATTTTTTCCTTTTAGAGAAATGACATTGATCAAAAAATTAACACGTTATCGTGGATAATTTTCTTGTGAAAATAGTGGGCAAATATTCCACTGGCGTCACTTTCAGGCCCATGCGCGTGACTTTTCTTGCCTATTCTTCAGTTTGTGAACGATTTTCATGAGTTTTCGACGGTTAAATTAAGAACCCAGTACCGATTTCGGTACTGGGTTCAAAAGCGATACCCAGTATCGCTATTGAATCGGGGAATTCACGAGTTTGATGCACTTGCATCGAATGTTCTACAAGTTTCAATATTTCCTACTATAGCGACGCCATCAGAGATCCTCATCTCGTCTTTAAAACAATTTTATTTACGAAAATGTACTTCAATATTCACTGTTACTATTCCTAATCATCCTAAATATATTCGTTTATCCACGAAACGATAAAAAAAATGTTGCTTCACATACTACTGTTTCAATTCTGAAAGAAAATTATTTTTATGTTTAACAGCTCTCGTCCGGGCAACTGCCAGTCAAATCACGAACTAAATTTACAGTAAAAAATCGGAAAATGTGTCTATTTGTTTGCTTTGCAGCATACCAAGTCTCTTTTTAGCCTCGGTCGACACTAAATTCAGTGAATGATAATGTATTATTACCGATTGCCATAGAGTTGCTGTTTTGAATTGTATGAACAAGTCAATGAAGAATATTTCCGTAACAAGTTTTTCCGTAGAGACGGATGCCTTGGTAATATATTTTCTTAAGGTCTCTTTTTCTCATAAAATTCGAACAGCTGAGTAGTTCTAGCTAGCTAAACCAGCAGGCCTAGTATCATCAAGTGATATAATATGTACCCCATACAGGAATCGGACGATATGAAGCTATCTCAAACGAATCTTCAAAAATCATAGATATCTTTGATGTGTTCTTGACAAATTTCTGTTTCAAAGTTCCGTCAACCCGGAATTCGTATATAGCGTGGGCTAAATATCTTGATTTCACAAATTAATTACTCGAGTAGGTAGTCGTTGACCCGCTTTGAAATTTTACGGGTGATATCTCCATACACTTATGCTACAGCGTATAAAAAATTCAGATTATTATCTAAGCGGAAGGTGGGTGCTCGGTACTACCTTGAGACGTATTCATAATGAGATTTCCGGAGATTTCAGAACAAATTTTGAATAACATTCATATCAATGACATCTTCAAGATATATAATTCAGAGACTTTTGTGCTGTGTTTTGAATGGCAGTTTCTCGAAGTCGAGTAACTGGATGAATATAATTTTAATTTTCTCATTTGCTTGGAGTCGAGACAGTGCTGAAATTGATGCACCGAACAAAGACACCGTCAGAATGGGTGACATAGCTGAAAATTGTGTTGTATTATCTTCGGAATGTTCAACGTAACAAGAACAAGACGACTCATCTTCCAGCCAATTAGTAGATGCGGAGGACGTAGTTTTTCCCTCAGCTCGAAATATGAACCGTCTTGTATCTTGTAGAGACTGTGCGGGAACGGTTTTGTTTTTCTTGTCCAGGGTAGTCGTATCAGCTTCAGCTTAATATCCATATCTATAACGTCTATATCATTCCTTTTTACCCGTGTATACCCACGTTTCGCTCCCTCCTCTGCAGCCTCCTCGCTGCCAACAAACCCGCACTATCTGACGCGGCGTTACTCACTCGTACGCCCAACGCTCCAGTGACCGATAGCGATGGGTGCCTGGGCGTTATGGTGTGCGACTCTGGCCGTTCCACGAAGTCAGCCTTTGGCGTGGCCGACACTCTCGTATTGATGGCCGCTTTACCGTGCGCTGGCTGCTACATCAATCGTCGAGCGGAGGGTAATTTTTTTTAAGGACCTACTCGAGATATCCCGTATGGGAAACCCCAGAGATTTTCGATATGATCACTTTTTATTCCGACGGGCTGCTCGCACTTTCCGTGTGCCCCTGTACAAATGGGATGCAGCATATAGGGAGATGAGATGCCTGTGGAGGCGACCTGACGAGGGATGAATTTGAATGAGAAAGGTGGGCGCGAAAATCTGAAAAAAGGTATTGTGAGAATGAACGTAGAGGCCCGAAAATTCAGGTTTTCCTCAAAATCCAGTCGTAGGAAGAGCGACATCAATGGACATTGTTACACGTGTTTTTCTGCAATCCCAGTGGCTTTCGGACCCCATAGCTTCGATTAATCGATGCCCAACGCTCATCCCTCGGATGATGACCACCCATAGCCCTGCGTTGAATGACGCATCGCATCACTGTCTATAAAAGGTGTTGCCCTCCAAAGGCACTTTGGTGTTTGTATTCAAGTGTACTCGCATTACCACCAGGGAACTTAGGTGCCAGCACCGACTATGTATCGGCACAGGTTTTTCGAAGTTTCCCCGTGCTCTCTGCGAATGGGATACAGTGCGGGGTCAAAAGACGGGCTGCGGACAGCGAGGGAGGGAAAATCGAAGATGTTAAGGGTAAGGGGTTGCTGAGAGAGGAAGGGTCCCGGGTACTGAACGATATCTAATCGACCTCTTGAATCAGAAACTATTTCCTTTGTAATGCACTAGAAAAGTCTTATATGGGGGAGACCAGGGCAAACTGGGCATCGAGGCAAAGTGGGCATCTCAGTCAAAAATTGGAAAAAAAAAATTTCCTTTCCTTAGTAGCTATTTTTTTCTGAAAAGCTGTAGTTTCCAATAAAAATTTTGCTGCTCCAAAAAAAAATTGGACAGTTTCTTTTTCAGGAAAAATTAATTTTCTCTCGAAAATCTTTTTTCTTTCGATAAAAGTTTTTTTCTATGGGTAGTAATTACTTTTTCCTCAAAAATACTTTTCCTTCGAAAGTTTTTTTAGAAAGGATTCATCATATACAATGATTTGCTAATGCTTAACTTCTTCGTGGAGACTCCTCCAGTGTTTAACTTCTCGGCTGAAAATAGGAAATCGGGAAAAAATGGGCACTGAGGCTAAAAATGGTAATTTGATCAAAGTGTGAGTAAGCGATATTATTCAAAACAAGGAAGGCGTTTCGAATAAAATTAACGGAACGAAACCGAAATTGTTTACGCGTAGTTCACAAAACCGACGCTGTCTATTAATCAAAGAATGAAGGAGCTCCATCTACGATGAAATGCTGATAGTTATAAAAGTTACGGATTAACAATTTTTCGTTTGTAACGATTCATTTTTCAAAAGACTTTTGAAGAAAACAAATTTTTTGAGGAAAAATAAAATTTCGAAAGAATTTTTGCGAATAAAAAATTTGATTTTGGGTTTCGGTTTCATCGGAAACAACAATTTTTAGAAGGTAAACTATTTTTGTGAACAAAAAAAAAACAAAAATTTCCAACCCGGTCTCCCCTATCTCCACGGAATTGTTCATTTTAATCTCTATAAAATGTGTAAAACGTATTATAAATTTTTTAAATAAATTATAAAGTACATTATGGAATAAATTCCACAATTTCGTGTACTTGTCCAGTAATTTTAGCCAGAAAAAAGTGTCATTTTCTGCTTTAACTCAGACAAGGCGGGGGATTGTTTTATCCACTTCATATAGTGATCTCAATGACATAGAATTCAGTCTCTCGGCAGTAGACCGGAAGTTATCGTAATTTAAAAAAACTGAAAATTCAGGTTTCTTTCCAAATTACTATTTAGCAATTACCAGCAATTACCTGAACCCACGAAATATAGTTGTAATAAATCTCGAAAAAGGTGAGATTTCCTACAAAATAAAAAAAATAATCTTGATCCGATTGAAATTGGCAGAGTTATCGCCGCGAACAAAGATTGGATGAAATAAGCAAAAAAATCGTTAATTTTCGCAATATTGCAGTTGGAGGCAAATAACTTGCTTTCGGTTTATTCCACGGCCAAAAAGATTAATATAAAAGTTGAAGAGGAGGAGATTTCCTACAAAAGTATTTCAAAAAATTATCTTGATAGGACCAGAATTGGCGGAGTTAGCATCTATGAGAGATGAACAGAGATCGTAAATTTTTACAATATTCCAATTGCAGACGAATAATTCGCTTCCGGTTGATTATACGACCGAAATAATCTAAATAAACATTAAAAAATGACCCGCATCACCGTTATCCCGTATTTATATTGTTATTTACCTTTTCACTTAAATACACAAACAGATACTGCCATGATACCAGGGAACTCGATCACTCGGGATCCAGCAGCGTATACGGCTTTGTGTAGTAAATTTGATCCTTTTTAATATTTGTACAAATGGATTTGGCCGTAGAATCAATCGGATGTGAGTTATTCGCCTACAACTTGAAGTTCATCCCGCTTTATTTGTGGTCTTTTCGGGAAGTATCCTCCTCTTCAACTTTTATACCATCGTTTTGGTCGTAGAATTAATCGGAAGCAAGTTATTCGCCTTGCAAAAATTGGCGATTTTTCGCTGATGCCATTTGATTATCAATCGGTACTAACTCCGCCAATTTTAATTGTATTGGATTTTTTTTTTGTTTTGTAGCAAATCTCCTCGTCTTCGAGATTGATAATAACTATTTCGTTGGTACAATAGCAAACTTGTATTATTTTCAACTTTTAAATTATTAAAAAGATAATTATTCAAAAGCATCATTTGCATAGGTTTTTTCAGTTACTCATTATTATTTAATAGATTATACCAGCTTGAAAATTGAGTTACATTTCAAACGTATATCGCGTGACAGTGACGTCACAACACCCCAGTGCAGCAGCGCCTCTAGCGGTAAAATTAAGAAACTCAAGCGGCTAATGATTCCTAACCCAAAAAATCATCGTAATTCGTAAATATGTAGTCTGTAAATAGGGTTCGAACATGACTGATGTACCTGAACAATCGAAGAAAGTGTACAAATATTGTTTTGTACCATGTTGCAAAAAACACAACTGTATCAACACGAAAAAAAGAGTTTATTTGCGTTAGAAACATCTCTAAATCTATTCTTGGAAAACTTGCAGATGTCGCTTTCAGGTATCCTAGATTAATTTTTATTTTAAGTTACAGCATACGCTGTAATGTATATTACACACACACACACACTCGTGCACGAATGAGATTTACTTTCGCGAATTTTTTTACCGACGGATAAACTTATCCGACGGGATATCCTATCCTTTTAACATAGGTTATCTGGCGGCTAACTATATCCGGAAGATAACCCTAGGTGAAAAAACCGGGCATAACCTTGCCCTAGTACCGAGGGGTGTTTTGACGTCACTTGGCCCGCAGAGCGCGTAAATATCTTACAATTTTTACATTTTAAGGTATAACAATTTACTTGCTTAAAGAAATTAGGGCAATGTTTATTAACTTCAGAAAACATTTAACTATGACAGAATGATAAAAAAAAAGGAGAAAATCATTTACATGCAAGTTCTCTATTAATTGCCAAATAGTAATTTGGAAAAAAAAAACGTAAATTTTTGAGCTCATTTTGAAATTACGATAACTTCCGGTCCACGGCCGAGGGGGACAAACTAAGTTTTGTGTTAACGAGGCCACAATGAAGTGAAAAAAGCAATCTCCCTCATTTTCGGAGTTAATGCATAAAACAAAAATCCTAAAATGACTGGACTATACGTATAGGTGAACGAAATATGCGAAGAGAAAAATGTACAATCTAGTGTAAAATATATTGCTGGGTTGAATTTCGCTCGTATATGAATATATGTCACGTATATGTCGCGATAAAGAATACGTTTTAATTTTCATTGTGCACGTGGAAAAGTTAATTAATCAACGTTTATAAGTGCATCGCTTATTCGAACTACTCTCGCCGGTCAGCCATCTGGCACAAAAATTTCTTTTTATCGCTCTTTTTTTTTAATGAATATATGCATATAAAAAGTGTATGGAATTTTATATTGAATTACATTTTTTTTTATATTACGATCACAAGGCCTCTTTCATGAGGAGGCGAAAATAAATTAAAAAAAAAAATCAACTTTTGCTTAGAGAGGGATCTTCGTGTGAAAGGTAAAATCATTGGGAAGCAATGTGCGAATTTATAATTTGCTCGAATTATTTTCAGTACGAATTTGTAAAGTTTAATTGAGTTTCATACTCTTCAACAATTCTTCTTATAACTTTTTTTTTTGACGAAAAAACTTTTTCTACGATTTAATGCTTTACATTATTAAACTATAGGCAATAACGTTTTTATTCAATTGATGCCTGAAGTATGTCGTTACCGCGAGTTAAAACGAAAAATCGTTTTTTTTTTCTTCTAATTTTGTTTGTTTTTTTTCGGGTTTTTCGAGCGTCGTTCGAAGTATACTAGAAAATTCAAGAGATTCCTCGAGCAAGGAACGGTTAAACTCACCTCACGGAGTACCCTGAGTAAATTGAGACCGGAAACTTTCTTTAAGTCAATGACGTTCCACTTGCCACTTCGCAAAAGTTCGGCGAAAAGTTCGGGATACCTGGAGACATCCTCGAGGCCTCGAGGAGTTCTAAAAATGAACGAGTCGAGCTTTAGTCGAATTGCGATAAACATTTGTTTCGAACGGGGGGAAATGCAATTTATTTTCAGTGTGTGTGAAAGAGGAAAGAGAGAGAGAGAGAGAGCGCGAGAGAGAGAAAGAGAGAGAGAGCGAGAGAGGGACGGAGAGGGTTCTTGATCAAATATTATTATTGTTATAAAATGGCATCGCGACATGGGAACGAACGTACTTGTTGATACCGTCAAAGTCCCCACCGACCCCAATGTGCTCCACTCCAATTAGATTTCTAATGTGATAAATGTGCTCGGCAACATCGGCCACGCTAGCGTCTGGTCCGCACTTTACGAAGTAATTGTAGAACGTCACCATCACCAGTCCACCGTTTGCAGCCTGCGTAAAGAACACGAAAAAATTATTACGGCTGAAAAAAAAAAAAAAAACAGAGAAAATACGCAGAGTCGAGTTGACGAATTCATTAATTCAGTGAAACTCACGGGCAATTACTCAGACAACAGCGTATGACAATAAAAAAAAAAACAATTTTTGATTAAAAGTCAGGACCTGAAAATTGCTCATCAAAGTATGAAATATGAAATAATCAAAACTGGTCTCTATAAAGTTTTAAATAATTTTAGGATTGCCTCTGTCTAGCCACTTTTTCAAGTCCGAGCACATTCCTACTTGACTTATAAATCCTGAAATGGTGGGCTCCTATTATCTAAATGTAGTTCTATGTAATAAGCTGGCCATGCACCATTCGTCTTTCTAATTGCAATGTACGACTCAACAATGTCTACACTTTTGCTTGAATTAGGCCTTTCGCGAACTAGGTGCTCTGACTTGAAGACATGTAGTGGTTAGGCAGAGTCAATCCTAAAATTATATTTTGTACTTTAGATAGCAATTCCGATAATTTCATACTTTTGAGAGTAATTTTCAAGTCCTAACTTTTAATTATTTTTTTCAGTTATTTCATTTTCTCATTTTCAGATTTATGGCTTTTATTTTCTTTGGAATCGAGGTGAGCATGTATTGACAAATATATATGTGTATGCATATTACAATCTGTGGTTCAAGCTCAATGAAGGTTTTGTTATTTTCCGGAAAAAATGGGTTGGATCTACATGGATCTGAATTCTGGAAAATCGTAGATCTACCTAGATCTCCATTTATCTACTTAAATCTCAGTAGATTTACGAAATTTTACAAAATTTAGATCTACGTATATTTGAAAAATAACTACGCATATATAATCTCAGTAGATTTACATAGATCTCACAAGAACCATCACTTTGGTGTCCCCCTCCGATTTTTTTGAAACTCATGTATGTTGTAGAAAATTTAAAACTAAAAGTCACCCATTTTTTTATCGGCGGAAAAATGGTTTGAAGGGATGAAACCATCCCCCAAAGGATTTGGCAGTTGGCAGTTTCACCATTGACCGATTTCAATTAATCAAAAACGTAAATATTTCTCATTTAAATCGGTGAAAAAACCATGGACTATACTTATTTGAAAAAAAAATTAAAGGCAAACCAATCTTCAACTTTTTTTTTCACCCTTCATTCAAAAGTTCTGGATCGAATCGAGTAAAACCAGTGATATTTTTTAGGGGAAACAAAATTGAAGTTCACGTATGTATTTTTGCTTTTGCAAAACCGCAAGTTCAAAGGGGTAAGCTAGATGAATTTCTTTATCGCATAGTTGTCTCCTGTCTGTTTAAAATATGTCTGCTGATTCAAAATACACCTGTAAACTCGTAGTTAACGTTTAAAAACGTTACAAAATTATTAGGCGCGTTTTAGAGGGTGAACCATCCTCTCTATTTTCTTTTTCACTCACGGAATTATGCATTTGTCAATCCATTCTGATATAATTTTTTTTTAAGCTTTTCAAATTATTCAAGAAAACTACATTTTTTTTTCGAATTTATATCTTTCTACGAATACACCTCAAAGCTAGCTGAGCAATTCAATATCCGTCCCACTGTTCTAAGACGTGTAGAACAAGAATTATGAATTTTTTTAATAGTCTCAAATTAATGTTTAAACGGTCACCATTTTGAAAAGAAGATAGCGGTTCAAGGTCAGGCATGCTTAAAGACACTCCTTGGAAGCAGCTGAAAATTTCAGAATTTTTGTTCTACATTGCGTAGAAGAGGAGTTAGGAGGGAACAATAAAGAACGATTCATGCCAAACGTATATGCGTTTTTTTTTTTGAAGATGTACATATAAAAAAAAGTAGTCAAATTTTGTTTAAAAAACGAAAGAAATTTTACATGAAGTCTAAATGTCATATGAATTAGTGAAAGTGCTTGGTTATTATAAGCACATGGGTTATTCAACGAAAATGATAAAAATTGTTAAAATATCTTCAACAAGGAAAAATCTTATTGCAGTATAGAAAAAATTGAAACAATTTTTTTTTTCCACGGAGAAATCCAATTTTTTAAATTATCAACATGTAAACAATTGAAGCAAATTTATGGGAAAAATTGTGCGTGATAAAAAAAAATCAGATATTAAAATTCATGAAAAAGAATTATAATTTTTCTGAGTATTTAGTTAAAAACTTGAAGAAATTTTTTTATTAATAACTTTTCAACATTATGGTTATTGAAACTCAATATTCTTGGTGTCTTCGGTGTCGTTGATTTTTTTTTTTTGAATTTTACGACACATCGGGATGCACTACAAATCACAACGATTTGGATTTTTGGATGGGAATAATGTAAGTGCAAAACATCCTTAAACGTCAACTTTTCAAAAGTTAGCGTGTAATTCGATGGATATGCAGAAAATTCGAATTCCCAAATAAACCATATTCGTCGTTTCGAAGAGTCAGGGAGAAAGGGGCTGTATTGCATGATTTAGGAGTTCAGTGCGCGATAAAATTGAGGGCTCACGTTTGACAGCGATCTCCGGTGGGGTATACCGGAGACGAGTAAAAAAGCCCAAAAAATTTTTACTCCCGTCTTCATTAGAACATTCGACTGCTCATTTCTACTACCAGTTTTTTTTCCCCCCCGGTGAAACGAGCGCTTTTATCTACTCCACGTTTTCCTATCCAAACTTTCCGTGATAAAAAAAATCTCGTCGAGAGCGTCACGATACTAATATACTGTCGGTCGAAAGCGCTCACGCTTAAAAATACGCTTCACCTGCTTTCCGTCACATTTTCATGTATTCTCTCTCTCTCTCTCTCTCTCTCTCTCTCTCTCTCTCTCTCTTTCTCTCTCTCCCTTTCATGAATTTCCAGCTTTTTTCGTTTTTATTTAATGGTCCGCTGGTTTTTCATATTTTTATCTTCGCTCTCTTCATGTTTTGATAGGATTCGCTACATCGGCTTGTAAATGCTCGAATATTAAAAAAATTTCCGGGTTCACGAGAGTCATAACGACGTTACATTTTTTCCCCACGTTTAACAAGTTTAAACATCATTCAATTTTGTTTCACATGGTGCAGGAGTTTGCTGGCAATGCTTTATTTGGAGCTAATTATTTCTGTATTTTTACCGATTCTGAGGTGTTACCACCGAACTTCTATATTGAAAAAAAAAAATCAGAAACTTCGTGCAGAGGGCTTATTCATCTTCATCATTGTTCAAAAAATACGAAATTAAAAATACATTTTGTTTTTATCAATGTTTTTTATCGTATAGCTTTATCGGTTTGCTCCTTCCGCTTTGTTTTCCTTGCCATTTTATTCCAGAGTCTTGAGCGCAGCAAATTTTTCCTCACGCACTACCGTATCGTATTTGTACGAGGGCACAGAGTAACTGTGCGGAAAATCTGGCTGCCGCAGTTGCCTATGTTTTACTGAGTTTAAGTCGTATCGTATAATTATAATTTCAGAACAACTGCCTCTCACGTTCAGTATAGTCGGTGGCGCAAGCTAGTACACGGCTAAGCGGTCACCCATCCCAGTACTGGCCGTGGAAAATGCTGCTCAGCTTGTCAGTGTTTTCTTTTAATTTTTTTATTTATTATCTCTATCTTAGAGTATCTACGTAAATCTAGAAAGTGCAAATGCCTGTGTGAGTATTAAACGAATGGCGTCGCAGCCTCCCCAAGGACAATTTGTACTTGGCGGAAAGAAAAAGGTATTATCGACCCCCATAGTAAATGTTTCCCTAGGCGAGAGAAACGTGAGGGGTTTTTCGTAAATTACCGTGCGAGTCGTTTTCAGTGTCTGCGAGTATATCAGTGAGAGTGCTCTGATAGTATTCGCGAGAGTATCCCATCATCCTGAATTTTATAATTATGCGGATGTACAATATTCGAAATATTCTACGTTGCTGTAATAACGATGCGAGAAATCATCGTGTATTATTCAGTCGATTTACCGGATTATTATAGCCAACGAGCCATGCCTATGGTACTCGAGGCTAATGGACGTTGCTAATTGTCGTTCCTCGTTTCGTATCACCACCGAACGAAATTTCGTGGATCGATAAAGCCACTATTAATAAAACAATGGACGATTGTTTGTCGTTGTGGTTAAACACGGAATTTCGTGCCGAATGGCCATTCTTGTGATACGTATCGTTTTCATTGACGTGAAATTTAAATCAATTAGGAGTATGAATGAAATTTTTTTTTCAATCATTGGGGCGCATAATGTAGAGTAAGTAAAAATAACGAAGACGTATTTTTTATTTTTCGTTAAAAATGACAGATGCACCTGTTATATGCAATTTAATTTCACGAATTTTGATATACATAGATATAGCGTAACATGTGTGACGTCATAATGTTATATTTTTAAATTTGTTATATTACGGCATATATTGTTATGTTAACGGCAATTTTGATTGAAATAAAAAAATAAAAAATACGTACTAAATGTTTTTTCCTAAGCTACCAGATTTTGAAATTAAAAAAAAAATTCATTTACACTCCCAATTATCAGTGGTAGTTTTCAATTTTGGTAGTTTTCAATTTTGGTAACTTTGCATTGGAGAATTTTTTGAATTTGAAATATTTTAATTCTGAATTTTTTTTTTTTTTTAAAGACTGCAAACCTTTAGATCACGTTGCCGACTGTTTATGCAGTAAATTGCTATTTTAGAATAGGGCATACTAAAAAATCAACTCACCATAAGTTCGATCCATTTAATAATCTATTTGTTCACGAAATTATGAGCTTTCGATGGATTTCATAAAAAAAATGTAAGTTTACGGGATATTTGGCAAAGAAATTTTGAATTAACGATCAGCACAGTTCAGCCAGTTTACGATGTAACTGATCAACTGACACACCCCCGCTATACGAGTGTTGCAGTAATTCATACAAATTTAAGGTATTCATCAACATCGAACTATCCGCCCCGTTTATTTCCGTATCTGATGAAATTCCATTAATTATCAAACGTTATCAAAATCAATTAAGAGTTATGCAATCATTCGATATATTTATTATAAAACTTCTAACAGTTTTGAGTTTAGTTTCGGTTTGTAAAAGAATTAGTCATTAACGAAATAAAAAAAGACAAAAGTCCGATGAGATACCTCTAAATCTTGAAGGACCGGCCCCTCCTTTCGCGAGGATTATTTTTTGATGTCCAAGTATAGTTTAAGATTGTGTAAAGCAAAAAAAAAATTATCGATTTATTTTGAAACAGTCTATTGTACACAGATGGCGTATCGATTGTTGCGAGAAAAATAAGAGTAAAAAAATATCCATGTACGTGACAACACGTGTCGCAAAGATACGAAAATGTAGATTATCGAATTTTTCATATTTTAGTCAACGAAGGAACGAAAGTTGGAATGAAATCGATATGCGTGGATTTACGACGTAGTTTAATGATATCTTAATGACGTCTTAATGATATCTGTCTTAGCGTCTTAATGATAATGCGACTTAGTAGCGTCTTAACGATGTCTTTTCAGAACCCACATCGCCGGATATTATAATTTTCGTGTAAAATAAAAATAAAACAATAGCTTACACTTGCAGGATATTTGTAAAATATTACAATAAAGTTATAAACTTCATTGTGATTGTAAAAATTATTGGTGAAAATTTTCCACTCGTTTGGACACAATTTTTTTGTTGTAACATCATTGAAAATTCTTTTACTCCGTTTGAGCTTTAAGTAGGGCAAAAAAGGAAAAATGGTGATAAGCATCCAAGGGTAACGATGAATTCAATAATGGGCGAGTCTTGGATCGGATATATTATGGAAAAAGATCAGAGCTAGAATGATGTAAAAAAATAGAATGCCAACTAGAAATTTGCACATTGCTTCCTCATTATTTTATCTCGCTCATAAAGATCTCTCTATACAGCAAGGGAGTTTTTCCCAAATTTGGCTTCCTCATAGAGAATTAGCTTTGCATAAGCGAGTTAAAATAATGCGGAAGCGATGTGCGAATTTCCAAATTGAACGCTTTTTTTCCTGAATTTAGACTATGAAAAAGAAGTATTTGTGTTTAAGGGTGTCCCACTGGGCCCTTTTGATTGACCAGTATAACTACACGATCGAGCATCAGCCCGGCATGTCTATGCGTCATGTCGACGTGCTGAGCAGAAACCCCGCGGAGATTTTGTTAGTACAGGAAGGCCGAGACGGATTAATAAAAAAAATCCAGAGAGCGCAAGCAGACGATCCAGAATTAAAGAAAATAATTGACGCGGTACGATCAGGTAGAAAGGACGAATTCTCTTTGTCAAAATGGGGAATTTTATATCGCGAGTGTGATGGAAACGAATATATGGTGGTTCCGAGAACAATGCAGTTCGAAATTATTAAGCAAGCGCACGAGCAAGGACACTTCGGGTGGAACAAAACCGAATTCGCATTAAAACGCGAGTTCTGGTTTCCGAATATGCGGCAGAAGATTCAGAAAGTGTTCGCGAATTGTGTGAAGTGTCTGTTAGCCGAGAAGCAGTATGGCAAGAGCGACGGATTGTTCGTTATTGGGGCATTGTTCGGGCATTGTTCGTTACTATCTCTGAATGTGGGATTTTTGAGAAAAAGGTAGGGCTAATGAATATACGATTAAAAAACAATTACGAGCAATACACAACAATTTCATACTGACGTTAAGAATTTAATTTTTTTTTAGAAACCCACGGTCGAAACGGTCGTAACGGATCCCTGCAAAGCCAAACTGACCACTATATGTAATGACAAAGAAGCACTGAAATCTTGTTCCAATCAGGTGAGTATTCGGTCGATATTAATTTTCTCAGATGCAAAGTACAATTAAAGTGGGGTCCTACCGGTACTCCGGAGTCATGGACGCTAAGAGACTATATGATTTAACAACGGGTCAAATAAATTCTCTTTAATATTATAATAATTAGTTCCACAAATAATTGCGCATTTTCAATGACGTGGCTATAATTCCCAGATAACAAAATTCATAATGTATTGGTAATAATTATATATCGAAAATTATAACATTGGTAATTTTCCTTATGACATTATTATATAAGAATCTTGTAATTCTGCAACATCTTTTCCATAATAAAGTAGTCCTTTCTATTACCATCGATAGTTTGAATAAAACACTGATTTATTCGAACTTTGTGATAGAGGGAAAAGTACGTTCGCTCATTACTGATTTTTTAACATTTTCTATTGGAAATAAAATGGTTGTAGTATTTTCTCTTTTTTTCGTGATTTCTTACCGCAGAAAAGTAGTAACGTTTATCAGTCATTTATCAATAACTTTTCGCCCGAGAAAAGTAGTAACTCTTATTAGTCATTTATTGGTAGTTTTTTGCCCGAGAAAAGTATTAACTCTTATTAGTCATTTATTAGTAATTTTTTTCTCCAGAAAAATCGTAATTTTCAGTATATGTTTATTAGTGATTCTAGATTAAAATAAAATTCTCATATTTGTCGTAATATTTTTTGCATAATTTCTTATATAAGATAAAAACAATGCGCGCGTTCGTGGGCGTGCATGTGGGTTTGGATGTGTGGGTGATTTTTCTAAAGTATATTTTGTAATCTTTTCTATTTTTTAAAAGTTTTTTTTCGAAAAAAGTTTAAAAAACGGGTTGAAGCAAAAGTCCAGTCCATACATATATATAGCCTGGATATACGTATGTGTATGTATATATCTGCAACAATAAGCTGTTGCTAAACTTATGCGCTATCTTCCTATAAAGCGTGACATTTGCGTTTGGTTCGGTTCAGTATCGTCTCCGTTACCGTGATACGTAGTACTTTCTCAAATGTCCGGTGACTCTTTACTTTTTTTTAAACAGAAAACATCCGTTAGGTTAGAAAACATCTAACAAACACGTGATGCTTTTTATTTTTTCTCTATCTCTAATCTAACAAGGAGAGTATCAGGCCGCCGGTCATGGATTCTGCTCAAACTTGCAGGTATAGTTCGTTAACCCTAAAAATCAAGCCTCTTACGTGTACTTATATCTAATATAGGCCTTTTGTCGCTCGTTTAATTACACAAAATACCATTTTTAAGCAATTTATCACTCCTTCGCTACTGCTCTGTACTAATTCAGCTAACTTGGATATGTTATTGAAACTTTGTCAGTCGATCATAAAAATGAATATCCCACGCGTTAGTTTACCGTAATCAATGTTGGTTGCTGCAGCTGGACCGATACAAACTACGCACAAGCGAAGAAAAGTGAAGCGACACAAACCTAATTGTAATATAAATCTTTGCTTCAGTTTGCTTCGCATCACTTTTCTTCACTTGTGCGTAGTGTGTATCGGTCCAGCTGCAGCGACCAACATTGAATACGGTAAATTAACGCGTGATATATTAATTTTTATGATCGGCTGACAAAGTTTCAATAACATATCCAAGTTGGCTGGGTTAGTACAAAGCAGTAGCGGAGGACTGATAAATTGCTTAAAAATGGTATTTTCATGTAATGAATCGAGCGACAAAAGGCCGATTAGATATAGAACTACGCAAATAAGAGGCTTCGTTTTTAGGGCTGATGAAACACACCTGCAAGTTTGAGCAGAATCCATGACCCGGAGGCCTGATACTCTCCTTGTAAGTGTATTAATTATTGACCCAAATACACGATTCGATGCTGCTATCATAAGTGCCCATGTACACTTATGTATCAATGTCAATTTTCAGCATTTAATTTTTATTTGTAATAATCGGTAATCGGACATGAGATTTCACTAGCAAGAGAGTCGACACTAATGCTTCAAATATTAAAAATTGAAGCATCGCACTTTGAAACGCTCTTACCGACAAGACTACACGAAAAAAAAGACATTTCAAAAAATAATAACTGAAATTTAAAAAATACAACGATGAAGAGAAAAAATGCAGTTTAACACAGTAAATTAATCTCTTTACAGTGTTTTGATAAAAAAGTAATGTGCGGAATATACTTCTGTACTATCTGTATAACCATATTCGTTCTATCACTTAATGCTTTTTATTTCAAATTCTAAAGAATTTCCGAAGTTTTCCTCCCGAGAGGCATTCTCTATTAACAAAACTGTAAAACATGATGGAAACATGAATAGAATTACCTTGAGGTAATTGTCTCGCTGTGTCGCGGAGAGAATTGTCGCGGTGGTGCGCGTTGTGGTGGAAGGTTCGCGCACAAAAAAGAGGGACGATAGCCCTGATGCACTATATATACACTAGTGTGGCGGAACAAAACACCCAAATATTTTAATTCAGTTGCAACATTACTTTATCGAAACCGATGATCTTCTGTTTTTTTCACGCGTTAATATTTACATATAATTGATTTGTTAATACTAGATACCTTTCATATTGCCGGTCAGTTGGGTTAATGTCTGCGAATGATACATGATTGAAGTTGTGACTAACCTCCATTCCCATTGATAGTAGCGTTAAATGAGCAATTATTAAAGATTTTTTTCAGTTTTATTAGGCCGATGACCTCGCTTCGAGCTTTGGGAGGGTCATGTAACATATATATATATGCTATAGTTAACACAGAACTTTATAAAAACGTTGTTAAGACGTTTACAAAAACACGCAAAAACGTATCTATTGAATGGTCGAAAAAAAAAACGTTTTTTAAACGTTATTTTGGCCGCAATTTTTTTCCCAAAAAAGTTTACAGAAGCTGACAGAAATGTGTTAAGCCCGCTGTAAACTTTTTGGGAAAAAAAATTGCGGCCAAAATAACGTTTAAAAGACGTTTTCAAGACGTTTTCAAGACGTTTGCGGCAAAATAACTTTTAAAAGACGTTTTCAAGACGTTTTTTCGACCATTCAAAAGAGACGTTTTTGCGTGTTTTTTTTTAAACGTCTTAACAAGGTTTTTATAACGTTCTTTGTTAGCAGGGAATACAACAAGAGATCAGTCCCAGAAGTTGAACTCCATGTCAACGAGACGATTACCTTTAAGGATAGTTTTGTGCAAGTAATCTTTCGTTACAATTGAATTTTTTTTTTTTCGTGAATATTTTGTTTCGCGAAATACTAGTTACAGAAGACGTGTAAGGACTTCACGGGTTATGTCGCGGACCACGGATACCCTGTCACCAATAATGAGAAAAATAGGCATGGTAAACCGTCAACCGGTTAACCGTAACGGTAAACCGTCGAATAATGGACCGCCGAATCGACC
The DNA here is from genome assembly GCA_963564615.1 of Rhorus exstirpatorius. Lineage (NCBI taxonomy): Eukaryota > Metazoa > Arthropoda > Insecta > Hymenoptera > Ichneumonidae > Rhorus > Rhorus exstirpatorius. The sequence goes on along the minus strand of OY751317.1, from coordinate 16,353,460 downwards.
CTATTTTACGATGTGAGTTCATTATTCGAATGAAACAGAAATACATTTTGAGAAGCATAGGACGATGAAGGATCCAATTGTATAATTGATGTTTGTTTGCAATCTTTATAAATCTCTAATCTAGATGGAAAACAGATATATTGCTCGACCTGGCCTGACAAGAGACATCGAATTCACGAAGTATCATTCACCCAGATTGTGATCAACGGTTACATTCTGTTTTAACGTATAAAGATCGAAAAACTTCAACAGAGCGAAGCTAATAATAACGAAGAGGAAAATGTCATCTGCAATCATAAATTGTTAACTACACTTATATGTATTGAATTAAAGATATTTTCTGTATCCTTATTGGTGTCAACATTATTTCATATCCTATCTCGTAAAGCAATAATACCGAGACCAAAACGTCCAATGTATGTGCAAATTTCGGTAGGATCGATTTTACAGTACAAACCGCGTCGCGTCTTGTTATTACCTATCTTCCCACAAAAAATTTCCTGTCGTTATTAAATGCTTGTTCCATTGAGAAAATGTGTATAAATCAAATCGATTATAACTTTATAGTGTTTTTTGCCTCACTATATCGCCATTGAGAAAATATTTTTCCTTAATGCCATATTAGCCAGTTACTTAGGATATAATTTTTCAACTCAAGCCTCCTTAAGGTGGTGTGTAGTATACCGTGATCGTTAATAATAATACGCCTTTCCTATATTTTTTCCAATACTGTTGCTGTTGTTTCGGAATAACGAAAATTAGATTTTCATGCACGATTAATAGAAAATATGAAAACCTAATTTACTATTGACCGAAAAATCAGCGGTCTTGGAAAAAACTAGGGAAAACGCGACTTTGTTACTAGAGGAGTTCCCTCTCGCATAGCAGTTTGACACGTGACTTTCATATCACACTTAATGCATGGCCGTGTATTTGCCGAGTAATATCCCTGCTAACACAGAACGTTATAAAAACGTTGTTAAGACGTTTACAAAAACACGCAAAAACGTCTCTTTTGAATGGTCGAAAAAACGTCTTGAAAACGTTTTTTAAACGTTATTTTGGGTGAAATTTTTTTCCCAAAAAAGTTTACAGAAGCTGACAGAAACGCGTTAAACACGCTGTAAACTTTTTGGGGAAAAAAATTGCGGCCAAAATAACGTTTAAAAGACGTTTTGAAGACTTTTTACAGACGTTTGCGGCAAAATAACGTTTAAAAGATGTTTTCAAGACGTTTTTTCGACTATTCAAAAGAGACGTTTTTGCGTGTTTTTTTAAACGTCTTAACAACGTTTTTTTTATAACGTTCTGTGTTAGCAGGGATGGTAGGGGAGGATCGATGACAATTGTGACAGGTATTCATGGTGTAACAAACGTTATAATGAACCGACGAAAAATGGTTTTTCGGTTGAAAAAGTAGAATTTTCATGCGCATTATTTACGGATTCCGAAGTACTGATCTTAAATTCTACTGGGTTTTATGAACACCAGGACTCCAAGTGTCATATGTAAAAGTAAATCTTGGTTGTTCAGAACGAAAACTTTTATTTGGAGAACTTTTCTTTAAAAAAATTGGTCGGAATTTATTGTTGAAATTTTTCTTCGTGAATTACTTTCCCAAATTTTTTTTTTATAAATAAAATTTTTATTTTTGCAACAGCACAATTACCAATAAATATTGTAACAAATCTGCCTTTATTTTTTAGGGAAAATAAAGGAAAGCAATTTAATTTTGAAAGAATATATAGATAATTTATTTAAGGAGCTTGACAGACTTCGATGAGCACGATCACACACTGGATCTCGGGTGTCGAGTGAACTTTGCTCGAGAATTAGCTATATCGATGACGAAATAATATTTAACGACCTTCTCACAATAACATCGGAATACAAAAGAACGATCATCGCGTGAGTCCATGACTCTCATTGCCCGCACAATCGTATGCGCGATTACTCGTTCCCAACGAATAATCACGAGGACAAAGAAATAAAAAAATAAAATAAAATAAAATGTAAAGATAAATCGAAAAAATAGTACACAAAAACAAAGGTAATACGCGTCTTCGCCTGTACGACATTATGTGATTTCATAATCGTGTGACGTTTTGATACGAAGGGGGCTTTTGCATCATTCGAAGGGGATTGAGAGGACGAGGATATGAGAGCAGCTTTGATTAGATTCACCCATATTTACGTGGTAATTACCGTTCGTGTTTGGTTGCTTACACGTAGCACGTAGCCTCGTCCTTTCGGTCTAATCAGAGTCTCATAAATATGTGTGTGTATGCATATGTATACATCCATTTTGATGCTTTTGAGGCTGCAATCTGATGTATAATGCGTCCATACTAGACCTAGTGGTTATGAGTACATAGGCCTGTAGTGCTTCTAAGGCCTATTCTTATAGCATATTATTGGTATTATTATTATTATTATTATTATTATTGTTGTTGTTGTTGTTGTTGTTGCTGTTGTTATCGTTGTTGCTATTATTATTATTAATACGAGTATTAATTCATTGTAGAGATATCGCGTAAGCGCGTCTGACCAAAGCCGAACTCAATCCACTTGTTAGACTCTCACAGACGTAAACAATCTTTATTGAAGGTTTAAAGACAATAATGATATCTTGAGTGTACGGATATTATTCCTGGAATGTATAGAAATAATAATAATAATAATAATAATTTACCTTTTAAAAAAATTTTGTAAAATATTATTTCTAATAAATTTTCGTTGTCGAAATTTTACTCAATACGAAATTGATTGATGCATTATTAACTTATTGATTAATTACATTTTTTTTCATTCTAAATATCGTTCGTATTAGAATTTCTTCACGTAGAATTCATAAAGTGAATACGTATTTCACGGTGTGAAGCCATTATTGCAACGAGCATAAAGTGTTGAGGAACCATCATAAAACCTGTAACCTACATATGCTCCGTTTCCTCGATTCCATGCTCGGTTAATTCGAACCGTTTATGATTCTTTTATATCGCTCTCTCCCGTCCGATCTGCTCTACAACTTGCTTTTTATCCGTCGCGTCGGGTCTTTCTTCTACGTGCACCACCGCACGCTATATCGAGAAATTCTATGGAACACGCGGCTGTGTTATTTAATTCCAGACAACGTGTTGATTCAACAAGAGATCCCCTCATTTCGCTTGCGCTATCAACTTATTTTATTCGAAGCTTTCATTGTCCCTTCGAAATGTAAATGTTTATTTTCGTTGCCGGTTAGTTACGACCATAAAACGTCGTTGAAACATACTATTACATTTTGCATCACGTGTTTCAATGCTCGATCTTCGATATTTATTTTCTATTGCTCATCGCTCATTCCGCACATTGTTCAATGTTCATTATTGCTTCCTCAAATAGGACGCATCGTTTTCATGAAAAAAAAAATTCGAGTTTTTGATACTAATGTGATCAGAATGTGCCAACACATAGGGACAGCACATTTAAAAAAAAAATGCCCGTGTGTCTGTCTGTTGCAGGCTGGCCGCGCTGAAATTTTGCAAACTAATGAAACATGGAACTCATATTAAGGAGGTACGATCATTGCTACGTATCCAACTTTCGGACTTGAAATTTTTATATGTTTTTGACGAATAATTTATGCGCCTATTGCCAAAATTTGAGCTATATTGATCGTTTAGTTTTTTCGTGATAAAATTGCAAAGTCGAGCAGTTTGAGTTACTAAAGTACGTCGTCTTATGAAGACGGTTAACCAGAAGTGCGGTGATCACGGTTTTGCTGCTCACGTATCCAACTACACCCCTTGGGAAAACTGAAATTTGATAGATCAGATATAAATAGATATTGTAAATAATTGAAAAATTACTCTTCATCGTGAAATTCAAGCACTACATGACAAAAAAGTTTCAATTTTTCGGTTGAAAATGGTCAGAACTCCGACTCTCTCTTGTTTCATGCGTGCCCCTCGCTCGCCGCGCTCACCCGCGCCGACGTTTCCGCTTATTCCCCGCCCACAGAAATACTCGTACCTCCTTAATTGATGAAGTTTAAAAAAAATATATATATAGTGGGTGTCTGATTTTAGATGATTTTGAATTTTTTTCAAAAATGTCCGTGATCACGCTGACTTTGGTAAATTTGAGGATATTCGTTTAAAACTTTTCGTATGAATGGGCTAGGTGACAGGGATTATTCATATTAAATTTGGAAAGAATCGTCTGAGAGATGATTTCATAAAATTGTGAATTTTTCGAAAAATGTCTGTGATTGCTCTGACTTTCGTAAATTTGAGGTTGTTGAGCCAAAATTTTTTTTTCTCATAAATACGCTACGGGACAAGCATATTTCATATTAAATTTGGTAAGAATCCCTCGAGGGATTCAGATTTCATAAAGATTTGAAATTTTCGAAAAATATCTGTGATCGCTCTAACGTTCGTAACTTTGAGGTTATTTAGAAAAAACTTCTTACATAAATACATTATGGAACAAGGATGTTTGAGTTCGAATTTGGCAAGAATGTCTTAAGGGATTCAGATTTTATAAGATTTTGAAATTTTCGAAAAATATCTCTGTGATTGCTGTAGCTGTCGCAAATTCGAGATTGTTAACACAAAAAAAATTACATGAGTACACTAAGAGATCGAGAATTTAAATTTCGCACGAAAAAATCGAATTAAAAAAAAAGCATGAAAATTGGAAACTTGCACATTGCTTCCTGATTATACAAAGTTTTCTCTATGAGGAAGCCGAAATTACGAAAGCCATCTCCCACATTTACGAAACTATGAAGATCATCTCCTCATAGACGTAACTATTTAACGAGGACGCAGTATGCAAGTTTCCAATTTGCATGCTTGTTTATTATGCATTGTATAAAGGGTTAATTTATTCAACGAATTTTTTCGAAATTAATTTGTCCGAATCGAATCTGATCCACTGCCATCTTTATCAACATCAATCGCTTTTTGCGTTCCTCAATGAATTTTCCACTTTAAAAAAATTGAATTCTTTTATTTTGGGGATATATATCTCTCTATAATATAAAGATATATCGCCGCTGCCGCCGCCGCCGCCGCTGTTTCAGGATTTGAGCTTATACCGGGTGTCCAATTTTAAAAGGATGACTAAACACAAACCCAAACCCAAAACCCAAACCCAAACCCAAACCTAAGTGAGGGCGCGTAGCGCCCTACGCACCCCTAGTATATATATATATATACTAGGGGGGCTTCGCCCCCCTGCGCGCTTCGCGCGCCAACCCCCATTCTGTGTTTGTAACCTGTGTTTGTGTTCTGGGAAGGACATTAGTCTAGCTACGGTTTACAATGTACCGTATTCTTAATTCCATTAATTCCATTTCCGGGTAGGAAAGGATGACAGGAATCGGAATCTTTCCGGGTAGGAAATGATGACAGGAATCTGTAGCAAACAAAGGTAAAAGCGTAGTTTTCCGTAGATTGGAACGACCATCTGTGAATCCGTTATTTGTCCTACTTATAATTAAGTCTAATTTGTCAAATTTGTGACGCCCCCCTTTATTTCTGTCGTTATAAAAAAAAAAAAAAACATTGATTAAAAATAAATAAATAAAGAGTGAGTTACTTTTTTTGTAAGTGGTATTCCCTTCATTAAGACTAATCCACTATCATCGTGTACCATGAATTTTGAATAGACTGAATATAAACTCTTTATAAAATTTCTTTCCAAACAATATTCTTTACATCTGTGAATTCTTCGGAATCAATTTGTATAAACAATTTTTTTGGATTTTTGCATCGTGAAAGAGCTACATATAATTGGCCATGAGAAAATAATGGTTTACGAAAATATATTCCTACACTTTCAAAACTCTGACCTTGTGATTTATTTATCGTCATAGCAAATGCTAATGTAATTGGAAATTGTTTGCGAAATAGGTTAAACGGCAAGGACGAATATTCTCCAGTGTCTAACGTGACTCTGGGAATGAAGGCAGTTTGACCTTTCTGATGTCCAGTAATAATTATTGCTTGTATGTTAAATTTATATAGTGCCAAAATTTTCAATCTAGTGCCATTGCAGAGACCATCACTAATACTCAAATTTCTAATAAGCATTATAATAGCCCCTACCTTTAATATTAATTTGTGAACAGGTAATCCAGGAAATTTTAACGAATTTAAATATTCTATTGGGTAATTTAATTGTACGTCTTCCTCGGATTGATCAATACCTTTATGTCTCGCACAGTCTATACTATAATAAATTTTTTCATGATTAATAAAATCAAATCGAGTGAATATACCGGGACAATCACCGACGGGATATTCAAGCTCGAGGTGGTGATTTCAAACATAAAAGAAAAAATTAAAATCAGTCCAGGCCAAAAAATTGAGGTTATAGGAGAAGTCCAAGAATATGGTAATACATTTTTTTACAGTCATAGAATTAAAAATGAAAATTAACAACATAAAAAAAAATTGCATCTAATCATTTATTCCAGAGAATAAAAACATTTACCTGAAAATTCAAAATATCGAGCATATAAAAATTATCGAAGTACCGATGATGCCATTGAATGAGCTTATTTTAGGAGGAAAATTAATTCGTCGAAATACAGGATGATAAATTATTATGTGAGTTATATTTTTCTTAAATTTCTTGGAATGATTTTAATATAAAATTGACAACAACCAATGACCTAATTGGTTGGCTACTGGGGATACCAAAAAAAAAAAAATATATACTACCCCATACATAGTATTATTAAAATTCTTTTATAACAGTTCGATTGTAATTCTCCCCTATTTTTATAACTTGAAACAAATATAGAATGATCGACCGATCACGAAAAGGAAGAGTGAAAGAAAGGAAGCAATTCTAAAAACTGAAATGGAGACGGTAGCGGCGGTAATGGAAAATTTATGTGTGCTTAAATTTATGTGTGCTTTAAATAGTTATTTAAACAAATTAGATAATACAAAAACATTTAATGGAATTATTTAAGAACATTTCAATAAATTGTAAATATATTGTAAACCGTATATAGAAATGTCCTTCCCAGGTTTTTAAGTTTTGGTTTTCCCTGGGGCATTGGGCAAATGCCAGGACATAGCTGAGAGAAATCCAAAATAAAAAATAAAATTTTTCCTCAGTAGATACGATAAAAATTGTCATGTTTGATTTGGGTTTGGGTTTGGGGTTTGGGTTTGGGTTTGTTTAATAACCTTATAATATAATATATATATTTTACCTTATTATTTACTAAGCTCAATTTTTATAAGGTTATACCTTATAGGTATATAAGGTAATATTAATTTACTTTTATTATTATTATAGGTTAATATAATATTATATATTATATTAACCTTATATAATATTAAATAGTTGATATATATACCCAACGACGTTCGACGTTCTTCCGACCAAAAAGTTTGGTAAATCAGTCAAAATTGTTCATTTGAAAAAAAAAAAAAAATTCAATGCAAATTTTTTTTTCTCGCAATTTTTTGACTGATCAACGTCTTGCTCCGACTTTGAAATATTACTCGCAAAAATACGCGCAAAATTAAGGACGTCAAAAGCTTTTTCACTCTCTCCGTCTAAGATAATTCCCAAGCCGACCACAGAAAAATACAAACGCCTAACCAACAGACAGAGAGGAAAAACCGAAGTTTTAACTGCATCACCATATCGGCAACGATTGATTGAAAAGAGGCAGTTAGGAAAGAGGGAAAGGGCAGTCAGGAAAAAAAAACGTCTAAAATCAACGAAAAAATTAGAGGATGCCCTATGCATCTTTTGCGACGAATTATATTCAGAATCCACTGAATCTTGGATTCAGTGTACGAGTGTATACGAGTAATGGAGCATAAATAGTATTAAAAGTAATTGATGATCATTTTAGCGCGATTTCGGCGAACAAAACATTTTGACCAAATTTTATGGGTAGGTACCCTGCTTTGCTCACCCCTTCTATATATATATTTTTTAATGAACGATTTTCACTGATTTACCGAACATTTTGGTCCAAGGAACGTTGATAAACTGTAAAAAGTCGTTGTCCGAAAAAAAAAAAAATTTTGCCCGATTTTCAGCCGAAGTGGCCACTTTGCCCCGCTGCCCACTTTGCCCCGGTCTCCCCTATAACCAGGATTAGTGCAGTCCGAGCTGACCACAGTGACGACGAAATAGCCTTATCTACTGGCACTACGCGGTACATTGAAGCTCGAAGCTTTCGATCCTGCAGGCTTCCATTCAGCTTTCCCCCGAAGTACGTAGAAGGTGGGAGTAACGTGTTGCACTGTGGGATCTTTACCCATTCGGGGCTCCTTAAACGCTTTACCACCGCATCTTGCGACTCCCAGCCACGGCGGTGGAAGCTTTAACCAACTCCTATATACTGTGCACGATTACGTAACCCAGGCTTTATCTACCGAACTCATCGACCTTTAACCGTCTCGGCATATACCAACGGCAATGGCTCGACGACCCTCTTACCGTGGCATTCGTACTGTATGACCTGAGTCACGTCGTTTTATCACTTGCGTGTTACCGTTTAGAATATAACACGAGATGTAATATTGGCAATGAATGATAGATTATTGATGGAGTAATTTCGATGCGTTCACCACTGTATATATTGAGGCACAAGTAAAGACTCGATATTATTTTGTGATGAGGTATAATAATCAATTCAATCGGTAGTAATATTTTTTTTTTTTTAATTTTTCCATCGCTTTGGGGTCCTACCCCTTTAAGCCTCCAACCACCTTTTTCCATTATTCCTCTCATCATCCTCTCCGCGATCGTACGGCTGCAGTCGCATTGCTTCCTTCTCTCTCACCCTGTATCGACCCCGTATCGCATTCGCCTAGAACGGAGGGAAACTGCAGAAAACCTTCCGTTGATACAGGGCGGACCCTCCCTGGTTCCCCCCCTGGTAGCCGCGCGAGTAAACTCAAGCGTGGTCTCCCGAGGCGCCCTCAGCAGGTTCCTCCTTTACCGTGATTCAGTGGGTAAGTCAGTGCGCGGCTAAGCGGTCCCCTTTCGAGCGATAAGAACCGCTGCGAAAGTCCTCCAGAGCCGCACCCCGACCACCCATACCCATCGCAGAAAGGTGCTTTTCGGCATTTGTTTCGGTGGGATCCGAACCACCGGGATTGCAGATTGAACACATAGAATACATTTTCCATTGGTGTTGGTCGTGGGGCTCGAACTCGGGTCCGCTGCGTGCGAACCCCGAGCCTCACCCACTGAGCCACTGCGCTCTCTCAACCGGTAGTAATAATAATAATGAATTTTTAAGAGGAACAATGAATAGTGAACGTGAACGAAGTATCATGCGTCAAAATTTGAGATACAAACGTTATCGCCGAGGCTAAAAATAAGTCGCGCTGCAAGAATATTCAACCGGGAAATACTATAGCAATAGCAGTAATCGAGGGATGAAGATGCAATAGAATGAAGCGAGAACACGAGAACCTTAGACGAGAAATGTTAATGACTGTAGAGAGGGACGAGAGTATTAAAAGAAAGCATCGGGGAGAAGTTGAATATGGGCGTGAAAGAATCTCTATAGCTTAACTCCCGTTAACGAAGCCGAGATGCGGAGTTGAGCGAGGGGGATGGTTTTCTTAATGGGGTAGAAAACTTGAGAATGGAAAGGAATCGTGGGCGGTAATTGTTTCAGACTATTCGAAGGGTCGCCGGCGAGTTCGGTAATTATCCACTGGTATCCCCAACCTCTCTATTACATGGCTGTGCTATTTTCATCCCTCTGTGGATCGCGTGGGTGGTAATTCAGGATTGAAAAGTGAAACGGGAAATGGGATAGGGGCGGCAGGTGGAAAGGTCTTGGAGGGATGCGTGGATGGGAATTTTTTTTTTCAAATACCATTGTTCGTGAACTATATTTTTGAGATAAGATAAAAGTTCGTGTAATGTTAAGGGAACATAAGTAGAATCTTTATTCGTTATAATTGCTGAGTTAATTGCGATAAGTGTTTTTATGAATTTTGTTTGATAATTAATAGATCGGATAAAAAACGTAAAGAAGATACGTATGAGAAAGAAATATTTTTTAGTTTAACGAACTTTACTTAATTAATTGATTTTAATTTTATTAATTAATTTTTGAATTATTTTTGCTTCCTCATAGAGGAAGCTTCGTGTTCGTGAAATTTTTTTTTCGATTTTCACCCTCTGAAATTGCTTCTCGACAAAGGGACGAAGTCAAAACAGACTTCATCCCTTTCTTTCTTTCTTTCGGGGTGCCTAATGTGACGTTTATGCTTTTTATAATTGGGCCCTTTGTGTGATAAATTTTCAGGCATGCCTTTTTTCGAGCTATTTTTCTTGGAGGTAAAAAATTATACTTATAAGATTGGGGAAGCTTAATGTTTCAAATATTTTCAAATCCGACTACAGTTTTATGCTACAAAAACTGTGAATTTGGGTTTAAGATTTGCAGCTACCATTGATGTCCTCAGCGACAAAGCAGACAATATAAACACGCCCTTGAATGTTTATAAGGCTTTTCTCAATGATATTTTTGATACAGATGAATCATTTTCGATATACTTTCATTAAAATTGGAAATTGTATCGAAAAATAGTTTTAAAAAAACCGTGCTCCTATACCTTCTGCAAATATAAATTTTTACCCAAGAGAAAATACCCCGTGAAAGCGGTTGGCTAGCAATTGAGGTTAAGAGGTGCCCAATGATAACAGATATATATATATATATATATAGCTCCAAACTAAGCCCTCCTAAGACTCAATTTCCAGCATTCCTCTTTCACGAGGGGTCCCTTGAGATCGAAATCGATACCTTTAGATGATGGGAATCTAAACAAAACAAAAAACCAACAAAACCTGAAAATAATGTATATACGCAGGAAATATTTCTTTTTTCACTCACCAGCTGCTTGAGTATATCGTCGGGAACGTTTCTCGTTGAATTGCAGATAGCAAACGCCGAGGAGTGCGAGAATATTAAAGGTGCTTTGCTAGCCCTAAGGGCATCCCTCATGGTCGCTCTCGCTGTGTGGCTCAAGTCAATCAGCATTCCCAATCTGTTCATTTCGCGAACGACAGCCTTACCGAAACTCGTCAGTCCTCCACCTAAATTCAATTGAAAAAAAAAAAGTAATTGACAAAACAATTAGGCTGCTTAGTTTTAACAAACAAAACAAATATTAAATTTAATTATTCGTATTGGAAAAATACAAATGAACAAAATTCAATGGAAAAAAATGATTTTTACGATACAAAGTAACAAAGGTAAAAAATTTGAAAAGTTTAAAATTGAAACTTTCAAAAAATTTGTTCCAAAAAAGTCCCCCGAATGAAAAAACGCTGCATGAATTTTGACGAAAACGACGTGAAACAGTAAGGAGTCAACCAACCAATTGTCTGTCAAATTTCAGCTTGATGCCACGAGCCATGTCAAGGGGCTCTCAATTTATCGTTCATGTTGCATAAATAAATGCACACAATCATCAGGTTTTGCCAAGCAAAGTCTTTCAATGTTTCCAACTATATTTTCACCCGACTGCGATAAAATGACTGTATTTCGCACCTGAAACGCGGGTCGAAAGTCATCAATTCCTGACCAGAGGGAAGAAAAGTAGATTTCCGGGCAACAAAGTAAATTTCCGGGCAAAAAAGTAAATTTCCGGGCAAAAAAGTCAAAAAATATCTAATTCATTGAAAATAGCAATAATGATTGCCATATTATGTTTTCAGTCGATAAAACGAAAAATTTGTAGACAGACAAAAATTGACGCGTTATTTCGCTAAGAGAAATGAAAATAATTTAAACTCCGGATATGTCTTGAGTCGGGGGGCTTCGCCCCCCCGAACCCCCCCACGAGGGCTCCGCCCCTCGACCCCGCCAGGGGCTCCGCCCCTGGACCCCGCTGTCACGCACAGTCGTCTGTCAAAGTAGGGTTTGTGTAGGATCTGTTGGAACGCACTTCCCTTATGCGAAGCGATTTGAGCATACCTTCGGTGTTGTTTTTCGTATTTTTTGGTCATTTTATCGTAGTCGGGTGAAAAGAAGTATATGCCACACGGGAGGAGCGGATTTTTACCTCGTGCTCGTGCTGCCCTCGCTTCGCTCGGGCAGCAAACCTCGCACTCGGCAAAAATCACGCACTTTTCTCCCTAGTAGCATAATGTACTATTTCAATGCTCTGACCTTAAAATTACGAATAAAAATGTCTCACAACCGTAGGTCCTTCCAGCAGGAAGCAAAACTCAAGCAAATAAAAATTCAAACGAAATAAGAAATAAAATAAGGATTCGCGAAAATTCTTAATATCTCAAAAGTACCATCACCGTCGTCCTCTTGCTCCACCGACGAGCTTTTCGCCCATGGTGTATTGCACGTGTGCGTGAGCGTCAAATAGCGTACACCCAATTGATATAGAGTCCTGAGAACAGCAAGGCTGCTTCCCAGGCTATGGCCACCCTCGACACCGATCAGCGAAGCTATTCTACCCCGGGAGTGAGCTTCCAAGATTTCTGAATGTATCGACGAATCAAGATTCTTTTAAATTCAAATATTTTCAATATTCTTGTTGTGGTAAAATAAAATAAAAAAGAAAGTACACACGAATGACTGTTTTAGATAATTAAAAAAAAGAAACAATATACGAAAGGGATGTATTGACTTACCCCTTGACGATACAGCGAACTGCATGTGTTGTGAATACTTTTCTATGAGCCTCTTGATCAGGTCCACTTGCTCCAGAGTCAGCTGGACGGCATTGAGATACTGAGACTCGCATGGTACGTAAGCAGCCCAAAACTGAAAATTTCAAAAGTCGAGTAACATTAGTTATCGTTCGAGACGAGTCGAAAAATTACAATAATTATATTCAAAAGTTAAATCGATGAATTGAATAATTTAACATTCACAATTTTTTTCTGCAGTGGTTTCATGATTGTTTGAAGGGTTCAGCAGTTTTTGGGGTCCGCGCGAACTTTGTGGATCGTTATTTTTGTATTACATTGACGGTATTTATCGATTTAAAAAATTGTGCCTGTCACGAAAGTTCTCATCATAAAGGGATCTTCGGCATAGCCATGATAGTATGGAGCACAATCTTTTTTTGTTGCTTCAAGCTCGAAAGTTCACTAATTATCGTTGACAATTTGCATGAGCATGGGTCGGCGTCAATGGGCAAAAAACCGTTGAGAGACTGGTAAATGGAGGGTGGAAATGAGGCAACAGGGATGGAGGCGAGAGACCAAGGGGATATCCATTCGCCCGTTTGTACGAGCTTGTGCAATTAGCAAACTACGTGGCTCGAAGGGGATAAGGCGTAGACCTTGTGGGAGTCTAACTGGAAGGTACATATACCTCAAGGGATATATCTATGTGAAGCAAGTAATGTGTTATGCCGACAAGTGCAACGGACTCTGGTATACTCAAAGCAGCAAGAGTCTCTAAGGGTTGCAAAGAGAGTGAGAGAGAGAGAGAGAGAGAGAGAGAGAGAGAAAGAAAGAGAAGGGTTGCTCGACTTTTAAGTGCACATGGACGAAGAGGAGATACAAATAGACATAAAAGAATTAGAATTCGTATGTATTAAATATTTTTCGTCGTACCATGAGCACGAGTATGTATTAATGGCCTCCTGGTCAGGAGGCTGAAAAAAAAGGAATTTTTGAGAATTTTTTTTTTGAAAAATCATCAGAAAATATGTGTGCAGATGTGTTGTATTTCATGAAGGTATATTTTAAGAACGTTCAGTAATTTTTTCGTATAAAAATATTCATTTATAAGAAAGTTACAGCCGATGTCTTAACCAAAGAACTTTTTTAAAAGCAGTGAACCTTGCCGTTTGACACTGGGTTATAAAAAATAAAAACAAAAAAATTTCGTCGCTATATTATTTTATCCTATGATTGACCGATGGAAATTTCGAAATATCAAGTTTAAGCGAAATGGCGCGGCGTTAAATGTTAGTCTTAATTTTGGAAAAAAACGAACATCTTTCGTTTATTCCCGGACATCGAGTGTAACGTCCTTATAACGGAAAATTTTTCACCAAAAAAATTACTGAATTTTCTTCGAATGTTATTTTTTTTTTTTCATGTACAAAACTTCTGTACGCACAGATGCTTATGATTTTTCGAAAAAAAGTCACAATGAGTCGCTTTTCCGAAACATTTTGTTAAATGGCTCAACGTGAAAGTCTTCATCAAAGGATGTTCACTAACATAATAGCATATGTTATGGTAAATGGCCCCGATATGGTGTATTACTTTATGAATAAATTAAGCATATGTTACGGCTTAAGGGGGGACAGTAATCAAAGATTGACGGGAAGTCAAGACTCAACCCCAAATCGATCGGATCCAATGCCACTCCCGATAAAAAAACTCGAACCAAATTATATCTGAAATTCGATCCAGTAATTCTATTGGGACAGATCGATCGGATGGCTGCTTATCATTCCAAAGTTCTATAGTGATTGAATTCGACGAGTGCACCGAAGCAAAAGAATGGTGCACGTGCACAATTTTACTTGACCCTAATTTCAGCGAATGAACGCTTGAAATTTTTCTTGTTAGCCATTCCTTGGCATGAATATGTAATTTATAACATTTTTGCAACCAATTCCGCAAATAACGTATGGCGTTGTGTCCGCCTTTGCCAGAATATTTTCCTCGACACAATCCGCCAATGCAATCGGCATGTGTCTATATATTGCAATAGACTTCCGCAAGACTCGCTTTGAAAATATTGATTTCATATATGCGTATTTCATAAATATTTCGAAAATCTAAAGCACGAAAAGATAACCTAAATGTCCACAGTTCACTGTAAGCAATCATTGAAAATAAGTGCTCCAATGCGGATGCATAGTCGCAACACGGTATATTCGAAATAACTCGACATAACTTCTACAACCGATGGGGCTTCGTAAAAATTGTAAAATGCAAAGATGCAAGCACTTATCGCACATAGACTACAACAGAATTCGACAAACTGAGTTCGTAATGAGAATCGATAATTTATCCCTTCCACAGTTTCATCTGGGTCAGCTATAGTTTTTTCCAGTCATCATGAAAGTTACCATTAATGATGCAAAATTCATAATTACGAGGTAAAATTTGGCGTGAAAAAATATGTCATACTTTGGTAGAAATTCCACCAGAGCTCTTTGAACTCACTATTTCGGAGGACCTTAACGAGTGAACCAGAGAAGTAACGGTCCAAAGGGAGAGTGAATGCAGGGTCGTGAAAATTGGAGGACAATGAGACGAGCATTGCAACAAATGGAGGGGGGGCTACGATGAGTGGAATGAGAGGAAGGAAAAAAGAACAGAGGGAAGAAAAAAGGAGAACGGTGACATCTGTTTCTGATATTTTTGCACCCTCGGTTCTTCTCGGGCAGTTGAGAGCTGTGAGACAGATCTGCGAGTCTAATGTATAATAAGATTAATAAGTGATTTTGTAAGTATGCATGTTATCAAAGTAACGAACTTCAATTTTTTTAAAATCACCCTTCATCATCGATGAAAGCCACGTGCAAAATATTCGTATATCATCCCACGATTCCGTCTTCATTTCATAAAAATAGAAAAAATGTTGGTCAATCCATATAGATATAGATATAAATGGTTCACGATTGTTAATTTATTGGACAAAATGAAAAACACCTATTCCGGCGCGAATAACTTTGAACGACGAATCTTCGTAAATCCTGTAATACGTATACAAAGGTCCAGGGATATCGCGTAATAGATATGGCTGACCAAAGCCGGACTCGATCCACTTGTCGGATTCCTAAACGTATATATACAATCTTCACTGAAGGTAAACAGCTTATAGACAATGCGATCTTTGGTGTACGAGTAATATTCCTGGAATGTGTATAGCAATCGTTTGAGAGGACCGAGCAATCTTGAGATTGTCGAGAAAATACCTAAAGCTATACAAGGTATTCCATACCAAATCGAACGCTCAAGAACCCGACCCCTCTCTATTAATCTGAGACTTTTTGGTATTCTTTTAGAGTTAAAAAATGGTGATGGCTTGATTTTTTTCAGAATTATTTTCCTTTATCTACTGGGCGTGAGAAAAAATTTCAAAAAAAGCTACGGATCGTTATAACTTGTACAAATATCGGTGCTTCGAAAAAATCCTTAGAACAAAATTTCCCTTCTTTAGAAAACGTTCAAACACAATTTTGTCAATTAGCAAAACAATGAAATTCAGTGAGTTATCATCAAAAGTAGACGAAAATATTTATTGTGACATACTTGTCGGAAAAAAAAAAAAATTTCGTCTACTTTTGATGATAGCTCACTGCTGGGTTTCATTGTTTTGATAATTGTCAAAATTGTGTTTGAAAGTTTTCTAAAGAATGGAAATTTTGTTCTAAGGATTTTTTCGAAGCACCGATATTTGTACAAGTTATAACGATCCGTAGTTTTTTTGAAATTTTTTCTCACGCCCAGTACGTAACGGAATAAAATTCTAAAAAAATCAAGGCATTGTCATTTTTTAATTTTAAAAGAATACCAAAATCTCAGATTGATCGGGCGGGGTCGGGTTTTTGAGCGTTCGATTTGGTATGGAATGCCTCATGTAGATTTGACATTTTCATAGTTACGTGGGCAGTTTCCTATATTTCCAAATTCATCAGTCCACTGTTAAGGATGTATTGGACGTATCTTCCCAACCAAAAGTGACTTTCGTCGACAATATTGCATACTTTATGATAAGATAAAAATCGTAAAAAATTCAACCACAATAAAGACGATAAGAAGATTAATTTTGAATAATAATAATGCCAAAAAGATATCAACAAATTGTTTAAACAAAACATTGTTTAACAAATTTGTAGGGAAAGTTTTTTTTGGATACGTGAAATGAATTCGTTGATTTTTCTGACTACACATGAATTTTTAAAAAAATTTCTTATCATTTTGAAATTTCGGTTTTCGAAAAATTTTTAATTTTGAAAAATGAAGAAAAAATCGTGAATTTTCGACATGTTTCCGTAAAAACGTTGTATATTACAATTAAGAAGTTTCCAGGGCATTGAACGAATAGTTTCGTAAATACAACCTTTACAAATTTCCGAAAACCGAAATTTCAAAATGATAAGAACATTTAAAAAAAATTCATGTGTAGGCAGAAAAATCAATGATTTTTTTTCACATGACAAAAAAAAACATTCCCTAAAAATTTGTTGAACAATGTTTTGTTTAAACAATTTATTGATAACTTATGGGTATTATTATTATTAAAAAGTAATCTTCTTATCGTCTTTAGTGTGGTTACAATTTTCCGATTTTTTATTTTATCATGAAGTATGCAATATTGTCGACGAAAGTCACTTTTGGTTGGGAAGGTATACGTCCGATACATCCTTAACTGTACGGATGATTTTATACCGGCATATTTTTTCCGCACTTTTCGTATAAGGTGAATATACGGGGGAGTGGGGTACACGACGGGCGGCAGATCGCATGAGAGGAGAATTATAAATGGAAATATAGGGCAAGAGACCGCTTAAAGGGGAACGATCCTGATGGATATGAAAATAAACCAAGCCTATCACAATAATTAAATTATAATCAGGGTTGATAATAGTGATAATAATAACGAACTTTGAAAAAAAATCCGATCAACATCTTATTCTTAATAAATTTTGCTTTCCCAATTCTTACTCAATAACATACGATCGATTATCTATTAATTAATTTATTTATTCATTACAATTTTTTCGTTCAAAAAAATTGTGCACATAAAAATTTCTCGACGTAGAATCCATAAAGTGAAAACGTATTTCTAACAGTGAAGGCACTGCAACAAGCACAAAGTGTCAAGGAATAGCGAGAAACCATCATAAAATTTATAAACCATATATTGCAACGATCCATGTTTTTTTAATTAATTCGTGAAATTTTAATAATTTCGTTTACGATCAATCCAATTATACGACAATTAATAATAATAATAAGAAGGAAGAATGATGAAATCTGCTTCTGAAATTTTTGCAGCCTTACATCTCGTCGTGTATAAGTTTAACGTATAGCCGGACAAGGAGGGTTCAGGGCGAGGATTGCACACGTTTCCATTATCCCTCTTGTGTCTCGCGTTTATGCGGGACAGGCTATATCGATCTGAAACCCAGCCTCGTGTCCCTGTCTCACTTCCCCCGTCACCGAGAATCCTCCTCACGGTAGCTTTCCGTGTGTTTAGTACTCTCATTCGGTGGCCGGGTTAATACTCTCGAACGTTGACGAGTACGTGCGAGAAATGGATGCGAGTCTCTTTCTCTCTCTCTCTCTCTCTCTATCTATCTCTCTGCTGATCTCATCCTCCACGATAGCGATCGGTGGCTTCGGTCCACGAGCTCTGGCGTTGAAGCGAAACTTTTTTTTCTCTCTTATACTTTCCTCTGTTACCACAGAATTCGGTATAATAAAAGCCTAAATATGTGCTCGAAGATGAAGTGGATATCGCTCATTCACCGCACATGGCGAACGATAGATCGTTTGGCCTTCCCGAGCACTCGAGCTCGAATGGAACAAGGTTATGACGTAATTAAAGGATACACGATGGAAATAATAATGATAATCAAATTGATATGGAATTGTAGGTATGTACGATTGAAGTCTCCGTTTGGAAGGAAAATACACCCAACGGAGAACAGTGCGAAATATTTACGGTTATAGGCTCGTTCGAGCTTGCAAAAGCTCATGTGGCCTGGGAATTTTTAAAACCTTTGTCTCCCTCGAACTTTGTAACATATTTACAAAATGTGCGTGTAAATTTCTCACAATGCTCAACTCTTCCTCGCGAGCTCAACTATCTTTCTGAATGCTGGCTCATTTTCATCGAGGAAGCATTGAGGTTTTGGTGAAATTTCGAGAAAGCAATTGGCAACTTTTAACTTGCACAGCGATTTTTTCTTCTTCGCTGTGCGCAGCCGTTTCGTCTCTTCTTCGACTCTCACGCGGCTATATACCGGTGGAATTTGGAGCGAATCTTTCCTTCAATGATATCCACGAACAAATTTTTTTTTTTTGATATCTCACAATTTGAGGAAGCTGTGGGAATCACAGACAATTTTGGAAAAAAATTCAGATTGCCATATAATCTTAACAGCTGTATCAATTTTTATAAACATTGTCTTCAGCTGTAGTGAAGCTTTACAGAAGTTTGAATTTTTCAGAGACAATCCATAAACGCACAAATGCACACATACATATACACACACACGCACACATACTCATACACACACGTCCATACATTTTTAATTTAATTTTCAGATGCTTTGGAATATTTTCGATACTGTGAAATTCTGACTTGAGGACCATCTCGGCAATTCGTTTTCACAGCCTTAGTTTGGAAACACAAGTTAAGAAGTTTACTGGCAATGTATATTATAGTGTATCAAGTAATTAATCTCCCGCTAGCTCACAGCCCACCGAACAATGCTCGAACCAGTTGTGGCTCGAAAACATTGCAATGTTGTTTCTCCACCACTATCACCACCACCACCATCGTACTATAACAGTGTTATGCGCAGGCCCATGTGCCCACGCATTCCTCAAATAATCCTCCCTCGATGTAGTTTTAACCATAACCCGAATAGGAATAGATATAGTAACACGCACATACATACCTACACACACCTACTCACACACACTCTCACTTCACTCAACTCTCTATAGAATTCCCCCCATACTCATGTAAACCCGCCCCTTAGTCCCCGAGCGTCGCGACACGGGACATTTGAATTCTCGCGCCGGCGTGGCCTCCCACGAGCTCGGCCCAGTACACATAAGCGACCGAGAGAGGGCGGCGGCGCGGAGAGATTCTCGACCATGGACGCGACGCCGGGTGGCAATAAAAAAGCGAGCGCTAGCCACAAAAGCGAGCATTCCTTCGACACCGATGAGGTGAGGAACTCCCACTGCTTAAGTGTGCCTACACTGCTTAAGTGCTCCTACACTGCTTAAGTGGAAACACTGCTCAAGTGGGTCTCCCTGACCCCTAAAGCATTATTTTTGCCATTCTTACGAGAATATTTTTCTTGAGAGAATAATATTAAAGATTGAATTTTTACGAATTTTTCTCTCTCTTGAAATATAATAATCATAAATTTTCCAGCCGACTAAAAAAGGCAGTACGAAAAAATGTTGTACTAATATAATAAATTTAATAAGTAAAAATACGAAATTAAGAAATAACAATAAAATGCTTATTTCAATCAGTTCAAACCCCCCTCTCAACCCCACACAATTGAACATCGATCTCCCCGCTAAATCCGGTTCATAATCCACCAAAGGAACATCGACTCGTCCTCCAACGGCGTGATTATGACAACAGATCCATTTGATTCCTTCCATCCCCTATCGTAAAGCAAAACAAAATGTTATTTCCACCGAAGCTTCGCGGGTCTTATTATTGTGTCATAAACACGACGAATGCTCAGAGCTGGAAGCATGAGTCGAGAAATTGGAAAAAAAAAACCAGGAGTCTAAGCTGGATCATTTTTTCGATTCGGGATAGCTTTCTCATTCTTCAAAATGGTTTCGTTGGAAAAAGATTAAAAAAGGAACTCGAACAGAAAAATAATGGGAAAAGCTCGGGGTCGATCGAAAGAGTAGCATCACCGGGTCTCAACAAAATGGAACAAAAGATTGAAAAAAAAAAAAAAAAAGAAAGAATATTAGAATCCATGTAGTACGAGCGAAAAAAGTGGAACTGACGAGAGGGTAAGTCTGCAAAAATTGTAAGCTCGTACAAAGAGGGATGAAGTTTCCTCTTCAATACGAGCTTGCAGTACGAAAATGAAGGGATGAAGAGGGCGAAGCGCGGGGTATGGAGGGGATAATGGCGTCGGGTCGATTGAGAAAGGAGGAAAGGGAATTGTGTACTGGAAGATACGGATATGATGAGGTGGGAAAAGAGCTGAAGGGTGGCTGAGAATAAAGAGAAGCAAGGAAGAACGGAGCCGAGGGATGTTGGAAGATTGAGAGGAGTGCGAATAGAAAATGGGCCTCCAGGAAAGAAGAGTAACAGGACTTGAACACGATGCTGCGGAACGCGCTCGTAAGCTCAAGCCTGATCCTCACTCGACGAGCTTCCACTGCGTGTACTCGATCGATCCATTGTTTTGCCTGTTTTTCACTGCGTATTTAATTTTTTTTCTTTCCCCCTTTACTTTATATCTCCTGCCTGACTCGATTGTTTTTTTTTTTTTTAAATTTTTTACCAAGTTTAAGGGGAGGCTACACCCAACTTTTCGTCTATATGATGCACCAGTGTTACAAAAATGAAGAATTTATTTCTGTAGCTTTTTTTTCCGAGGAATTCAATGGTCATAAAATTAAAAAATTTCACGAATTTCTCAACTATTTTTGAATTTTTTTTTTTTTTTTCGAAGTAATTAGAGTATCGCAAAATACATGCGTAAAAGTTTGAAGAAGACGTTTTTCCATTCGGTAAAAAATCGGCAAGTCAAAAGA
The DNA here is from genome assembly GCA_963564615.1 of Rhorus exstirpatorius. Lineage (NCBI taxonomy): Eukaryota > Metazoa > Arthropoda > Insecta > Hymenoptera > Ichneumonidae > Rhorus > Rhorus exstirpatorius. The sequence continues at coordinate 16,331,986 of OY751317.1, read as the reverse complement.
TTAATTTATAAGGTCGTTGAAGCACATTTATAACAGAAGAAAATCGTTTTTCGTCTGAAAAGAACCCTAAAAACCTCTTTCTATACATGATTAGTAACGAACTGAGATAGTTCTACTTCTTTTGCAAGACGTTGCGAGGTTCATGAAATTAAAGTATCATTTTTTTTTTTCACTCTTTATTATTCACTCCTAGAACCTGCCTGCCTTATATGTAACACCTTCACTGCTAACACTTTGAGATCCATAAAACGACTGATATAAGAACATAATAACACAAACATGACATCCTATGATAGACACTCGATACGTAAACACTTACCTCTCTGTTGACATTGCAATGCCTGACCGCAAGCACGTTGGAGCAAGTACTCAAGGAATCTGAAGGTGTTACATACAAGGCAGGCGGGTTCTAGGAGTGAATGATAAAAAGTGAAAAAAAAAAATGTTACTTTAATTTCATGAACCTCACAACGTCTTGTAAAAGAAGTAGAACTATCAGTTCGTTACTAATCATGTATATAGAAAGAGGTGTTTAGGGTTCTAAATGTTATAAATGTGCTTCAACGACCTTATAAATTAATCTTTTGACTTGCCGATTTTTTACCGAATGGAAAAACGTCTTCTTCAAACTTTTGCGCACTGGTTTTGCGATACTCTAATTACTTCGAAAAAAAAAATTCAAAAATAGTTGATAAATTCGTGAAATTTTTTTATTTATGACCATTGAATTCTTCGGAAAAAACAGCTACGGAAATAAATTCTTCATTTTTGTAACACTGGTGCGTCATATAGACGAAAAGTTGGGTGTAGCCTCCCCTTAATACTTTTCGTCTCGTTTATCATCGATATAGCTCGATATTGTTTATTTATTTTTCAGACAACAATTAAAAAACATAATTGAGACAATAATTATAGTTATTATGTTTATTTAATAATAAAAAAAGTGTCTGTATTAATTAATTTTCATTCGCTCAAGCATTGTTTTGATAAAACTATCCTTGATTATTGCGAAAGCTCAATCTTGCAGTGAAAATGGTTATTCGAAATGTATATCTTACACGATCGAGATATCAATGAAAGAATCCTCTTCGTCGTCGTCGAGTTATCTTTTTTTTTTTTTTTTGCTCTCCGAGATTCCGCTAATTGCGTGTCAAGGATTACCAATGCCTGTCATAGTTGCAAAAGTCGTTGTTTTTCTCTCGCTGTGCCCATTGAATCTGGGGTATTTGCCCGGATCGGTTGATTAATAGAACGAATAGAAATCTCGGTCTTCGGTGGAGAAGCTTTTTCTTCCACTCCTCTCTTCGGAACTCGTTAATCAAGTCGGATAGCTCGGATTTGGATGAAACATTCAGGATCTTTTTTTTTTCCTCATTCTTCCCGAATAATAATCATCGTTGTTCCGATGCAATGCATCATTTATCGAATAAACAAATGAATAAATAAAAATGATGAATAATCGGATCGAATCGACAAATAATGTAAAATACACGGTGACAATTAATAGGATTAAAAAAAAAAAGGTGAACAATACTTAATTTTACTTGTTCGACAGTGAAGAATACATCAATAATGAATTCATCAGTGCAATTTAAGGCGGCCCATCAGTGACAAAACTAGTCAAAAATCGTGACGTGAAAAAAAATCATAAAACCATCATAATATTTTCTAAATACTCTGTCTAAATACAATTTATGAATTTCGATGACGTTTCCCGTGATATTTTATTCATAATTTATTATAAATAATATTATAAATAAAGTCTCAACTGACAAAAGTATTCAACGCTGTCAGAGCGATCAAGTCAAAAACGATAGCGATTAAATTTCTCGGGAAAATCCCTGGCAAGACACAATTTTTTAAATACCATTGGAAAGTTCACGATTTCATCTTTTAATACTCAAAATTTGAATAAGAACTCTCGTCTTTATCAAAAGGTATCATGTCACTTCCGGTTTAAATGGAATCAACTGCCATAAGACCCATGCTAAAATAGGTCATTTTAAATTACTCGTTCGCGATAATTTGCCTGGCAACATACCCTGAAATTTTGAGAGAGTGTTCATTGCATCTTAGATAACACTCTCCCGAAGTTTCATTCGTATCGCCGGTTTTTTAATTCACTGATGAGCCACCTTAACTCGTGTATTTGGATCAGTGTTCATTCGGCTACTTGTACACGGTTGATTTTTTTTCGACTATCAGTCCTGTATAGAGGCATCAAAGCGAATCAGCTTTGCCCGCTTGTACATATCAAAAACGAGTAGCACTCATTCTTCTTTGGTCTCTCCATATCGATCGGCAGTACAATGTTGCAATTACAGTCCACTGTATTTTGTATGGTTCTTTCTCTCTGATGTCATTTGACCTGTCCTTGATCGGATGGGAACGTGGAAAAGGTGAAATCCTCTTAAAAACAACGAGTCTGATCGGAAAAGGAGTTTTCTACTGGGGCTTGTTACGCGAAGTATAAAATGCGTACAAATATCGTGGTCCCTACTGTTCTGTCATATTGGGATTTTTAAAGATATTTTTTTTATTTTTCATTTCTTTTTTTGCCAATTCATAATGCAGTAATTTAAGCAAATATTCTGTGTATTATTGCAAGATTTTGTCTGTTAAAAATTTCCAACCACTTCGCTCGTTTCTCATTGAATAATTTAAGCAAATTAAGTTTGGTTCATTATTCAGTGGCTTTTGCCAGCCCCATGACTCTAACTTCCGTTTTGGCGTATGGTCATGTGTCATCGGCTTCTACTTTATCCCATCCCACTCCTTTCCGGACAATATGTATTCACTATCCTCCTTGTATCGCGGGACTGCTTCCTTCTACCTGTCCGCAAAGTTTCCCTTATCCATTGCTCTTTAATGCGCTGTAGCAAAATTCTGCGGCACGATTCAACGTGCATTGAACCTTTGCAAAATGTATAAATGCTTTACAAGGACGGTGACAGAGTTTGTTCTCATGAGGGGCTTTAAGTTATGACTAGATGTGTAAATGTTATAATCTCAAAACGCTTTTATTTGCAACGTATCTCGGTAACAAGAACAATAGCAAAAACAACAACGACAACGGCAACAACAATAATAATAGTAACAATAATGGCAACAAAAGCAACAAAAACAACAATAAAAATAGTAATAACTGCATGAAAAGGTGCGATTAAATGGTGCAAAAATATGAAGGGTAGAATGAATGGCTTCGGTATTCAATAATCAATTAATCAATTTCTTATTCACAACTCATGAAGACATTAGTCTTTCTTCCTCATAGAGGAAGCGTTGTTTTCGTAAAAAAAAAATTTTTATGCAAAAAAACTTTTTTTGACACACAAGTTGATACCCAACTTGTATGCTAAATTTGATCATTATTGCTCGAATAATTTAAGGGGTTAGGTACACTTGCAAGACAAAAAAAAAACGCTTTTTTCGAGATTTTTTTTTTGAGGACAGTTTTCATTATTCATTGATCAATATTTACCAGTTCAAAAGATACACATTTCAAGAAGTTACAGTAATTTTTTCATGTCAAAAGAGTGATAAGCAACCGAGTTACAGCCAATCTCTCAGAGGCAAAAAAAAAAAAAAAACGTTGTTTTGCGGTGCGTAACGTAACTCATGACTGGATCATCTGAAACAAACTAAATCGTTGGAATTAGTTAAAAACAATATTCCCTTGTACTTGACAGCGAGATTTTATAAAAATTTAATTTTTTGACAAAATGGCGGATGTTCAAAGTGAAAAATGTATTTTTTTCACGAAAAAAAATCGTTGATTTTTCGGTTGTATAAAATAAAAATAAAGCAAAAATTCAAAATGTTTCACCGTCAAGTACAAGAGAATATTAGTTTCAACTAATTCCAACGATTTAGTTTGTTGCACATGATCCAGTCATGAGTTACGTTACGCACCGCAAAACAACTTTTTTTTTTTGGACCTCTGGCAGATTGGCTGTGACTCGGTTGCTTATCACTCTTTTGACATGAAAAAATTGCTGTAACTTCTTGAGATGTGTATCTTTTGAACTGATAAATATTGATCAATGAATAATGAAAACTGTCTTAAAAAAAAAATCTTTAAAAAAAGATTTTTTTTGGCCTTGCAAGTGTACCTAACCCCTTAAAAGACATGAAAGTTTGCATTTTAAAGATCGGTGACATGCATAAGCACATACACACACACACACACACACACACTTATTCAGACGTTCTTTCTAAACATGATTTTTAGAACTTTTGGAATATTTTAGGTTTAGGTTTAGGTTTAGGTTTAATTTTTTTTTTTTTCACGAAAACAAAGTTTCCTCTATCAGGAAACAATACGACCAAGCTAAATTGTTGTTCAATTATTGTACGACATGCATTTCGTTGAATTGTAAAATTTTTTTGGTGATATTCAGTGGAAAATAAATAAAAACATCGCTCGATTCGAGCAGTTTTGACGATGACCATATGGTAATTAATTTCAGAGCTTTCCGTCGAATTTGGCATTTTGCCTCGCGCGTTCGTACCTTCGAGAGGGTGAAGTAATTGCATCACGTTCAACATAGAATTTTGAATTTCATGTAAGTTGTCAAAGATAATATGATCCGGGTTTGTATGCAAAAAGGTATCAGATCTGGACTTGTGGTGTTTTTTTTTCAATCCCTAAAGTTACGAAATTTTCATAAGTACGATTGGCAAAATATAATAGCGAAATTCTTATTTTCCGATAATTTTCGATGTTCACAACAACTCGAGAGAGATTTTTGAAAAAAAGGTGAGTTTTTTTTATTCGTTGAATCATGCCGAGTGTCACTGAAGTTTGATAATCATCATCAGAAGTTTTCAACGGAAAACAAGACGATGGTTTTATCGAACCATCGAAAAACAAAAACTTCGCCTTTTAAGCCCCCCCTTATAATGTACGTGAATCTTTCGAGGTTCCTCTTCTCCGGAGTCTGATTTTATTGCGGTATTAATGATGACGTTAATGGCGCAGCGAGGTCAGTATATATATAACCGCTTACCGTATACACCCCCGACTATTTCTCACACGCCGAGAACAACACCTCCGTGGGTCATAAAAAAAAATCAATTAATAACTGAAGACTCAAGTTGCCGGGACAGGCGGATCATGAAACGATGAAGTTTCGAGATTTATAAAACTTTCCTGGTTCGGTACGTGAGATCGTGTAAGTGCAACGTCATTTACGAAAAAATATTGTTTTACAAGAAAAAAAAACTGTCGTTTGTCCTAAAAAATATATAACAAGTATATAATTTAGTCCTTGGATTTGTCATTTACAGCGATAGAAAACGAATGAAAGTCGTTAAAAATACTATTCCATATGCTGGTAAAAAAATGATTATTTTGACAAGTGTTTCTATTATTATTATGTCTTTAGTTGATATGATGGACAATCAACAGTAATCATGGTGTTATCAATATTATATTGATAAAAAAAAATACAATGATATCAGTAATGATGATGGCAACAATTGTCATTTGTATAAGGATAATAATAATAGTAATTATTAATTGCGAAATGAACAATGGAATTTAATTGCTTTTCACCGGTATAAATATGTAGAAGTCTTTCCATGAAAATAAATGTTTATAATGGTTGAATTTTTCCTGTTTACGAAAAGTACACGAGCATCGACATAAATTCGTTGTGAAGGGTGAACAGGAGAGATGTATCAGTATCTCCTTGAATTCTCACAGGTCTCTTGTAAAGGGAATTGAGAAATCTCGTCCATGCTCGGTGGCTGTATTGTTTTATATGCTCGGTATTATATACACGTATACGCATGTTATGTGTTTTAACGTAAATGGAATTTCAACGCCACAGGCATTTTGTCCCATACCGCGTGTAACTGCATAGATAGACGCACGTTATGAAACTTGTGTGCAGCAGAAACGCGATAACTTTATACGTTATGGCCAGCGGCAAGTTATTATAAATGAAATTTGGAAACATAAAACGGAATGCGGATGCGAAAATTTTGCTTGCCTTAAAAATTTTTTTTTTTCATGTCCTCGTAAAAACGTTGAGAACTGTGACAGATTTATATTTGACAAGAATAAATAAATATAACGAACCGAATGAAATTATTCATTTTTTTTTTTTTCAATCCGATATATACATTATCCATTGAATTTATTTAAATCAAAGTACACGAAGGATTTTTCATTCCAAACTGACTCACGTTTAACCTTCGAGATCCTTCGAGATGCAGTGAATTTTTGTTTTCCGAAAAAAAACATCTGAATTTGTTACTATCTCTATCGTTGAATGTTGTCACCCAGAAAAAAGATCTAGTTAAATGTACTATATTTATATATTCACTTTCTCTTTCTTTGAAATAGCTAGAATTTTATTAAATCCAAGCGAATATTTACTTGATTCAAATATTGTACGATATTTTTCTCTAATTAATTAATTTATTTGAATTAATATTAATTTAAAAGAGTAAAGTAACAAAAAATTTATTTGCTCCTACTACATTTTTTCATTCGCCTTCATCCAAAAAAAAAAATTTAGTTAAATGAAGTATATTCATATATCCAATTTATTTTTGTGCATTTTTTCTCAATTCCCTTGGATCATTTACGTGTTTTATTTGCATCTCGTTTGACATTTTTGCAGTAATTGATGCATTGGAAATGTTCAATCATAATCTGCCAAATTATGGCATTTTGAGAATTTTCGATCAACCATATTGAATCCGCCATATTGAATTTTGTAATTTCGATGTCAAATTCATGCTCAATTACCCGAAAAAACCCCTCAATACTGAGTAAGATCGAAATCTGACAAGTTATGTCATTTTGAGAATTTTCGAACCACCATAATGGATCCGCCATACAGAGTTTTGTAATTTTGACCTCAAATTCGTGTTCACCGACAAAAAAAAAAAACCTCTGAATATATAGTTAGAGTGAAGCTGACAAGTTATGACATTTTTAGAATTTTGGATCCACCATATTGGATTCGCCTCATTCAATTTTGTAATTTCTTTCAAAACCCACATGGTTATACGAAATAAAAGGCAGAAGACGGGACAACTACCATCCTTCGAGTAACTCCCAACATACAACTGATCAAGCGTTCTTTGCCGAGTCAAATACATTATATGAAATGTATCCATAGTTCATAAATAGTCGATAGCGTAGTAGTGGGTAGCGTGTTAGGTAGATAGGTAGGTAGGTCCCAGGTTCGAGTCCCAGTCGAGGAGGAAAAATCCTATCGAGCAAAATCTTCTATGTGTGCGTATGGAACCATTTTGCAAATGATATATTTCGTTTTTGTTTACATTTTGGAATAAAAAAGTTTGCAACAATAATATAGTTGCCTTGAATAGATATTTATTCGAGTCAAATGCATTTTTTCTAAATACAAATTTAAAAAATTGTTGATTTAAATAAACATTTCATACGTTTGCAATAAAAATATGATTGAATTCAATAAATAGTTATTTGGTCCAAATAACTGATACTATTTTTGCCAACTAGACAAAAATAGTCGAATCAATTAAAAAAAAAAATATTTACAATAAATAGAGTCATATATTAGGCCGTGAGACAAAGAAAAAAAAATTTAGTTAGAACAAATAGACTCTATTTGAATCAACTAGATCTTTTTTCTGGGTGTGTTTATTTGTTAAAACTGTTACCGAACGTCTTTGGTTCTCGTACGAGATTGAACATCAATTGCGAGCAACAAAGCGTCAGAAAAATGATTGTCCCACTTCATTGGTCCTGCCAGCACACACAGGCCTGAGCGGTCACCTATCTAAGTAATGGATGCGAGCATTCCTGCTTAACTAGAAAAATCACGCAAAGCCTCGTTGGTCGAAAAATCACTTATCATTATTATAATTCATTTTACGAGAATGGAAAAAAAAAATATATATGCGGAAACATCGAGGGCGAATAAAATATCGTGTAAATTGATATAGTGTCGAGTATAGAGATATGCGTGCTGCATAATGCTCGTTCTTCGATAACCGGATGATAGAGGGTAGGTTGTACAACGGTTCGATGTCTCGTTGGAATAAATAAAAATGACTGTTCGCAACGGGAGTAGTCAAAGTCTTTTTATTCTACTGGATGTAGGGGTAACTCGATGCTGTGCTTGCACCGATGGATTGGATGGTATTCCAATGGTGGGAAATACGACACGTTCTCTTGAATTATTTACGCCGCACAAGAAGAAAAAAAGGGATGAAAGAAAACGTATAGGTGTGAATGTTGTGGTTCACTGTTGAAATGTTCGATTCGATGTCTGGTAAACATACGTATATAATACGATGTACACTGGATACATACATTATTTATTTACCTCTAGGAAAACAAGGGTCAAATCACATATTTGAAAGAAAAAAAATTTAATTATTTTCGTCAAATTATTTTCCCGAAATTTTCATACTGTCGAGAAATCGTCTTAGCGGAACTCTCGAAGAAAGATCATAAAGAGGGAAGTACAAATGAAAGAAAAAAAAAAAAACTTTTCGACGGGTTCCATGCTAATTTTCAAGTTTTTGAGAAAAAAAAATTCCGGGGGATTCTTGATTGATGGGGAAAAAAAATTGATATTGCGATCAAAAGCAAAAATTTTCTGTCCATGTCACAATTGAGTAATTGAGTGAATTGTTATTGTGTAAATTGTTGAAAATCGAATGGATTTAATTTACAAATAAATCGAAATCACTCAAAATTTCGTTATTTCAAGATTCTGGCGGAAGGGAAAAGTTGAGCGTAATTTTTTCTTTCCATCGTTAAAAATTCGAAATTACACATAAAAATTGGCACGATAATCGCGAATTTTTTATCTCAACTACGGGAACGGGGCTATGGTCAACTACTGGGACTGTCACAAAAATTTTTCTACGATAGGGAATTTTCCTTTCAAAAAATACGAAAATGGTATATAAAGCCGGAGGGCGAGGAAGCGAGCAATGCCAGAAAATTGGATGAAATGGTAAAAGTACTACGAGAGTCCCCATACCTCCACCCGGAAACACGTGTGCACAGGTGTGCGCCAAGACGACGTGAACGACAAGCGAACCGGAAAGATGTAAGGGATGAAAAAAAAAAAACACGAATATGAAGAGAGATGGAAAACGAATAGAAAAAAAATCGATGTCTGCAGCGAAAACGCGAGCTTCCTATACTGCGGTGGATAGAGAAAATTGAAGGGGTCGAGGGTGGGTTAGGGGGGGGGGCTGCTCACGAAAGTTGGCAGTCGTAACATGCAACATGAAGAAACCCAGGATCGTGTAGAATCGCTCGAAAAAAGGACGGTTCGACAATAACGGCGCAAAAGAAAGAAAAAAAAAACCTTGCATGGTTGCTGGAAAGAAGCCCTCGATGGTTGTCTTTTAGGGATGGGGAGTGAATAGAGATGGTTTTGTACAACATGGAAATATGCGTTATCTTGCAATAAAAAAATGGGGTGATATCCTTGAATTGTAAGGGTTGCTTTACATACATTTAGTCGAAGCCAAGGACGATTATAAAAATAAAAATAGAGGCCACGAGAAAAAAAAAAACCATAAACAATCTAATTCGTATTTGGCAATTATTGATTAATGAATTTTCATTTCCTCGTAGAGGAAGCTATATATGACGGTGCGAAATTTTTTGTTCAAGATTTTTGTGCATGGCTAAACGGTCACCCATCCCATTATTGACCGAGATCGATGCTTAGAACTTGTGATATCGTTAAAAAGTTGTGCGTCAACTTCTCTTCCTAAATAAAATATGTATATATATTAGGGTGATTCAAATAAATTCGATGTTTTTTTTTTTTTCGTATAAATTTGATAGCTGTTAGTACTTGTCAAAAAAGTAACTCTCTCCAAATTTGAGCTCTTAAAAAAATTTTTTAGAGGTCGCGCAAGTGACTTTTTTATTTTTTTTTTCGATCGGGGCTAACAATCACGATTTAAAAATTTATATTTTTCCGTTCTGCATAAAAAAATATCAGTACCTGATGAAGCAGTGGTTGTCCCAAAATTTGGGCTCATAAAAAAAAATTTAATGGCCGTGCATGTCACTTAAATTTATTTTTTTTTCATTTTTCGCTGAAATTTGTAGCATAGATATTTCGATTTTTCATTGCTGCAGCAAAGGATGTTGGCACTTATTAAAAAAAAAACAACTAACAACTAAATTTTCATGTAATTTATAATGATGTAAGTGTATTCATTTGGCTAAGAATTTAAAAAATAACGCGTTGAACAACATTTTTTAAATTTTTATTGATACGTTATTTATACGTTATTGACACGCGATATAATACATTGCGTACGTGTTTTAGAATTCCAAGTTGTTAGGATTACATATTCTAGTAACGAATCAATATATTTAAGTATTTAAGGTAGTTCTATATCGAGCGGCGGCGGAGAAGAAGCGGAAAGTTAGGCGCGGCGGTACTCGGTGTGTGGCGGAAGCATGAATCACACCGTTGACAGCCGAGCGGGTACCTCTTTTACTCACGATAAAAAATAAATAAATAAAAACTGAACGTCAGATCATGTTCTTTTTTTTCAATATTTTCTTTAGAAGGTTCTCTAATACGGTGTTGTTTTTTTATAAAAACGGTAAGAACCGTTTCCAAGTTTACCACGTGTTCAGATGGAGAAACCATAGAACTTTAACTTGCAATATCTGCAAAACTATATGGTAGAATTACTTTTTTTTATTGATTTGTTAATTAATGTTAATATTAAAATTTAAAATTTTAACCTGCGTCTTTGTATATCTAAATGAAACTTTTAAACCTGTTCGGGAGAAAAAAAAACATTTTTTTTTAAACACCGACAAATGTGTGCCATATTTATTGGAATAAATATTTCCTATCGTATTTTTTTATTGTTTTCACCGTTCAAAATCGGTTTCATCATGATTTTTAACAAACTACATCATGAAAATTTAGAAAAAAATGTTATAAACTTGCCTGCGACAGTTGTTACATTTTCTACAAGAACCGAAATTGTTATAGAACAACTAATCCATTGGGTACCAATAATTGTTGTTACCACAGCGTATAATCGACATTTCTATATCATGAATTTTAACGAGAATTGATTATAAAAATAGAAAAATTACTTGCTCAACCCCTCAACTTTTTTCTAGCACCCAAATTTCGGGAAACTCACTTTTTATAAAGTAGTGATATCTCTTGTCGTGACACCGGAAAATCTAAACATCTATATCATGATTTTCAGCCTGATTTGAAAAACGAAAAAGTTCAATATCGCCTGCGCGGCCATTAAATTTTTTTTTTATGAGCCCAAATTTTGGGACAACCACTGCTTCATCAGGTACTGATATTTTTTTATGCAGAACGGAAAAATAGAAATTTTTAAATCGTGATTGTTAGCCCCGATCGAAAAAAAAATAAAAAAGTCACTTGCGCGACCTCTAAAAAATTTTTTTAAGAGCTCAAATTTGGAGAGAGTTACTTTTTTGACAAGTACTAACAGCTATCAAATTTATACGAAAAAAAAAAAACATCGATTTTATTTGAATCACCCTAATATATATATAAATTTTTCTTTCGTTTACCTGACCACCGACCATCCCTTGTTGCAATCTGAGCAAATCCGTCTGACTCCAGGCACTCTTGCTCCAAGGTGCGATCTGTCGCAGATCCTTGTCAAAGTCGAAATCGGCGAGCTGATTGTGCACGAAGTTTCGTATGTTCCAGGGTAAATCATTGTGACCATCGATAAGCGGAACCTCCGCGAGTACCTGACGCACCGTCTCGAGTCTCTCCTGGGTCGACGTCAATGACGCAATCTCACCGTCCGCAGGACGCGGTCCAACCTTGCCGATCCAACTGCCGAGTGCCAATAAGGTCACGGTCGCTGTCCAGACGCCACTGCGTCCAGCACCCTTTAAACAGAAACAATTCAATGTGACGTGAATGATTTTTTTTAGTTCGAAAAAAATAAAATATATCCAGAGCTTACAAGAGGTAGAATATCACAAAAAATATATATATATATTGTAACGGAACGCTTTCCGAGACCATATCGTTTTGTAACTGGGACATATTTCTTGTCGACCCCACGTGACTCACGTGTCAGCACACGTGATCGACACGAAATTAGGTCACTTAAAATTAAGATTCCAAGAAATATTATCGAACAACGATTCGTAGAATATCGCGACGCTCTTCACCAAAGATCCTACTCGATACTGACCAGCCAATCCAGATCGTTGCGCTGATCAGTACACGAAACCCTATTTAAGAGCGAGACGAGCAAGACTCGCTCTCATTACGTAGTCATCACTGGTGAGCCTTATACGTGGCAGACGTGTCACTCTGCCAAAATTCTCGTGCTCGCACATTCTCGACGCGAGCTCGACATCTTTGTCTGTTGTACCATTCTTGAAGCCCGGAGAGACCCGACGTCTCATCTAGGACTTCAAGGCACACCCGACAACAACGCGATCTTCGTCGTGTCTTCACTCCCGAATCGTCTTTTTAAAGACTATTCGAATCGACCACTGAATCGTCTTTTTCAAGACGATTCCGCTATAACGTAACCGTGATTCGTCTTTCTCAAGACGAATCATTTGACAACTCGCTTTCAATAAATAACTCCAGATACCAGGGAACCCGTCTCAAGTGAAGCCCTGGGCATTGCGCCCAGAAGTTGGATCTTGAGACGGGGGGTCGTCTCAGAATCCCTCTTACCCCTAGGTAGGGCCCCTCAAAAACCGTGTGAAGCCCCAGCTATTTCAGCTGGAAGTTGGATCACGGCAAGAGGTACCTCTTGTTGGAAAACCCATTGCATCAAAACCGTAAACGCACTCTTAGAGTACGCCTGCTCTGAAATAACATCTCAAAATGTGGCGACGTCTACCAACGCATTTCGTCAATACTCATCTCGGCCGATCAAACGTCTCACGCGACTCGACGAGACAAACACGACAAACAACGAGAGAACAAACTGGACTCTTCCTCTCCTTGAGATTAATCGTGAGACCCATCTAACAGATTTATTAATTCATTCAACTTAGCTTCAATCCTTTTACTAATTACCTTCTTTAAAATCAACCTCTAGGCTTCCCCTTTGGTTAACGTTTCAGTCGAATTGCAAAGCGACAATTTACGAATAAAATAATACAGTCCGACCTCCAAATAAGAAACCCGGCAATAAGAAACCTTCCCCAGTTTCGCGCTCAAGCACTTCCCCCACTACGACTCGAGCTCCGAGCTCGAGAATTTTGTGCGCGAAGCTCTGGTAAAGAAACCAGCCTGGGAGAGATTATTCGGGCAAAATGGAGTTAACATTGTAGTGTAAATTTATGTGTGCGCGCGTGCGTGAGTGTGTGTGTGCGCGTTTTTGCATGGGCGATGTAAACAAATTGGAACTCTTTCGAGAGTTTCTTATCGAGAGGATCGCATGGGGAAAAGAGTGAGAGAGACAGACAGAGGTAGTGAGCGCGCAGCGCGCGCCTGATGGGGGTATCCGAATTCTAGGAAAAACTCTTCCCCTTGGGGGCTTTTGGTTTCTTATTTGGAGGTCGGACTGTACATAAATTTAGACTCCTTGCATTTTACTCTCGCTTCTCGAGAGTAAAATAAAGAGCTCAATTCCGCTTCTCGGAGTTGAGACAATTTGGACCTCTAATCCATTTTCAATGGCCGATGATAAAGGGTCAACCAACGCGCAGCACTATTGCTCATAGTCGTGGTTAGTACTCTGAGGCCATCTCGAAAAACACATAAAAATTCTTGGGCCTTCTGCCTGTTTTAAATCATAAAATAAAACTCTTATTCCCGGCTTCCCTATCGAGTTCAATACACGAACTCTGCGGTCGGTCACGGACCGAACCAAAACAAACAAATCCGAAAATAGAATTGTCACTCGTTTCCCGGGTGACAAAAATCGTGAGCAAATCATGATAGCGTGAGTAAGCACGCTACATTATAAGCTTTCGATAATCTATAATGTTACAATATGTATATTGATACACTCTTTAGGGGAGGAAAAATTCACACCTTACGGTTATTACGGATTAATACTTAAAAAATATATATGAGGCATTCTTCATCAACTGGGCCACTTTTTTTTCACCTTCTCCAATTTTTTTTTAAATCTGCCAGTTTGAAATATTAGTCAGAAGGAACGTCTGTGATTTTTTTTAGATTTTTTTAGGCGTCCGTTCAGGATTTAAAATTTTTCATTGCGAACATCTCAAAAAATATTCATCAAACAAAAAACAACATAAGTATAAAAACTTTTTTATTTTTTCCGCTGTATCGAGAAAAAATCAAAATCATAAGATTTTTGCATTGAGAAAATTGAAATTTGGCAAAAAAAATGAGAATAACATTTTTTTAAACCCAATAACACACTTTCGATTTCGGTAAAAATTTTACAAGATGTCAGTCATTGGGTAAAGAGTCTGCGAAAAAAAATTTCAGAATGGTACACCTGCAATGGTTACGATGAAAAACAAAATAAAAACCCCGCGAAATCTCATAACCGCGGATATTATTTCAAAACAAAAATAGTTGTTGCGTGTGTTATTGGTAAACATTTTTTAGGCATCATTAATAGAGAATATATTTGGAATAAAAAGGTAAATATAAAGCGTTTCAGTTCCGTACGTATATTTCTCGTTTGCCTTTTGTTGTGTGCGATGCTCACATTGTATACATACTCGAAAAGTATTATTTACCACTTCCTCGTCAGTTAGTCACGCCATTTTTTTGTTATTCGGTGGCGTTTTCTGTTATTCACGGATTTTACATATATGTAATTCTCTAATATAATATGTATTCTCCAATGCATAGCCCAACCGAGTCGTACGCTGTACAAGTACTTATATCTAGTATTGGAATACCCCTATTATTTTTTTCTCAATTGTTGATTAACAAAAAAAAACATTGACAAAAAAATAAATAATAATAAATTCATGATAAATTTGTGATTCAAATACTGAATAAGTTATTCAATATTTTATAAATAATATAAATATGAATATAAATAAAATATAAATCGATAAATAAATTATTAAGGTTTCGATTATTTATTCAACGCACTTGTCCTATTTTTTCTTAACCTCGATCCATGTCGCTCAAAGGTCGTTCAAGCCCTTGCGAATTAACGTTGATCCATGAATGCTTCACTTCAAAGCTGCTTTCAAAATATCGAGAAATAGAAGTACGGATACACGTAGATAATATATACGCGCTGGAGTGTTCACCAATGCCTGAATACACCCTGCAAGCTCGTAGGGATTAGAGCAGGGGGGGGGGGGGTATTGGGAAAGCCGAGCAAGGGCGATTAAACGATCACGGATTTTTTTTTTTCCCTCGCGCACAACACATTTCCACAAAAATATACGAAGCAGAGTGAAAAAAGATGAAGGATGGAAAAAAAAATTTACCCCACACGGTCAGAAAAAAAATGTTAAATTCAACATTATTTGCATGTCCCAGAAGGTCCACTATAAAATTCATGTTAATTCAACATACATCATTAATGTTGAGTGTTGACTATGTTAATATGTTGAAAAATTAACATTAAAACAACATTTCGTTTTCATCAGATAAACACATGTTATGGTTACTTCAACATCATAATAACGTCTTAAAAACAATCAGATACGTTAACAGGAGTGCAATCTAATGTCGATTCAACTAGTCGATTCCGTTGAAGCTACCGATTCGTTATGTCAAGATCTACATTATTTGAGAGTTGTTTCAACAATGAAATTCTGTATCAAAGAATATACGTAGCAGTTGAAAAGAATAAAATAAATGTCAATTGAACGATCAATGCCGTTAAATCTACAAACTCTTACTGTCAAGTTTCACTAAAATAAAATGTAATATCCCGAGTAGAAATTTCGTCCGGCTAAAATCCGGTCCATATCAGGCTATTATTAATTAATTAGCAATAAGGAATGATCTATGAACGAATTTAAAACTGTTATTCCATTATTATTTAAAACCCTGTAAATTTTGCAAGAAAAAAAAAGCATTGACCGGGATTTGAACCCGCGATCCTCCGCAGTTAACGAATTCAGCACTTTCAATCCTTAATTAATCATTAAAAAAAAAAATTTTGAATTTAGAGATTATTTTTTTTTACGAGTGTTTCCGGCTTCGTAGTCCGGACGTTTTTCCGTCGAAATTAATTTTGAGCCTACCTGAGATTTTAATTGAGACCTACCTAACGACCTACCTAACGACTGGCACGCTACCACTACGCTACTGATTCCTTATTATTTTCCTGTATTTAAATGACATACAAGTTCCAATGAAAAAGCGCTGTCTCAACGAGCTGGATATAATAGCGTGATATATTCAGTGATATATATTCAGGTGATATACAGCAAAAAAAGTCATTCCGTTGTTAATTAACAAATGGATTTGTTTAATAGTAATTGATATTATGTTGCTTATTAATAATTATTATTATGTCATATGGCTGGATAGAATAGCGTGATATTCAGTATAAAGGTGATATACAGCGAAAAAATTTATTCAATTGTTAATTAAAAAATGGATTTGTTTAATAATAATTGTTATTATGTAATAATGATAATAATAATTGTTAATTAACAAATGGATAACACAAGAGCTAGAAGCATTGAAATTATAATATTCATGTAATTAATTTACTTAGTGGACCTTATTAGCTAACAATTACGCCCTCCTTAAAATAACGCATCACAAACGTTCCTTGAAACTTAATTTGATAGTTGTATTACAACTAAAATTCCGTCTCACGTACTCACTCGTACATTGTGTCGAATCAATTAAATAACGGTAATAACATTTATCTTGTGTATTCTTGTGTAGATACCTGAATAAAACACAGTTTTTCGTGTTAAATTGACTAAAGAGGCATCGTCAGAGTATATTTAACGCGATCATGATGTCAGAACAACACATTAAAACGTCCCTTACAACTAAATTTATTAGTTGTTTTGCAGCTACAATTTTGTGTTGTGTACTAACTCATGCATTGTGTCCTATCGATTGAATAACACAAAATTAACTATTTCGTTGTGTTGAAAATTTTTGACTGTACTTTTGTGTAGAAAATACGAACATTTATGTTGATGACAGCATTGACATTTTTTAACGAGTTGACATAAACATGAAATGTTGAAACCACTTTAAAAAAGTGTTAGTTTTGACACAAATAATTTAACATGTGAAAATTTTAACATTTACACGAATTATTTCCAACAGTGCATAGGGTAACAATTTTAAACTATCAATTTTAAATTAACAATTTTAAAAATCGGAAATACTGGCTGAAATTATTTATCCCGGATTATGAATTGGAAATATCTTGCGACGTATCCTTGTTTCAAAATTTTTAGAGAATTTTAAAAAACGATAATAAATATTTAACTGGATGCCTTGAGTAAAAAAAAAAATTGTGTTTCTGAAATGGTCTTAAGGTTATGTAATTTGTAGCCTTTTTTTAATAATACCAATTATTAATTTTATCTTATAAAAATTTCTACACCACTGTTACAAAAACTTAGCCTTTTGATTTTTATTTGGTGGCTGATTTTTTATTCAGTTCCCAAGCATGAAGAATTTTTTCTGATTGTGATTTCAAACAGCATTCAAGAAAACAATGATTATATAAAAAAAAAAAAACAACAACGTAACGTAGAAAAAATTTAATTTCAAATTACATTAATTGGAATAAATGTGCTAACAAATTCTGGATCTCTTATGACTTTTAAATTCTGATTTGAAGGTAAAAATTCAGTGTTAAAAAAGTATGCCACGTTATTTTTTTTTTTTTACCAAAAGATTTCTCAAAAATCCTCAATTATTATTTTTAATTAAATTTGAAATTTTGCGAATTTTATTGAAGGCATTAAATTAGAAATTTAAACATTGATTCCGGATTATTTTATCTTGCTCACAAAGTTCTGAGTGGGTTATTATGAGCGAGTGGGTTTTTCAATTTTGGCTTCCTCATAGAAAAAATTTTGTGAGCAAATTAGAATGATGAGGAAGAAACGTGCAAATTTATCATTTACAGAATTTTTTTTGGTGAATTCGATCCCAATATCAAAATAATAACAAACACGAGTTTTTCAAAAATTTTTTCAAAAATTCGAAAATTCATAGATTTTAAGCGGCTCGACCAATTTTCTATTATTTCAATTTCAAACATCTATCGATATTACTCAGCTTATGGAAAAACTTTTAACTCGAAATCCCGAAAATTGTAGAGCCCAGAGCCAACTGATTTTTCAAAAAATTTCGAAAACTCATAAAATTTAAACGGCAAGACCGATTCTCACCAAATTCAATATCAATTAGTGTCTACGAATGATCCATTCGTGTAAAAAGTTTTAGTACGATTGGCGACAAATTGCGACCGTTAAAGTCACGCAACGAACTTTTTTGGAAGAATTAAATCCGCCTAAAAATCAAAATTAGACGAAATTAAACACATATACACACACGCACGCACACACACACACACACACACACACACACACACACACACACACACACACACACACACACACACACACACACACACACACACACACACTAGTCCAGTCATTTTAGCCAAAAAAGTAGGTTCATAATGCAATCTTCTAGTGAATTGATTTTGCTTTTGAAAAAGGTTCAGGGGTCCCTTGAGTGTAAATTGAAGTTGGCGAGACGCGGGGGTTCGAGCCGCCATCTTGGACAATGAGTTTTATCAAATATCTCGTGAACCGTATATCGTACGACAAAAATTGTGGAATTATTTTTTTCAGATAATAAAATTTTCTACAACTTTTATCGGAAATTTTTTCCTGTATAGTGCATGATTTTTTATTTACAGTGCGGCAAACTTTTCCAAACATCACCATTGTTACAGTTTACATCGACCCTTAAACTATATATTTAGCAATAACGATGGTTGGAAAAGTTTGCCACACGCTACAAATCAAAAACCATGCTGTATATAGAAAAAAGTTTCTTCTCATAAAAGTTGTAGAGAATTTTATTACACAGCCACACAAAAAAAAAATTTCTGTTCTGGGGATGAGACACTCATACCCAATAGTATTTTGACATGCTGAATCCAAATCTACGATCAGTTTGACTCCATCAGGTCACGATCAAGGTGATTTCAAGGTCAAATTGAGAAAGAATATGTAAACCGAATAAATCACCATACATGTAGGTTTTAGGGGTTGCTGTATCCAAATCAAAGGTCAGTTTGACTCTAACAGGTCAGAATCAAGGTCATTTCAAGGTCAACTTGAGAATAAATAATTGAGGCCGAGAAAATCATCACACATTTAGGTTCTAGAGGTGGCTAAATCCAAATCTGCGGTCAGTTTGACTTTATCAGGTCAAGATCAAGGTCATTTCAGGGTCAAATTAAGAAAGAATATGTAAACCGAATAAATCAACATACATATGATTCACAAATTCACCGATAGATACACCGATTCAGAAATTGCTTATCATGTACGGTGAGTGAAATGTCAACTATGGATGGTGGTTTACCCCGCTTTAACGTCTCTTTTAGAATTTCCCCTTGAAATTACCTTGATCCTGACCTGATCAGGTGAATCAGAGCCCGGATTTGGATTCAGCCATCCAAAAAACAGACAGATGTCGAGGTTTTCTCCACCTAAATGGTTCTTTTTCAGTTTGACCTTGAAACAACCTTGATCCTAACCTGATGAAGTCAAACTGACCGTGGATTTGGATTCAGCGACCCCTCAAATCTAACAGTGAGGTGATTTTCTCCGCATAAATGATTTTTTCTCAAGTTGACCTTGAAAAGACCTTGATCCTGACCTTACAGAGTCAAACTGACCTTCGATTTGGATTCAGCAACCCCTAAAACCTAAATTTATGGTGATTTATTCTGTGTAAATAGTTCTTTCTCAATTTGACCTTGAAATGGCCTTGATCCTGAACTGATGGAGTCAAACTGACTGCGGATTTGGATTCAGCAAGTCAAAATATTATAGGATATAAGTGTCTCATCCCCAGATCAGAATTTTTTTTTTGTGTGGTTGTGTTATCTACCAAAGAGGTCTCTTCTATTTTTATCGTACGATACACGGTTCACGAGATATTTGACAAAATTCGTTGTCCAAGATTGGGTAGAAGATGTAGAAGATTGCAGAAAAAATAGCTAGAATGATTGGACTACACACGCACACACACACACAAACCCACATCCGTCCGGACATTTCTTTCGAACGTAATTTTTTTTACTTTTAGCCTATTTTGAGTGTTTTGGCACACGAATCTCGGAATTTTATTTTTACCATCACAAAGTTCCCTCTATGAAAAAGCAAAATGCGATTTTCTAAGATACCAGAATAAGTTTTTATTTTTTTTTTAGTTACAAAAACGAAAATATCTCGACGTGATGATAATGGAGTAGTAATTTTTCAAAGTCAATATTTTTTATACAAGACATGACAATATGTATCCTCATTACGTATAACTATCTTGCAATTTTACGTGATACGTGGATAAAAAAATGTGGTAAAAATTCAAGACGAGGATTGACCGAGCAATTTTTAAAACGAGATTTTTCTGTTCATAAATCGTTTGATAAAATGAAAAATAAGATATATGGCTTGTAATAATTTCGCGTGATAAAAGAAAAAAAAATATTAAAAAAGAAAGTGACAGCTCTATCCCGGCTTTAAGAGCTTTTCGCGTCTTCGCTAAAGTGCTCTTTAAAGTTTGATTCCTCGAAGACGATTTTTCCGTTCGACCGAGGCATTCACGGAAATTCAAAACCGTGAATGATTGATCGTTCGGCATCGATGAATGATTGATCGTTCGCTGCCCGGCTTGATTAAAAAGCCGAAATTGCACGGGACATGGGACCCGAGGCGAGAACGTTAAAACTTTCAGATGAAACTTTTGTTCGTTTCAACGCCACGGGGTCTTCAAATCACTGTGGCACAGTACCGAGAGTAAAATAGAAGAAAAAAAAATTGTCACGTTCTCGGTCGTACAATAAATTCAACATTCAATCGTGTAGTGAGATTTAAAATAAAAAAAAATAGAAAATAGTTTTACATCGAAAATTCTTGCCAGATGTTTCTTTTTTTGTTCGATCATGAAAATTAAGAAATTCGATATTCTGACGAATTCACTGCTCGCGGTGCACTGAATATTTCACCTCAATTAGTTAACTCGATTCGCAAGAACTAATTACATCCGTTGGGGAAGAGTATAAAGTTTCACGGAGAAAAGAAGTAGAACGAGAATAACTAGGGATTTATACCTTTCAGATTTCTCCTTTTTTGGCAGTTCGTTAAGCTTGAAAAAGCACGCCTTTATGAAATTAAACCTCTTTATTGCAGTTCGTTAAGCTAGAAAATTTGGAGATAAGAAATGCGGAGACAGACGGAGCAATAAGTTTGAATTCGGAAGAAGCTTTCCTAAATTTCGCGCATTGGTTCTTGGGGGGAGTTTCGTCTCTGTGCATTAGGGAGTGCAACACGCTTGATTTCTTCTTCCGGGTCAATGAAATTGTACAAGTCATTTGACCAATCATCGAAATCTTGCCGTATATTGACATCAAAGAGCAATATATGTGGTCTTCGACTTGATGAACATAACTATACAATTTCATGAACATTTTTCAATTGTCAGCGAATTAAAAAAAAAACCAGCATAAATCATATTCGATCCAGCGCACATAATTAATTTTCTAATCGTCTTAAATGCGGGAGTCTAATAAGTTACAGAGTACCATTTACGACTTATGGGGTATTTTTTAGGTGCGTGTGCGTAAAAAATCGAAGAAAGTTACAATTCAATCAGAAGATTTTGAGGTAATCGTTGTTCTTTAGCAGTTAGCATACAGTTAGCTCGATAATCTTTTTGGTTTTTTGGCAGTGATTTGACATAGTCAAACCATGTGGTTGATTCATTGATATTCAATGTGCGTAAGAAGTTTCGAAATTTTCTTATCCTCCAGTCGTTGCACTTTTTGGCATCTATTGGCCAAGTTTGTAAATTGGAAATATTTAAAGAGGTTCTTAACCCAGAGAAAAACGGTAAGAATGATTCTAAAATTTGAGGGGAGGTTTATGCTGGTACTAGGAATACACCGTAATTATCTCTTATGAGAGAAGAATTTGAAGCTATGATTGGAGATTATTTTAGGAGTGAAAAAACGGTAACATTTCCCCGAAGAACCGCTTAAACGACAGATTAGACCTTCATAGATATAATTTTCCCATAAAGAAAGTTTTTCATCGTGCCGATTGTGAAATATACTTGTAAACAGAATTGAGCCTGAGTAATGGCAAATTAATAAAATGAAAACGTATTTGGTGAAACAAATGCCGAACGCATCCTGCCCCGCACGTCACCCGCGCCGCTCTATAACGTTTCTCTTGCCGCACCCAAGTATATGTTAAGAACCTCCTTATAATTCCTGAAACACTTTTTTCTTTCAAGCCTACGAAGTTTCAGATCGCGTTGCCGACTCGTTTCGTAGGAAATTTCGATTTTAAAATTGTCGTTTTAGCATAGGATATACGAAAAAAATTAGCTCACCACAAGTCCAATTGAGAAACGAACGTACTTAAGTACTGGAGAAGTGATTTATTCAGTGCTTAATTTCATCAAAAAAATTCGGTAGATTACGTAAAGAAATGCTAAAATAAAGATCAGCACAACAGTCAGTTTGCGATGTAATTGATCAGCTGTGAGTCCTCTGCTACGAGTGTTGCAGTATAAGACATTCAATTTTGAAGTAAATATCAATCTAAAATTACCCGCTCTTATTATTTCAGTAAGCAATTCAATTATGTTAATTATTAAAGGCAATTAAGAGTAAGGTAATGATACGATACATTTGTTATATAATTTCCAAGAGTTTTGAGGTTAGTCGAGGTGAAATGGTTCAACGGTCTTGTCAAATGAATGACGAAAAATCGAAATGACTTAAGGTAGTACTCGCACAACCTTAACGATTAGATAAAAATCTGAATTTTTTATATGGTGTAGCAGAAGTATATAAGATAATGCCTGTAAAATTTCAAAGTGGGTCACCGACTCTTTACGCGAGTAATTACAGTCCGACCTCCAAATAAGAAACCATAAGCCCCCAAGGGGAAGAGTTTTTCCTAGAATTCGGATACCCCACCAGGCGCGCGGCTGCACGCTCACTGCCTCTGTCTGTCTCTCTCACTCTTTTCCGCATGCGATCGAGCTCGGAGCTCGTGTCGTAGTGGGGGAAGTGCTTGAGCGAGAAACTGGGGAAGGTTTCTTATTGCCGGGTTTCTTATCTGGAGGTCGGACTGTAATTCGTAAAATCCACATATTTATCCCACACCATATCCGAATTCTGGGCTGACGCAACTTTGAAACGGAAATTCGTATCTTTCATGATTAGATACGATCAATATTGAAACTGTTAAATGTTCAGAAAACTATCACGATTACATACATTCCATAAAAAATGGGGGTTGCGGAACTTTTTGACATAAAATTATCGATTTTAAGGAAATTTTTTGCGCGCGTCCGATTATGAGCGGTCCGACTCTCTCTTGTTTCATGCGTGCTCCTCGCTCACCGCGTTCCGCCGCGTCTACGTTTCCGCTAATCCCCCCCCGGTTGCGCTAGTACTACATTAAAAAAATAATTAATTCAAGTGCCAAAAGACATCTCTACAGTTAATACAAATTCTGACAACTACTTTTACGTGTTGTCAAATTTTATAGCTTCAACAATTTTATTGCCAAAATAATCGATTACATAACTAGTCTGCTACAAAAACTACCTTATAAACTACCCCCGGATAAAAAAAACCACCCCTGATGCATGAAATAATTTTAATTCCATTTCTTGATGTTTAAAACTGCTCTAAATCGAATAATAAGTTTTCTGGAATACTTAGGTACGTTGCAAGAAACTTTCGGACTAGTACTACCCTCATAAGCCACCCCTTAATCACAAGTCTGCTTGTGAGCGTCATTTACAAAAAAAAAACGTCGTTTCACATCTAGTTCAAGCAATATTAAGCATCTGCCACGAAGAGCAGGGAACTTTAAATGTTCTAAGATTTGTTAGCGTTCATTCAAAAAATATTTCGACAGTTCTTGTGCTGTCTGTTTCGAAAAAACTTGACATTATACTGTTACAAAAATGGAGTGAAAATTAATTTTTTTCCGCATTTTATTTAAATATTTTTATTACCAATAATTTAAGCAATCAATACGCTTTGATAATTCCATTAACTATAATATCACAAATGCTTAATTAGCTGAATGTTTGATCTTTTGCGTGAATGTTTGAGTATCAAACACGGTAATTACTAATTTAAAAAAAAAAATTTAATCAATAGCAACGAATTTATTTGAATTAATAAATTGAAGAATTGCAACGATCTAATCGACTAATTAATTAATGAAAAAAAAACTAATAAATTTGTCGGCCATCTGTCTGTGTAAATTTTCTTTCTCCCTGTCACAGTACATCACGTTGTTATAGCGTGACCGAAGTAACGTATTGCACTGGGTGCGTGAGAAAAAAAGATTGATCTATTGTTGGCAATATATATGGGGTCATCTGGGCAAAATTAAAAGATCACCTCACCACATTTATTTTTCCTTTTTTTCCCCCGTTAATTGCGAGACATCAGTAAGACAAAAAAATATCGATATTAACAATCAGATTTTTTGAAATATTGAAGAAAATATTTTTTTGAAAGAATTTCAGACTTTTTTTTCGATTCTGCACGTTACTTTCGTTATTTCATATTGGAAAATAATTTATTGAACGTACAATAATTGGGGACGTCAGTAGCGTGAATTAATTCGTTAAAAAATCATTGAAGATAGTATAGTAATGAAAATTAGAAATGTTTTTTCTTTCTTAAATATAATTATTGGGTTGCAAAATAAATTTTGTTTCAGCAATGTTTTTTTTTTGTAATAAATCTTTCGGTGACAACGTACCAAACCGATTTTTAAATAAATCCGGAAAATCGTTTTTTTTTCGCGTAGCTATGTACTGGGAAAAACAAAAAATTAAAAAATGGCGAAGCCCTGTCGATTCAGTCTCGAGTATCCCATACGTATATGAAGATATGTGTATGTGCATGAACGTAGCTGGTCGTATTGCCTGAGGGCAGCCATCAACCGTGTCGATCGTAAATCCATCCATCTCGCGTATACGCGAATACCTTGCAACGAACGTTCCGTAGCCGTAGAGACGGACGTGGCAATATACACAATTGAGCAGGGGACCAATTTCCGTCTCGAGATCTCTCTCGACAAGCGGGATAATCAGCAACAAGGCAGTTCCGTCGTTCTATAAGACGAACCCCTCTCACAACCGAGCCATTTTAGCTGGAGAGCTTCCCTCAATATCCAACAGTCGACAGAGTTATCGTGGGACACGATAGAAAGAAAAACATTAATCAAATTGAAATTTAAAAAAAATAAAAAAAAATAAAATGTTGACAGAAAAGGATGTATGAGCACTAGCTTCACGATCATATAAAAATCTGAATTTTTTATATGGTGTGGCAGAAGTTTATAGGATAAAACCTGCAAAATTTCAAAGTGGGTCAACGACTCTTTACGCGAGTAATTAATTCGTGAAATCAAGATATTTAGCCCACGCCATATACGAATTCTGGGCTGACGCAACTTTGAAACAGAAATTCGTATCTTTCACGACCAGATACGATCAATATTAAAACTGTTAAATGTTCAGAAAACTATCACGATTACATACGTTCCATAAAAAAATGGGGGTTGACGAACCTTTTGACATACAATTATCGATTTTAAGGAAATTTTTCGCGTGGGTCGGATAATGTGCGGTCTGACTCTCTCTTGTTTCATGCGTGCCCCTCGCTCACCGCGCTCACCCGCGCCCACGTTTTCGCTTATTCCCCGCCACCTTGTGCTCATACATCCTTAACGATATTTCTCGTTATTCAGGGTAATTTTTACAAATTTTTTCATGAAAGAATTACATCGATAAAAATGAAGAATCATTTGCACAAATTGTTGGAATTAGTTATTGAATGAACGATATTTTCTTGCATTTTTAAATTTATCGATAACTTTTCAATCCTCAAATGAAAAAAGGGGTGTTACGCGTTTAGCTTCGATGCCGAAGTTTTCGTTTGGCTGTTCTTGTCACGGTATTTTCGAAATATTATCCACGATACGTGTGATAGACCGAATAAAATTTTAATTAAAATAACGAATCAATGATATTTCAAATTAAAATTTGAATAATTTTTTTATTTCATTTATTGAATTTATCAATTAATTTTAAATTTATTAGGAAATTTACGTGGTGCTTCGATAAGCTGAGATGCCGATCAAGTTAGAGGAAGGATATTATTGATAAACATTGAAAAAGTAAATTAATTGATTGGTTATTGATTTATTTTTTAAAAATTCATTGAAATTCATGAATGGTAAAATTATTAACATAATAATTGATCATAGGAATTTCGATGTATTAATGTGAGTGGTGTATTTATTGAGTGAGGTTGAAGGGGCTCGTAAGATATAAAATGTTTTTGTAATTAGTATGAAACAAAATTAGAGTATATATCTTAAGAAATTGTCAATTAGTTTAACATTGTTTTCTTTGAAATGCTGAAATTCTATAAAATATTACAGCGAATTTTTTCATTTTTTTTTTCTAATTCAGCATCATAAAAAATATTGTAAATCACTAGCATCCCCATTTATGATCTATTTTTGCAACAATATTGATAGTAAGAAGAAAATGGAGTAAGAGAATGGTGGAAACAGCTCAGAGAACCCTCGGACGTTTATTGCATTTCTTTGACGCGAAAAATGTACGGGGAAAATCGATGAAGGATGCGTTTCGTTTTCCAGGGGGTAGTTTTTCCCCTAAGAATGATCGAATGTACAGAAGAGGCAAGAAAATCAAGCAGAAATAATATAAAGAAGTGGCGGAAGCGGAGAAATGAAGTAGGGATATGAAAAAAAATAAAAATCATAAAAGAAAGATTTGTGATATACCCTAACGATTTTTCAATACTGCCGCACCCTTAGGGGTTGAAAAACCGTGAGAGAAAACCAAACGAAAAATTAAATTGTCATTTCCTCTGGGGCTTATGGCCACCCACACACACACACACACACACACACACACACACACACACACACACACACACACACACACACACACACACACACACACACACACACACACACACACACACACACACACACACACACACACACACACACACACAAACACCTGGCTGCTCACCTCGAGGTACCCAAAGGAAAAGTGTGTTGGTGAGGGTTGAAGCTTTTCTTTGGGGGGTAAAGGGATTGTGAAGGGATGAGAAAAAGGGTGGTGGCTCTGACGTGTTTCACCCGCAAAATCGTGGGCGAGTGTGCCAACCTCCACTAACGTAAATATCTTTGAGCGGTTCCACGGGTAGTTAGGGGTGAGGGTACCGAGGAGTGGAATTGGGGGGGATGAAAGGGTTAGCCGAGCCAAACTGGCTTGCATCCAAATGCCGGGGTGTAATAAAGGTTTCATATTAGAAGGGGTACTACAAAGGCGGCGAATGATCTTTGCAGACAGGGGGTGAGCTTTTTCGAACTTCTTTTTACGAAGGGGAGAAAAAAGCTCGCTCGTAAATAGAAAGTTGGATCTATTGTTCGAAGATTTCGAGACAGTCAATTGTTTAGCCCTGACTGCGAACTTTATGGGTTTCTAAATCCCCGATGCTCGGTTAATAATGATGAGGGTTGAAAAGCTTCGTGCATAAGGTGTGGTAATTAGCTAGTTTACTAGATATTTGGAGCATTTCTTGCTGCGTAAAATTCAACGCGAGGATTATCGAAGAAATAGTTGACCGAAAATTTTCGATTCTATCGAAATACATTTTTTTCTTCGCACGGTTCACTCCTAATTTACGTTTTGTTTATTTGTTCTTAAAGCACTGAGACCATATCTGACGCTATTAAATATACAGCCGATGAGTCATGCAGGTGAAACAATATTTAATTCTCGATCCACAATAAATTTTCCTTCCTCCAATGACACATGTATAAATTACTTTTACATTGTTATTAACTGAGAATAATAATTATGGAAACACGAAATTAACCCATATATTTATTATAATTCGTATAAAAAAGTTATTATCTCGCTTAATCATTCGTTTTCCATTATAAGAATAATTGAATCGTGTCGTCGATTGAGTGATTCATGAAACTTTGCAACTCATCGCTCCGACACTCAACTCATTGTCACAGTATGTACGCTATGAGTATTTTTGGAGTGGAAGTGTTTTCGAGTTCGATGGCGAATGAAGGGATAAAATAAGCGATGAAATTAATGAAAATGGAATGGCTAATTTGCGTATATATTCAAGAATAGGTTTCAATATGACAATGGGATAATATACAGATGAAAGCATTAAATAATTTCTTTTCGCAAAAACACACATATATCAAGATACAACGGTCAAAAGAAAATGATTTTCGGTTTACTTAGCTTAAAAAAAAAAACGTAAATATACGAAACGAAGCTCTCTCGTGTGCCTCCGGGGAACAGGATGCCAATATAATCGAGTGTGCTGACAATATAATACAATTCACGAAATAACACGATATAAAATACAATACGTTCGATTCCTTTTGGCTTGATCAGTGCACCCGACGAATGATGATATAAAGCGACTGACCACGATGATGTCCCCGGAGCGAAAGAGACCCTTTGTACCGAGAGCGGCGAATTTATAGATCCGTCGATGATCTACTGATTCGGCGCGTCAAAATAAGAATGTTCTCGAATTCGGAAGAACGACCAGGGGCGTAAGAATGATTTTTATTTGTGGGCGCTCCGATCCTCACAACGCTTACTAAGAAAAATTAAATTGAAAAGTCAAAATGTCTGTGCCAATATTATCGACTCAGAAAACAAAATAAATATTGGATCTTAATGAAAATGTGCGTTTGAATATTTTAGAGACTACTGATTTCGAAAACTTTGCAAATGGATGAAATTTGATTTTTTTTTTTGGCAAATCACACATGGAAGAAACGACATGGCAATTAAAAAAAAAACTAAAAAGTGACTTCAATTAAAATTTGTATGAGGGACGTTTTGACATCAGGGATTTGGAATTTCGATGTAAAGTTTATTTAAATAAAATAAAAATTACTTAAAAAAAATCGAATGATTCGATTTGAATGAAATCAGGCAGCGAGGGCTCGTATGAGATTGTTGACGCTGAAGTCAAAATTATAAAAATTCGAAATGTCCAGCGAAAAAATCGGCCTCAATGAAAATTGGTATCCAACAGTTTTTGACTCCGTTGATTTCGACTCGAATGTTCAAATGCTCGATAACGAAATCATTGAGTCGAATTTTTGCAAAAATTCAATTTACAAAAAAAACCTGACTTACCAAAAAAAAAAAATCTTCAAGTTTTTTTCTATTTTTTTTTTCTCTTGTCATTCACGTATAATTCGTGCAACAGTCTATCAACGATTGATTATATTATTTTTATAGTCCATTAAAAAATTCACGATCACTCGTCATTATCTCGCTTATATGAACACGCTTGTGAGTTTTACGGAACGGCGAAAAATTTTGAATCGAAAATACCGCGCAGCGAGGATGATGATAACGGGATGAGCGGCTCATCCATTGCAATCGGGATTGGGGATGGTGCAGTTGGTGAGGATTACGGTGACTTGAGTGACAGGGAGTACCTGCGACGTGCGATCGGAGCCCTCAGCCTCGATATCTCATCCCTGCGAAGAACTGTCAGGGTGAGTTGATTAATATTCCACTTTTGACCCAGATTGCCTTCCACAACCGCGTGTGTAGCGAAACAAGCCCTCCTGTGCCTGCACAACGAATATTCATATCCCCGGACTGGCTGTACCAGGCGATACGCTCTTGGGTATACAGGGTTAATCGAGAAATCCAAATTCGTAATTAAAAAAAAAAAAACTAAATTAAAGAAAAATAATTCAACTATTCAAACATTTTTTGTTTAATTATTATTATTTTTTATTGTATTCAAAGTATGTTTTTAAAATCTTGGATGTGTGTGCGCTATGCGAAAATTTCAGTAAATAATAACTTATTCATTAATAATTATTGATTTATAATTAACTCTTACATGCCTGAAATTTGTAGAAAGTGGTTGGCACAATTGTGAGTATATTTCTGTGTGAAGTTTCGATTCAGGGAGAGAGAGAAAGAGAGAGAGAGAGAGAGAGAGAGAGAGAGAAAGAAAAGAAGAAGAAGAAGAAACATAATTTATTATACTAGGGCCAAGGCCCTTGGGTACAAAAAACAAGCTTAGAGTAGAATATTGATTATTTACTTCTAACTTAAATGAATAAGTAATTAAATCAATGAGTCGATACAGGTGAGCAAGCTTAGATCCAAATTTTTAAGAAATTTTAAAAAGGCACAGTAGAGATGAGGAATAACCAGTGAAGTCCGCTTGAAAAATGAAGTGAGCAGATAGTTTTACGCAGAGTGATAGTGTGTAGTATGTTTAGAGAGAGAGAGAAAGAGAGAGAGAGAGAGAGTGAGAGAGAGAGAGAGCGAGAGCGAGAGAGAGAGAGAGCAATCAAGTTTAGAACGGTTTGAAGGGAAGAAGGAACACGACTTAATCCTGGAAGGGCTGAGAAGGTTGAAAAAAAAGTTAGTAAGGGTGTTTCCGAGCAAACGAGTGTAGCTTAACCATCAATCTTGTTGTTATCCTCCCATCATCTTTTCTACTATAGCCTCGAGCTATATTTTCTTCCTTGTTAAATTCCATCGTGCACCCTTTTTTTTTCTTACCACTAAAGCAAGGGGTGGTGTTTTTCCTTGTTATTCATTTTTTTTTTGTCGTAACGAGGCTAGACGATAAATTGTGGAAGATAAATTATAAAATACTGATATAATTAATAAATATTAATATGTTATAATAATAATTATTTTAAAATATTTTTTATCTTCGAAGTATTTCTTTTTCTAACGATCTTTGCCCAAATTTTCATTTTACATATTTTTACCTCTTCCTATCTGGGCTGTATAGACACTCAACCCTGTACTGGCGGGCATTTCCTTTTAGGCGCGAGGAAACTGCGGAAAACCCGTCCGATTTATTGTTTCATTATTACATATTATTATGAAGGATATATTTATTACGATGGCAAATTATAAATTATAAAATAATAAGTGTCATACTTTTTTAGTTATTAATTAATTAATGCCTGCCTCATGATGTTGTAATGAAGAAATTGCACAAGAACGAAGTATCAGCGATAAGGAAAATCGTCGATCGCACAGCAGACGATCAAATTTTCACGTTTATGCCAACGAAAGTGCAACCCATGAGACCGACCAATCTGTGAGTACGATTTTCATCTCTTAAAATTTGTTAACCCTTGTAATTTAAAATACACATTCTGGGTTTTTCGTATGGAACTTTTCTCACGTTTTATTCAGTACAATTTTATTGCTCACTCGCAGATACATTTTTTCTCAAGGAAAACAAGTTTTTAGTCCTGGTATAAATGTTTTCGAAAACATTTGAAATTCAGACAAAAAAAATGTCTCTATTTATGTGCGGGACGGGCTTTAAAAATAAAACCGTCGTATCTCGAGAAAGATTCGAGTAACGGTGCTCAAATTTGACACACACGCGGAACAGCCAATAATCCACATTGTTGATGATAATTTTTATCGAAATCACTTCATGGCTTGAGATCTTGAAGGAGCTTTGATTTTGCGTAAAATCTGTAACGACCTTTCGATTTTCATGATAATTGAATTTTTCTGAAAAATCGTTATGGGAATTTTTACCCAGCTATAGCTTAAGGCTAAAACGTTTTTTTTTTTTTTTTCGTGTAAAATTTTGATGAAATCAGTCAAGCTGTTCTGATTTTATGTCATTAAGAATGTTGCGAATTGTGAGTCTAACATTAAAAAACAAGAAAACCTTACACTGTCAAGGTAATGAAAAAAAATTGTGCAATAAATTTGAGAATGTTGGGGCGTTTACAAATATCTTTCGAAAAATTTGAACTACTGGAAAATTCAAGTAGCAGGAAGAATTTTTATAAAAATTATGTTCATTTAGAAAATACAAATCATCGTTAAAAAATTCAATTAAAAAATGATGTTATGTTTTTTTTTCTCTAGTAAAAATTTGTCCAATAATTTGGAAATTTTTTCTCTCGTATCAGGAATAAAAAACTGGGAATGTATATTTTTTAAACTCGTTAATGAGATTCACCGTTTCGGAGACATCACTATTTTAAGCGAAAGATAACTTAAGGAAGTTCTTAACATATATTGGGTGCGACGTGCGGGGCAGGTTGCGTTGGGCATTTGTTTCACCAAATACGTTTTCATTTTATTAATTTTCCATTACTCACGCTCAATTCTGTTTACAAGTATATTTCACAATCGGCACGGTGAAAAACGTTCTTTATGGGCAAATTATATCTATGAAGGTTTGATCTATCGTTTAAGTGGTTCTTCGGGGAAATGTTACCGTTTTCTCACTTCTAAAATAATCTCCAATCATAGCTTCGAATACTGCTCCCATAAGAGCCCACGTATAAGCGGCATATTTAATGTTTTTTTTTCTCCTCAACTACACGTGGTCAAAAAATCTGAAATAATTATGGTGTATTTCTAGTATCAGCAAAAACCTCCCCTTAAATTTTAGAATCATTTTTACCGTTTTTCTCTGGGTTAAGAACCTCCTTAAGGAAACGACGAAACGAAAGAATCATGGAAAATACGATTATTTTGTGATTTGTAACACACATTTGATTGGTTTGAAACTTGCCAGAATTTTTCAACTTTCAAGATGCTTCACGTACACATTCTCAAACATATATATATATGTTTGAGAATGTCAGATTCAGATTTTCTTACTTCGTTATGTAACGAAAATTCGAAAAAAAAAACTCAACGATATTGAAGATGTTTAAAACATATATTTTTCATAATAATAATATCAAAAAGTTGTAAAAAAAATTCTTTTAAAAAACAATTGTTCGATAAATCATCAGTGAAATTTATTTTCTGTTGTATAAAATGAATTTGTTCATTTTTTTTCGAAACGTGAGATGTGTTTCACAATTTTCTGTCTCGTTTGAAATTTTGAGAAGTGGATGAAAAGTCTGCTATACTTGAGATATGCTTTCGTAGAAGGATAAGATATTGCACTGCATAAGTTGCCCTACATTGGTGAAAAAAAAAACAAAATGGTTTAAAAAAATTACACGTATTCAAAGAAATCAACGAATTAATTTGATCCAAACATAAAAAAAAATTTTTTAATGATTCAATAACGTTTTTTTAAAACAATTTTTAAATAATTTTTCACCATTATTATCATTTAAAATGCAAAGTTTTATAATCTCCTAAATAGTTCATTTTTCAAACATTTATTCCATTTTGATGTGTTTAATACTCTCATCAAATCTCATCTTTTGGCTGAAAATGAATGCGTCAAGCATACTTCATTTTTACACTTTTTTCGCCTATAATAAATAGTGAGTTTCTTGCATGGCATGAAAATATGCCCAATGTACAAATAAACGTTTAATTCATTTTACGACACGTTACAGTTTACGTAACCTGTCCTAGAGGACACTTCTGATCGAACGTCAGCGGTTGACTTGATCAAACGGTCAACCACAAATCGAGTGAATGTCGATCGAATTGATGAAATTGCTCGACAATTATAGACGACCTGTGGCAAGCTGTTTGAACAAGTCGACCATTGATGGTCGACCAGATTCTCCAGGATTGATTACCTTGATTTTGCTTCCACCTAATAACGTTTAACGCCGTCGAGAAGTCAATGAAACCAAAATTTTTGGTCACGTTTAATGTTTTCCTAAAAGTTTGGAATATTAATTAATTAATTAATTACGGAAGTCAGGTAAATTGGATAGTCAGCCTCGGTCACGACTCCGTAAAATAGGTTAGACTTTATCGTACACTCATAACCAACTTTATCCAATGCAATCGTAAAAAAAAACATTGCCTAAAAAAAAATTTTACCACAGGAAAAATGGCTAATTTATTCTAGTCCATGCAGTTTTCACAACTCGTTTCATGTCCACGAGTGGGCCTTTTTGAATAGCCCTCGTACGTCGATATTTGTGTCAGGCGTACATATATAATTGAATTGAAATCCGTCGTCCATGCTCGTACCATGAGGTTCAAGGATCATTCGAGTTGCAACTTCGTTTACTCAACTTTGTGGGTGGCCTTTCATTCCCCTCGAGGGTTGAATGTTGGCACACGAGAACCCGTGACTGAAAACGTCGCCAGACGTGTTCCGGTCGTCGACGACGTGGAAAAGTTGCAACGCGTTACTTTTCATAAGGGTGGGTTGAAAAAAGTTTCACGACAGTGCGGTGGGGTTGAAACGGGCAAGAGAGGGGGGGGGGTGCACAGAACTCGAGAAATCTCGTTTCTCATCTCTCGCGATCATTCCTCGCGCGACGACTTGATTCATTGGCCGGACGATGGGATCGATCGATCTCACGCGCCACCCGGACGCCGTTTCCCCAAGAGTCGCGGGCAGGGGGGGGGGGGGTAGTTTACCCCCGTATCCCGCACGCCCACGCTCCTCGCTCAACGTCTTTCAACGACCCTTTTTAATCCCTCATCGGAGCTTGTCACCGAAAGATCAGTTCGCAAGCTCTTGCGGGGCTTGAATAATTTTTCAACCCCCTTTCGCAAGGGTGAATTTTTTTTTTTCTTCTTTTCTTTTCGTAAGCATGCTCACTTTAGATATCACCGATAATATTATTGTAAATTATTTACGTGATGCTGAAGTGCAATATCATCAGGATGACACTCAAAAACGTCGGAAAATCGTTTCTCGTATATAGATTGATCGCATAGATATGGAATTTTCGAGTTATCGAAAAAAACTCGAAATGGTTTTCGTGCTCGGTAGGAAATTTGCGATTTTATCGAACGACAGGATATAATGAAAAGAAAAAAAATAGGGAAAAAGCCATTTCTTTGAAAAAAAAAAAATTGCTTACAATTATTACAGAAAAGATTACTCAAAATTATCTACAAAAACAATTTCGTAGTTGACAGTGATCCGATGAACCTGGATCAGTTGTTTACTTTCGCGGCACTAATGTATCATTACCATGATCTAAAATCCAAATTTACCTCTTCAGTGAGCGTGACTAGAAAGGAAAATCTAATAATTCCAAAGTGCAAGAAGAGAGTTAGTGACAAAAATAACTGCATGGAAGCAATAGTAACTTTTAATAGTCTCCCCAACCATCTAAAGATCCTCGATATGAATAAAAAATCGAATGAACAGCACTTGAAGAGCTTGATCAAAACTACCATGTAACGAAATTTATTTTGTTCAAATGATATTTTACTATAACTATATAACTGGAATGTTTTGTATATAACTGATAAAAATTTTACTACGGGATTGATTTTATTCTCCATGTTACTTAGTGTGTAAGTTTTTTCTAATTTTGTAATTTTTTTTTAACTTGTTAAGTGTATTTTTGTTTAACTCCGGTCCTGCGCTCAGGTGCCTATGTGCATCTTATGTAGGTGGTTGCTACTTGTTACAACTATGTAAATACTGGAAATAAATTATCAATTATCAATTGCAAGCACTTCCCATGGTGGTAATTTCTTTTTTTCTCCTGAACATCAACGCACTGGTTACTTTTTTTTGGGAAAAAAGCGTGCAAATTAGAAATTTGCATATTTGCTTCCTCATTATTTTATCTCGCTCATAAATGTTGAGAATAATGAGGAAGCAATGTGCAAATTTTGCTTTTTTTTTCTGAATTGAATTTCAATAGCAATACAATCACGAAGACGAATTTTTCAATAACATTTGAGACGTTAACGGTAATTTTTTGAAAATTTTCAAATTTTCCACAATCTTAAACCCTCAATCGATTCTTGCTAAATTCAATATAAACCCCGATTTTGACTAAAAGTCTATTTGTGTAACAAAAAAAAAAAAAAAATTGTTGACTCATTAGCCAAAAATTTGCGGAAATTAGAGCTATTGGAGATATTTTTTTAAATTCAAAATTGAAAAAGAAATTCAAACGCCTCATTCGATTTTCGCCAATCTCAGTGCCGCACGCATCCTCGTCCCATAACCTATCAATGCACAAACTTTTGGCTTGATAGACAAAAATTTACGGAAGTTGGATCTATTAGAGATTTTTTTTTTTGAATAATTCAACATTTTTTTGAAATCGAAACCCCTTAAGTTATTCTTTCCAAATTCAATATCAATCATGCTTGTGACGTGGTGCGAAATCAAGAATTGCAAAGCAATTTAAACAAAAATTGCAGTAAACCAAAAGTAGGTACATGGTTTACCTGTGTAACAAGTTTCAGCTTGATTGCTCAAGTAGTTCTCCAGATCGATGGATTTGAATTTTTCGAGGCCGGAACGTATACACACCCACGCATGTACACACATGCGTCCGAAATTTTTTTTTAAACATGATTTCTCAATGTTTCAGGAAATTTAGAAAATACTGGCATGCAAATTTCGATTTTTTTTTTTTTCATGAAAACAAAACTTTCTCTATGAGGAAGCAAAATTGGATAAAAAATTTAAAAAAAAAATGAAATTTTCTGAACCCTTTTCTCAACCAAGCTTCGTTGAGATTGCGGGGAAAAAAATGACATTCGTGATCGAGGAAAAATTCATAAATTCCGAATGAATTTTGATCATTATAACTGAGAAACAAATATAGTGAAGACAGAGAGCGATGTCTACGATGCTTTTTTATCCAAGGTGACGTCACCGAACTTAATCGCGTCTCTCCTTGGTCTGAGCAATCTTGGTACGCACACGGATTCTCCGCTGACTTCGGGTGTGCTCCGTATCGCGCAGGCACGCGCAGGACTGAGTAATTATGGTACCGGTGCAAGTGGACTGTCCTTCAGAGATGTGCTGGCTCAACTTGTTGACGCCAATCTCGGTCGGCAGGCTTCCGGCCAATATGGACGAGCTTCGAATCTCCAGGATCAGGTCGGTGCACATTCCCCATTGTCCCGTTAGAATTACCCGGACATCGCGTTGATTATGTGCCGGTGGTTCGCGCGCGTGGGGCGCCTAATCATCGGCACAGCAGTCAACGAGCCGGGTCATTCGATTTTGTATCTGCTCTTTAAGATAATTTCTACTAGGATACTGAGACTGAGGTATACTATATCACGATATATGAATAATTCAATATTATATTTTATGTATTTAAAATAGCTCAAAGTATTATAAATAAGATAAGTTAGGTGCTTCTATCTGAATATATTGATAATTGTAGACCGCGAGAGAAATCCGGATGGTTATAGCGACTGAGATACCAAAGCTATGAAAATATAGTACAGGCAGATATTTATTCATCAACAATTGTATTGTTGCCGCAACCAAGTAAACTGGTTGTGGTGACAATTGTGATGTAAACTTTTATTTTTGGAAATTTTTCTAAATATTGTACGAAAGAAATTAAAAAAAAAAATTGTTTTCAATAACTTTTCAATATGATTGTTATTGAAACTTTATATTCTGGGTGTCTTCGATGTCGTTATGTTTTTTTTTTGCTTTTGAACCCATCGCGATCAACTAGAATTCACAATGACTAACTTTTGGATGGGAATGTGAGTGAAAAAAATTCTTGAGGAGACCACAATCCCGTAATCATTCCAACTATAGGAACAATCGATTTTATGCATATTATTTTTCTTTAAGGAGGTTCTTAACATTTATTGGGTGTGGCAAGGGGAAAGGGAACGTTATGGCGCGGCGCGGGAAAAGTGCGGGGCAGGTTGCGTTCGGCATTCGTTTCACAAAATACGTTTTCATTTTAATTTTATTAATTTGCCATTACTCACGCTCAATTCTGTTTACAAGTATATTTCACAATCGGCACGGTGAAAAACTTTCTTTATGGGCAAATTATACCTATGAAGGTCTAATCTGTCGTTTAATAAGCGGTTCTTCGGGGAAATGTTATCGTTTTTACACTCCTAAAATAATCTCCAGTCATAGATTCGAATACTTCTCCCATAAGAACCCACGTATAAGCGGCATATTTGATGTTTTTTTTTCTCCTCAACTACGTGGTCAAAAAATCTGAAATAATTACGGTGTTTTCCTAGTACCAGCACAAACCTCCCCTCAAATTTTATAATAAAGTATATCGTCATACTATGAGTATTCGAGTTCTTAGTCAATTGATTGGATAATTCAATTGGATAGTCAATTGATTGGATAATTCAATTGGATAGTCAATTGATTGGATAATTCAATTGCTAAAATTATGTTGTCACGTTGCTGTAACTATATACATTTTTTTTCTGGCAATACAAAAAATGAATTTGAGGTCTTTTTGAATTATAAATTTGTGGTTCCTATTATCATCTTTTCCCCTCAGTGTATATCGTAGATTTTTTTTTCTAGATTAATGAATACGTGTAGTCTGAACTTCGTACTAAAAAAAAACAGTGATGCTCTGTTTAAAATGACTGGATATCTCAAAAAGTGAAACACTGAAAACTGCTGGATGTGATCAGTACAGCGAACCCCCTGAGAACTGTACGAGATTCACAAGTACTCGTGAATAACTGAGTTCTGAGAACTTTCAAGTAGTATAGGCCAATTGAGTTCTGATAAGCTTCGAGTAGTTTTCAAGTAATTAACTACTAGATCCTCCGCGGTAATTTTTTTTTTTTTTTAATCAGTTCGCAATAGTCCTTTGCCTCGAATGTCACGAGAAAATTAGTTTCAATATTACATAATAATATTATGAGTTTCGATTAAACTTATATAATAAAGTGATATTATTGAGAAATTTCGGCGAATGAAAAGCAGTGGTTAAATATTATTTCGGGCAAAAGTATGTTATCTTCGTTTAATGTTTTTTTAAATAAAATTCCACAATTTTGTATGGGCAATTGGGTCACAGTTGTTTTTTTTACGATTTTAAGGAGGTTCACCAGGTAGAGCAAAATGCACAGAAAAATCTGAATTTTTTATCAGATATTCACTACTACTGTAAAAATGTGCCTGAATTATTTTTGAATTTTCACCTGCACCATTCACATGAAAATTTAGTTTCTGACGAGGCTCTTTTAACACGCGCTCTTATGGCGTAAGCAGAAATTGCGATTTTTTACCCTTTATAACTCCGGAGAAAATGTAGAGAAATTTTTTTTAAAATATTAATTTCAATACAGTATAGGTGAATAAAGCAGCATGACAGAAATCAGATTGATTGTGTACTTAGTTTATGAATACTTTTCAATGAACCCACAGAATTCATAGTTATTCGCAGTAAAGGGATGTAAAAAGGAGATAAGCATGGTAACATCGCTGCAGAGCCGTAACAGTTAGGTTAGGTTGAGCGCGCAATTTTCTTGACAGCTTGACTGTTCTCTGGTGCCTGTGGCTTATGACACTTGACGGTACCAACCGTAAGAAATACGTACCTTGTTGCCAGACTTCTTTGCGAATTATGTACACTATAATATCGAATTTCTTTCATTCATATCAATGTAAAATAACTTTAATCGATCCTTAACTATCACGAAGGTTTAAGTATCCAATTATCGTTACTTCATTTATCTCAATTTCATGATTTTCCGATTCATGATAAATTATTTCCACAGCTGGCTGCAGTGCCGACAGCCCATGCAGCATAGGGTTTCCGCCGATCCTCTTCACCTCCCGCAAACCCTAGTGAACCTCGTTAACGTGAACCCATTAACGATCGCCATTTTGTACATAAAAATTTAGTTAATTAAATACTGTATTTTTTAGATTTTTAAATTTTCTTACGTATTTCATTATATCATGCTTCAATGCTGTCCTGCAACAGATGCTTGAAAAAAAAAAAATTATTCTCAGGTAAACGCGTTGAAAAAACTGTTGTCCGGATACAAAGAAGCTTCAAAATAAAGCAGTAGGCTTGGAACCGGTTTGGCATCAACTTCCGGCGTTCATACTCAACTCCTTGCATCGAGACGACTCGCTTTATTGTCATTGCTGAGTGTTTTACTAAAATTGTTTTTTTTTTGTCCTTTCTCGTGGCTACGTCATTTATTTTCTCTATGCCGCGGTTTGCCAAGACCGAATTTTGATTAAGAAGATGCTCATTCATGCTCCCATAGGCTACGGATATTCCTATGAAGATTTTGTTTCCTTTTCGTGACAGTGCAGTTTTTTTTCCAGTTATCTATGCCAATGTATTCAAAATATGTAAAAATCTCGAGGAATTATATTTTTGAGAGTTGTCTCGACGTATGCGTGTGTGTGTGTGTATGTGGGTCAACAATGTAAAATTCAAGCGTCTTAATTAATAAACATCTTACAACTTGATAACGGCTTCAACTACAGCGCTGCCATTTCATAGACAAGTAAAGTTGTACCATCTTTTTTTAACTGCAATTTTCATTCAAAATCCTTAAAAATTCTAAAAAAAAAAAATCTTACGGCATTTTGAAATTTTCGAAAAAAGCTTCTGTGGTTGCTATAATTTGCACAAGTTTCGAGATATCATGCTCATCCTTTTTTCTTGGAAATATAGTGTCGTAAAATTATGTTTGATATTGAACTTGGAAAAAATAAATGGAAGGGTTGCAAAATGTTTTTTTTTAATTTTGAAGTTTTCAAAAAGTTTCTCTCACAGTTCTAGCTTCTGAAAATTTTGAGGTATCATGATATATATATTTTTTTTTTCACTTGAATAGAGTATCGTTGAATAATTGTTTGTGTTTAATTTTGCGGAAATTGGTAAAAGTTTTTATACATTTATGAAATTGCAAGTTTCAATTTTCATTTTTTTAGCCTAATCAACCAAGCCGAAATTAATAGGAAATTTTCTGATTAATAGTTTTATTACCCAATACTTTTATAACTCAATCGACGAATCATAAAATTTAGATGGAAAATGTAAAATTTTTGATTAAATTAAAAAAAAAAAATTTCCAGCGACGAATTCCCTGGAATTCCGATTTTTATTTTCCACGAGCACTGAATCATAGGAAATATTCTTCGGAAATTGTCAAATATTTTTTCCACGAAATATTTGAAAATAAATAAATTCCACGTATTTTCGTGTCTGAGCAAGTAAAGCCTTTTATACTGGAACGCAAGCACCGGTAGTAAACTAGATGCTTTTATCAACCGTGAGTACCGGAGACTCTCGTAGTTTCTCGTTTGTGGCGTGACCATCGAAGAAGGACCATCATGCAACCGTGCTGCCAGGGAGATTTCAATAGCGCTAATTCATCCCCCTCCAGATCCCTTCCTGGTGTGCTTTGGACCCCTTTGACAAGGTGCATAATTCCAGAAGATTCTGGCAAGCCGAATATCGTAACGCGTTGCAAAGTGCAATGTATATATATGTATGTGCCGAGAGTGAATCGGTGCTGGAAGGCGTAAATGCCAAAATGAAGACAAAGCGGTGTACGATGCAAGTAGAGCAAGGAAAAGTAGAACACAAAGAGAGTGAGGGTGGAAAATGTAAAGCGGATAAAGCGAGGAAGTAATGTTGCAATGGTCTAAAATTTAAGAGAATTAAAAATAAAACGTGATTACTTTTGTTTTTTATTTTACCAACAAATTGTCGGTTATTGATATTGAAATTTTCGTAATCGTACAACAATAGTACATTCATCAACAGGGGTGAAAAGTGAAATTCGCCCTGCAAGGCTTTGCGTGGATAATAAAAAGTTTAAGATATAAATGAAATAATTATTTCAGATTTTATACAGCTCGGTTTTGTTTAAGAACGTAGTTTTAAATTTTAATACGTTGTAGTTTTTTTGCAGTGGTGCAAAAATGGTCAGTGAACGAAAAAAATGCAAATATAAGAGCACTGAGGAATGAAAATTAAACAGATATAAATTGAATGAAAAAAATTCATTTTTCTAAATTCAGAATCACAATTTAGCGAGTTGTATCTTTGTATGTTAATCATTATAAAAATCAAAAACACGATGAGCGGGAGAGAGATTAATAACGTAAAAACAATTAAAACCAATATTCAATTTTGCTTCCTTATAAGGAAGCTTTGTTTTCATGGAAAAAAAATGACGAGATTTTCACGCCCGTAAGTTCAAAATGTCTCAAAAATTCGATGTGTTGTGTGTGTGTGTGTGTGTGTGTGTGTGTGTGTGTGTGTGTGTGTGTGTGTGTGTGTGTGTGTGTGTGTGTGTGTGTGTGTATGAATATATGGGGCATCCCACGTCAATCCACGGGGTCATCGGCCTGACCCCCTGGGATTCTAATGACCAATAGATTTATTGGTTTGTTTCGGTCAGAAATGATACCCCTAATATTTCCAAATTTTTTCGAAATTTTTCCGTCATTTTGTAAGGGTGCGGCGACCTCAAATATCCTTGACATGGAGATGGAAATTTTTGAAATCGATGAAACTTTTTTTTCAAATCGGAGACTCGAAAAGAAATTTTTTTGTCATGGTTCAAACATGGGATGAGAATGCTAAATATTTTTTTTTGAATTTTTGTTAAAAAAAAATTTTTGGAATTTATTTTTAATAATGGTTTCTCGTCGTAAAAAATAAAAATAAAACTTCGTTTTTCTAAAATTCGATTCAAAAGAGTAAAATCGAATTTTACCAAGACAAAGTTTCTTTTTATTTTATTTTTTAGAATTTAGAAGAATTTTTTTTTAATCGAAAATAAAAAAAAAAAAATATTTAGAATTCTCATCCAATTCTCGAACCATGAGAAAAAAAATGTGTTTTCGAGTCCCCGGTTAAAAAAAAAAGTTTCATCGATTTTACTCTTACAAAACGGTGGAAAAATTTCGAAAAAATATCGAAAAATTAGAGGTATCATTTTTGACCGAAACAAATCAAAAAATTAGATGGTCGTCAGAATCCCAGGGTCTCAGGTCGATGACCGCAAGACCCCGTGGTTTGACGTGGAATGCCCCACGTATACGTATGTTCCGGCCTCGGAAAACTCAAATCCATCGATCTGGGGAAACATTTGAGTAATAAACGTGAAACTCAGTAAACAGGTAGACCATGTTGTTGCTGCAACCCACCGTTGTTCGCGGCAATTTTTTTTTTTTTTTAATTCTTTAAGAATTTTTTATTTCGTTGGATTGTGATTTTTTCGAAAAATGTTTGTAGGCGCTCTAAGTTTCGTAATTTTGAAGCTATTGCGTTAATTTTTTTTACACAAATAGACTTTATCACAACCATGGTTCATATTGAATTTGGAAAAAATCGCTTGAGGGGCTTAAATTTCAAAAAATGTTTAATTTTTCAAAAATATCTCCAATAGCTCTAACATCCCCCAAATTTTTGGCTATTGAGCCAAAAGTTAGTACATGGACAAGTTAGGTTATGGGACAAGGATGCGCGGCACTGAGATCGACAAAAATCCCTTGAGAGGTTCAAAATTTTAAAAATTTTTCATTTAAAAAAATCTCCAATAGCTCTAACTCCCGCAAATTTTTGGCTAATGAGCCAAAAGTTTTTTTTTTTTCACACATGTAGACTCTTATTCACAATCATGGTTGGTATTGAATTTCAGCGAGAATCGATTGAGGGATTCAGATTGTAGAAAATATCGAAATTTTCAAAAAAAATTATCGTCATTGTTGCGAATGTTATTGAAAACTGTTTTTTTGTTATTGTATTGTTATTGACATCGAATTCAGGAAAAAGCAAGCAAATTCGAAATTTTTATAGTGCTTTCTCATTATTTTAGCTCACTTGCAAAGCTTCCACTATGAGGAAGCCAAATTTGGAAAATCCACTTTGTGAGTGAAATACAATAATGAGGAAGCAACGTGCAAATTTTCAATTTTCACGATTATTTTTTTTTTTAACGGATCCGAAAGACGAAAAATTAAATCCACGAAATGTACTTTAAGCTTTGAGTGGAGTTGAAAAAACAAGTTACAGCATTAAATTGGAGGGATAAAAAATAATTTCTATGGTAGATTTTATTTTTCATTTTTCCGGCAATCTCTTCATGCATAGAGTACAATCTCAATCACGTCACGTTTTGTAAACTCTATGGAGCAAATAACGCTCTAAAGTATTGAACCTAGAGGGACATGTATATGAAGCATGGTAAATGTCAAAGGTGGCTTACGAGATACTCAAGCTTCGCAATATCGTCCAACACGTACACACACACACACACACACACACACACACACACACACACACACATATTTATATATACATAAACGTAATCGAAGGTAAGTAAGACTTCACTGGTAGAATGCCATTCTGAGTGCTTTGATGGCGAAACGTCGACGAGACACCTGCCAACGTGAAATAGGGGTTGAGTTATATCGCTAGAGTAGGGTGAAGTATAATGAGCTCGTAGATGGAAAGAGTGGCATTTTCCCCGCGTATTTTCATCGACGCTTGCACCCTCAATCCACTCTTAGTAACTCATGTCTTTATACATACGCGTCAAACAGGAATGAAATATTATCGTTAACACCGTGTTCATTGAAACTACCTCTTTTGCCTCATTCATCCTCGAACCACCCCTAAAATTTCCTCACTCTCGCAACCCCTCGTTTATAGTGAGTATTTCATGATTGCTCTACCCTCGAACAGTCATTTGTACAAACCCAGCCTCCTTCTGCCCTTACAAAAAAACTCTTTTTCCATTTCCTCTACAACTTGTACGAGCTCAAAATTACTTTTTTTTTTATAATATTCACCAGTGCAAAATTTTAATTGCGATAAGAAACGTCATGGTAAAAAAGTGTTCATATTTTTAAAATTAAAATAGCGTAATTGTATAATTTTTTGTCAT
This sequence comes from Rhorus exstirpatorius, assembly GCA_963564615.1. Lineage (NCBI taxonomy): Eukaryota > Metazoa > Arthropoda > Insecta > Hymenoptera > Ichneumonidae > Rhorus > Rhorus exstirpatorius. The sequence goes on along the minus strand of OY751317.1, from coordinate 16,287,170 downwards.
CATCTAATTGCGATAGAAATAAAACGAGTTGTCAGTCCTTACGGATAAGGCTCATGTTGGAACATCGTTGATGAACAATTTTGATAAGATCAAATTTCATCACTGGCTTATATAGTCAACAAAAAGTTACGGTGAGTTGAAAATATGATCACCGGCGAAATGTCTAGATTTTTGAAAGAAAAAACCTTAACTTGAAAAATATTCAAAATAAAATAAAAATAAAAATAGTGAACGAGCAAGGAATGTAATAAAAAATCAGCAAGGAATTCGAAAGATCCAGGAGGGAACAATTTATCGATTTGGCGTGGAGAGAGTATACCAGGTATATCAAAAATTTATTAATTGCCTTAATTAAATATTCATGCGAGGAGAAAAAATTTGGAAATGTAGCCTTTGAATGGAGTCGAAAGGCTGCAACTAATCAGATGTGTTATAGAGGGCCTAATTACAATATAATTTCTTCAATTTTGAGAAAAAAAATGTAGCTTGCATTAAGAAAAAAATTATGGTAAAAAAAAAGTGTCAATGATAAATTTACGTCTACAACAATAATTATCTCGATTCTGCACACTATATAATTAAGTTATTCTAAACGATACAAAAGGTGAGTGGAACATTGCAAATAATCGCAGAGACCATAAAACATTAACTGTTCCCTTGTTTAACCATATAAATTGTAGTATTTTTTTCATTGTTGAATAATGAATAAAATGAGCAATTGGGATCATTAAACTATGTGAAAAGTGCACATGTATACTACGATATGTAGATTACTTGATGTAATTAGCCGTTCGAGTGAATAAAATAGAGCGGCACACAAATTCCTCTGGTGAACCAAACTGACCGAATCGAATATGCTTGAATGCACAAATTGAATGCAAAAATTGAGTTGAGCTTGGATTGTTTGAGAATAATTTGACTCAGCCCCCAAAAATAGTTGATTGGTGCGTCAAAATGGACATTAAACGATCATCCGGCTGCTCAGTCCGAGTGGAGTCATCCGTCACTATTAAAAAAAAGCCATCGGTTGCTTAATTCAGTAGTAATAGTCGTAAATGGTCAGACCTCATTTTTTTCGTGATTTAATCATTCAATCTCGTAACGAACTCGTTAAGTGACTAATGAATGACCCTTGAATAATTCGGTTGACTATTTCACAGTGACTATACATGGTGTACATATTTATGCCAATGTCTACGTATACAGGGTTTGTTTATACGGTCATACGTAATGCGCAGAATTCGTACACGTCTCTGACGTCTCGTCGCATACTGTATTCTGTTATGTTATGTGAGTAGATACACGGTGGTTTCCGCTTCTCCTGGTGCAACACAGAGCCGCATATAGAGCTCGTGTTACTCTGATGGGTCGCCTATACGTTTCTGGCGACGTCATACGTAATGGTCCACTGCACGGTGTGTATAGTACGACGACTTTAACCAGGAGTTACCTATCCCAATGCACTCTGGTCTTAGTACGAATGCCGCATAACCTAAAATACAGGGTCTACCAGATATTTGTCCGTTTTTCGCATGAAATGGGGAATACAAAATTGTGAATTTTGAATTGCATTTTCAAGCAGGTTTTTTGGAAAAAAAATTTAGAATCTGGATAACTTTGCTCGCGTTTCACCGATTTAAAGATATCCAAGGTGTTGCTAAAGGGTAAACTTGTAAATTTTGAAAATTTGGTTTGGTAATCGAGGATGTTTTACACTTGTATTCCCATTTTAAAGAAAAAAATTCAATGTGAATTCTGTAATGACGATGAGTTGGAAATAACAAAAAAAATCAACAACATCGAAGAAACCAAGGATATTGAGTTTTAACAACAATGATGTTGAAAATTTATTAATAAAAAATTTTAAAAAGTGTTGCGTTGGCTTGATATTCAGAAAAAATTATTATTTTTTTTTCGTGAATAATGATATCTGGGCCTTTATTATTATACAAAAATTTGCCGTAATTGTTTATATGTAAAGAACTGAAAAAATTGAATTTCCGTGACGAAAATATTGTTTTAATTTTTTCTATGCTGCATTGAGATTGTTTTATTTTGAGGAATTTGAATTTTTAAAAATACTTTTCTTTGAATAACCCGCGTGATTGTTAAATCATATAATGGGAATGCGTTCGAGATTTTCAGGAAGATATATCTATGGAACCAGCCAGTCAATGACCTTGACATTTAGTAAGGATAATCTTTAGACTCCGTGTAAAAACATATCCAAAATTCGTGTAATTCTCTCTTTTTTTCTACTTTCATAAGTCAAAATACAAGAGTTTTGTGAATTATTTCTGTCAGATTTAAGCTACAGGAATCTTTCAATAGCCTCGGTTCAATTTCCCAACTACTTTATGTTCTTTCCTTTCATCTTGTCCCGAATTCTCGCGCCCGATTTTGTACAGCGAAAAATAATGGGGGAAAGGGTAAGAGAAAGACACACACACACACACACACAGTGAGGGAGGGCAAGAGAGAGAGAGAGAGAGAGAGAGAGAGAGAGAGAGAGAGAGAGAGAGCGATTGATTGATTGATTATATATTTAAGCCCTAGTCATGGGTAAATAGAAATATACAGTATTAAATACAATTTTCAATAACGAAGATAATCAATGAACCAACATGAATGACCGGTACAAAATTGAT